>CM066037.1:469509379-469919925 GCA_033557465.1 Ichthyophis bannanicus | reverse complement strand
ATAGCCTAGATTCCTTGTCCTGGGTCAGGTTTTTCTATGTTGAACCTTGCATCGTGTAATTGTTTGGGTTGTTCTTACCTAAGTGCATAACTATTTCACTTGTCCACATTCAACTTTCATCTTGCAATTTGGATCCCATTCTAACCAGTTTCTCAGAGCCTCTTGCATTTGTTCACTGTACTGTGTTTTAATAACTTTGAATAATTTTGTGTCAGCTGCAAATTTTTGATCACCTGCGCTGCTTGTTCCCATTTCCAGGTCTTTTAGGAATTTTTCAAAGCAGTGGGTCCAGCACAGAATCTCTGGGATACTCTACGAATGCAACCTTTTTCCATTGAGAAAATGTGGGCATCTTGCCCTACTATTTTGCTTATCTTTTAACCAGTTCCTAATCCTCAGTAGTGGAGTCTCTCATGAGAGACCTTGTCAAAGGCTTTCTGAAGATCCAGATACACCACATCGACCAGCTCACCTTTATTCCACCTGTCTATTCCCAAACCTTCAAAAAATTATAACAGAATAGTACGGGAAGACCTTCTTGGGCTAAAGCCAGGTTGGCTTTCCCCCCGTTTAAACCATGGACTGTCGACATGTTCAATAATTTTATTCTTTATAATGGCTTCTAACCATTTTGCCTGGTACTGAGGTCAGGCTCCCCACTCCTGTAATTGTTCCCCGAGCCCCCATGAAGCCCTTTTTTTTAAAAAATTCGGCGTCTACCATTTGCTCAGCTCACCAGTCCTTCAGGTTACTACAGATGATTTTAATGATATAAGTTCACAAATTACTAATAGTATGTTCTGAAACTCCTCATCTTCAGTTCTTTCGGCACCCCTAGTATGTATACCATCCAGTCCAAGCGCTTTCTGCTCTTTAGTTTTAATCTGAAAAACTTCTTTTGAAAATCCGAACAGTCTATTTGTGCTGTTTTCGGGGACCACCTAAAAGTGACATGGCTGTCAAGTTCGCCTCTGGTGTGGTTTGAACAAGATGGCCATTGCTTTGAGTGTAATGTGTTGTCCAAATGGCCAGTTCCAGATTTTTGATATGCGCATTCCACGTGGGTGCAAAGCATCCCTCGTGGGGAAGAGGGGTAGATTGGTCCCCCCTTCAGGACCCTTAACCAAAGTGGGTGTCGCCTTTTCATGTCCTTCAGGTAAGTTTAGATCTACCTTCCTTTGCACAAGGAAATAGTGCCAAGGGAAGGACATAATCAGCTTCAGCTAGTGGTATGGTCATAAGTGTGCTGCTTCTGGTACCTAAAAGTTTCACTAAGTCTTTCCAGCGAGATTGACAGACAGTTTGTCTTCCTGTGTGGGTCCACGTAAGGGTGACATGGCCACAAAAGCCTACCCTTTGCAGCTGGATTAACCGAGCATTTACCGCTGTGTAGCGGTTTTGCGGAATTCTTTACAGTTGACCGTTAGTTTGCATGCACATTCTACGCGAGCACAGGACTTTCCTTCTGCCGTTGGAGTGTAGCTGAGTCCTTTCCCATTAAACATTTTGTCCCCAAATCAGCCCAAGTGGTCCTCAACTTTCCACTTCTGCCAAGCATTACTGCTTGGATGTCCATGCGTTGTGCGAAACATAAATTGCACTTTGGTGCAGAGATTTTGACAAGCTGCCATGTCTTCTTCCTGTCCAGGCCCGTGATAGCTCTGGTACGTCCCACTTGTCCTGGACCTGGTCTAGCAGGGCAATATGGAAGGTGATATTTTTTTACTTACTCAGATTAATATCCTGTCTCTTGATTCTCGTTAGACCAGTCTAGAACCTGTTTTTGATCTACTATATTTCTCTGTGGTTGACCCTGCAAGGCTCATACTACTTTACCAAAACCTTCGTGTTTTGAAGCTGATCCTATACAATAGTTCTCCAGGACCAAGCAGGAAGTAAGTCCTCACATATGGGTGACGGCGCCGACGTAGCCCCTCGCCGGAGCAATTTCATTTCCCAGCTTTCGAAGGAAAAGCCTTTGGGAATTGCAGCGCGCGAGGCGCGGTCCCCCTTCCGCGCCCAAGGGTTGCCATCTTGCAGACAGTCTTCTTTTTTCTCTGCGGAGCCCTACGAGACGTAGTTTGTGATCGCCGCTGAAAAAGTTTGATTTTTTCGTTCTTTTTTTCTCCTCGGATTCGACGCCGTGTTCCTTTTCCCTCCCGCCCTCGATTACTCCGGTATATACGAGTCCGTTCACTTTTTTTCGGTTTTCGTCCTTAGTGACTGGCTTTCCCGCCATTTTTTTTCTTTTTCTCTGGCAGCCCGGTCTTTTGACCTCGCAGGGGCCCTTTTTTCCCCGATGGCTGCCAGCTGGTTTAAGAAGTGTGATCGGTGTACGAGACTCATGTCTCTTACCGACACACACGACTGCTGCCTCCGTTTCCTCGGACCCAATCATGACCCGATGATTTGTGGTCCGTGCAACAAAATGTCCTTGAAGGCATTGAGGAGTCGGCAGTCTCAAAAGGAGCGAATCTTCTCTGACTCAGCGTCTGGTTGGGCCCGGACCTCGTCAGAGGCTTCGACGTCTCGTGACTTGTGCCCCGAGCATCATCGGAAGAAGAAACCCGCGAGGGCGGGGTCGGAGGACGCTCCTGGTCCCTCGAGGGCCAGGTCGCACAGCCCCGACAGCCGCCCCGCGTCCTCGGAGGCGAAGAGGCCTTCGAAGCAACCTCGTCTCGAAGTGGAGTCTCCTGGACATGTGAGTACTGTAGGTCCTCCTGGAATAGCCTCCGAAGGAGCCGACGTCGGTCCCGACACTGTCTGGGCCTGAGTCGGGGGCTGCTGGGTCTTCTGAGTTTGCACTCAGGTTGACGGCCTTGGAGAGCAGTTTCGCTGCCTTCATGGACCAGCAGCGGGCATTGATCGCTGGCCTCGCTGGCGCCTCTGCCCCGACCACCGGGACGTCGACGTCAAAATCGACCCCGGAGGCCGAGCTGATCCTCGAGTCCATTCGGGCTCGAGTCGATCCTCGGCCCACGGTCTCCCTCGGCCTCCCGATCGGGACCGAGGTCGTCGACGCAGCCTCAGCGTCGGGGCGGAGACCCTCGTCTCCCGCCCGCACGGAGCCGCTCGATTCCTCCTCGAAGGAGTCGGGCTGTGACACGGAGGAGAAACGAGTCACCCGGTTCTTTTCAGACTCGGTGCGGTCCCTTCAGACTCCCCTGAGTCGAGCCTCGGAGATGATCCCCTCCAGAGGATACCCGGTTCTCCGATTTCGTGCGGGAGATGGCCACGGCTTTGGCCTCCCCTGCGGATCCAGCGGCGGAGCCTCGAGCTCGCGGCCCTCCAGTATGACTCTCCCCCGAAGGAGGCCTTTACTGTACCGGTTCCTCCGATGCTGGAAAGACTTCTCTTCCGCATGTGGGAGAGCCCGGCATCAACGCCGGTGTTAAGCAAGCGGGTCGATTCCATGTATCGAGTCCGCAAGAGCCCCGGGTTCCAGAAGGCACAACTACCGCACCATTCCATGGTGGTGGAATCGGCCATGCATCGACTCAAGAGTCAAAAGATGCACTCTTCGGTGCCTCCGCGTAAGGAGGCCCGGAACCTGGAAGCCCTCGGTAGGAAGTGCTTCCAGGGCTCTATGCTTGCTTGTCGAGTCCAGACCTACCAGCTCTATATGGGCATGTATCTCCAGGACCTGGCAAAGGAAATTGCCGGGTTCTCTGCTGGTCTCTCCGAGGAACCTTTGCAGAGATTCCAGGCCTTGTCCACTGGTATTCGAGAGAGCTCGAAGTTTATTTCTCGAGCAGCCTACGATGACTTCGAAGCATCGGCTCGAATAGCTGGGGCCGGCATCGGTGCCCGCCGACAGGCTTGGCTTCAGTCATCCGAACTCGAGCCATGGGTGCAGGACAAGTTGGTCGATGTCCCCTGCAGAGGTGAAAACCTCTTTGGCAAACCCATGGCTGATAAGGCTGCAGAACTCGAGTCCGAGACTCTAACCAGTACTCGCCTGTCCAGGAAGACCTCTGCCTCTTCTCAAAAGAGGAAGGGCTCGGGGAAAAAGCCCTTTTACCCGAGGAAGATGTCTGCCTATAAACACCACCACCCACCATATCAAGCCTCAACAGCTCCCCATCAGGGTCAGCAGGCTAAGGGACAGGGTAATGGGTCCCGTAGGCAGAAGGCCCCCAAGCCCTCTACACCGGCCCCTGCTCAGCAGGGTGGGGGTTTTTGACTCCGTCCGCATAGCCTCGTTCCCCCTCGCTGACTTCTCTCAGCACGGGAGGCCGGCGCTGGCCCATTTTGCCCACAGGTGGTCAGTCATAACATCAGATACCTGGGTGCCTTCAGGTAGTTCAAAAGGGCTACCTTTTGCACTTTCACCAGGTTCCTCCCTCCTACTTTCCAGGGGAGCCTCTCAGACCCCCTCTGCACAGGGACTTACTCCTTCAGGAGCTGGCAAGTCTTCTTCAGGAACAGGCTGTGAACCAGTGCCCCACCACCTGAGGGGTCAAGGCTTTTATTCCAGGTACTTCCTGATACCAAAACGAACAGGAGGCCTCAGACCCATCCTGGACTTTGCGAAACCTCAACAAGTTCCTGCAAAGGGAAAAGTTCAAGATGCTTACCCTTGGAATCCTGCTGCCCTACCTCCAGCAGGGAGATTGGCTATGCTCCTTGGATCTAAAGGATGCTTATACTCACATCCTTATCCATCCGGACCACCGGCAATATCTAAGATTTGTTGTGGCAGGGAATCATTATCAGTACAGAGTACTGCCCTTTGGCCTATCCTCCGCTCCCAGGGTGTTCACCAAATGCCTGGCAGTGGTATCAGCCTTCCTGAGGCTTCAAGGCCTCTTCGTCTTTCCCTACCTGGACGACTGGCTCATCCGGGCACAGTCTTCCCTAGAAGTCACTCAGGCCACTCAACGCGCAGTGGCTCTGCTTCAGCACTTGGGCTTCGTCATAAACTTCGCAAAGTCCACTTTGCTCTCCTCTCAAGATCTCGAATTCATAGGAGCACGGTTGGGCACTCTGCAGGCTCGTGCCTTCTTGCCTCTGGAACGGGCCAACCGGCTCATAGCTCTGGCCGGCCAGTTCCACAGCACGTCACCGGTCTCTGCCAGACAATTCCTGCAACTGCTCGGTCATATGGCCTCCACGGTCCATGTCACTCCGAATGCCCGTCTACATATGAGGCCTGCTCAGTGGAGCCTTCGCACTCAATGGCATCAAGCCACAGGGAGCCTTGCGGACTTAGTACAGATCTCCGACTGCCTGGTCTCCTCTCTGCAGTGGTAGTTTCATCTGCCCAATCTGGTACTCGGTATGACATTTCAATGTCCTCCGCCTTCCCAAGTGCTGATGACAGATGCCTCTCTTCTGGGATGGGGAGCACATTGCCAAGAGACATGTACTCAGGGCCTTTGGACCCCTTGGGAGGCTGCTCAACAGATAAACTTCCTGGAGCTCCGGGCGATCCGCCTAGCTCCTACGGACTTTCTTCTCCACCTCACTTCTCATCAGTCTGTACTGGTACAGACGGACAATCAGGTTGTCATGTTCTATGCTGAACAAACGGGGGGGCACCGGCTCCTCCTATGTTGAGAGGCATCGGAGACTGTGCTCCTGGGCAGTCGACCATGGCATCCTCCTCAAAGCTGTTTACCTGCCAGGTCAGGAAAAATACCTGGCCGACAAACTGAGCAGGATTCTCCAGGCCACACGAGTGGAGGTTAGATCCGTTGGTACTTCAGCGGATCTTCCTCTGCTGGGGTCTCCCCTCCATGGATCTTTTTGCCAGTCCTCTGAAACCGGCAACTTCCCAGATTCTGCTTCAGGCACCCGCATTCTCACCGAGAGAAGCGGCGGATGCTTTCCTCATCCTGTGGTCCACGGGCCTAATGTATGCCTTTCCTCCCACTCCACTTGTCTCCCGGACTCTTTTCAAAGTTCTCCGGGACAAGGCCTCGGTAATCCTGATAGCGCCCCGGTGGCCGAGACAACCCTGGTTCCCGCTTCTGCTGCAACTGACGGTGGACACTCCTCTTCCTCTGGGGTTTCAGCCCGATCTCCTGACTCAGGATCAGGGAACTCTCCTGCACCCCAACCTCCGGACCCTTCAACTGATGGCCTGGCTGCTGAAAGGGTAGTCCTTGCACCGCTCCTACTGCCTCCGGAGGTGGGAGCTTGTCCTCCTGGCTTCTCGGCGACCATCCACCCGGAAGTCTTACGCCCTTAAGTGGCGTCGCTTCTCCGTCTGGTGTTCTCAGCAGTCTGAGAACTCCTTCTCCTGTTTGGTATCGGTGGTACTGCAATACTTGCTTCACCTTTCCAATCTAGGACTCAAGTCCAACTCTGTCAGGGTCCACCTCAGTGCTCTCTCTGCACATCACTCGCCCGTGGACGGCAAACCTCTTTCCCGCACACCCCTTGGTGGCACGTTTTCTCAGAGGCCTTCTTCTGCTTAAGCCTCCTTTGTGCCCTCCAGCGCCTGACTGGGATCTCAATGTGGTCTTACAGCGGACTTGACCTGTCCGCCTTTTGAACCTATGTCTACCTGCCCTCTTCGTTTCCTTTCATGGAAAACGCTCTTCTTGGTAGCCTTACCTCCGCTAGGACACGTTAGTGAACTACAGGCCCTAGTCTCTGAACCTCCTTACACTAGGTTCTATCGGAATAGGGTAGTCTTACGGACTCACCCTAAGTTTCTTCCTAAAGTAGTTTCTCCTTTTCATCTCAACCAAGAGGTGATTCTTCCAACCTTCTTTCCCAGGCCGCATACCAGCCGGGCTGAAACAGTTCTGCATACCCTGGACTGTAAGAGGGCCTTATCCTTCTACCTTGACCGTACGCGGGAGCATAGGAAAGCTGTCCAGCTTTTCGTGTCTTTTGACCCCAATCGTTTGGGGGTACCTGTCTCCAAGCATACTTTGTCCATCTGGGTAGCTGACTGTATCGCTTGGGCGTATGGGGCAGCCGGCCTCTCCTTACGGAGTCGAGTCACGGCTCACCATGTCAGGGCGAAGGCTGCGTCTGTGGCTCATCTCCGCTCTGTTCCATTGGCAGACATCTGCCGGGCCGCTACTTGGTCTTCAAACCAGACTTTTGCAGCTCATTACTGCTTGGAGAGGGAGTCCCGTAGGGACAGTGCTTTTGGACAGGCAGTCCTCCACAATCTCTTTGAGGTTTAGGCAACTCCTACCCTCCGTCCCTGGTGTTGGGCTACCGGCTGGATTCATTTTCAGAGAAGATTCCTTCCTTCTGTACTGCTGAGCTAGAGGGAGCTCATTTTTCGGCTTGAGGTCTCCGGTAGCCTTAAGCTTGGGAGTCCCATATGTGAGGACTGACTTCCTGCTTGGTCCTGGAGAAAGAGTAGTTACTCACCTGTAACAGGTGTTCTCCAGGAGCGAGCAGAATTCAGTCCTCACTACCCTCCATCCTCCCCTTGGAGTTGCAGTCATACTTATCCAATGTTTTTGCTAACTTTTGTGCTGTCTTTTCGCTATGTCATCAGACTGAAGCTGAGCAAGATGGCACCCTTGGGCGGGAAGGGGACCGCGCATGCGTGCTGCAATTCCCAAAGGCTTTCTTCAGAAGCTGGGGAAATCGCTCCGCGAGGGCTCCGTCGGCGCCGACGTCACCCATATGTGAGGACTGATTCCTGCTGCTCCTGGAGAACACCTGTTACAGGTGAGTAACTACTCTTTATAGTTCTTTTTTTATTGAGCCTTGTTATCTCCACCGATGTTGTGTGCGGTCAGGGATTCTTGGCCATATGCTTGGGTACGGATAGTGAATTATGCCCCGGGGCACGGGCTGACAGTGGCATGGTGATGCCATAAGAAGCCTTTGTCTGGACTGGTCTAGCAGGACTCAGAGAGGGCATCATCTGGTAAGCAAAATGTCACTTTAAAGCCCTCTTCAGTGGGTTAGCCAGTTCTGTTGTGGAAGATGCTTTGCCCCTTCTTTGATAGATGCCATCTCTACTCAACAGCCCTTGGAAAATCATCCTATGGTCCATGAAGCTGAAATGCCTTGATACCATCCACGCAGCTATGCATTCATCTCCAGGATCTCTCGGCCTTTACCCTTTACCCTCAACAGGGAGGATTGAGGAGAATACCACCTATCTGCTTCACCCTCTCCCCCAGAGCCATGAAGTCACTTATCATATGTTCAGAGGGATGCATAACATTATCATTTGTGCCAGCATGGATAAATAGCATTAGAGAATAGTCTGTAGGCTCATTGAGTTTATTGGTATCCAAAGAAAACAAAATGCTGGTTGTATTTTCAAAGGGATTTATTCTACTACATGTAATATGGGAGGAAAGCAAAACATCAAAAGAATGACTAACTGATTAAAAAACAAAACCCCTCCAACAGAACCTTTGATGTTTTAGATGTCTTTATAATGTCACATGGTCTTTGTAAGATTTGATAATGTGGATCAATCACCAAGGCCTTAAGCATACGAAATTTGAGTATTGAGATAATTTTGGCATGAAAATTAGAACCTTCAAAGTCAGAAATCTGAGCTTACATAGGTTACTTGGCTAAATGGACTTAAATGGTGACAACTCTGCTGATATGTTTACTAGCACAGCAAGGTCTTTGAGAGATTTCAAGTTATTGTTCACAGCTGAGAATAGGGTTTCCTGGATTTGTAGTCATTTTTAAAAATGTTAAAATGTATGATTGCATTAATCTAAAATCAAAAGGCAAAACAGTAATCAGTTTTGCTGTTATGAGTTCTTTGATGACCTGGCCTGTGTTCATGATTTGTGCTTGGGGGAACTTAGGCTGTTTAATTTTTATATTTTATTGCTGTGACCTTTTTTTGCTTAATTTTTAATTATATTATGACTTCTCCATTTAAATTTGTTATTATGGTTGTGTTTTTACTGTTACCGTGTTTGTCTTGTATTGATACTTTATTGTATTCTGCTTAGTTGCCTTTGGGATCTGGAGAGACTAATCAAATTTTTAGTAAACATAAATTTACAGGTTCAGTGGAAGATCCAACATGGGTTGTGTATATGGAGTTGTGTTTCAAGCCTGGCTTGCACAAACATAGATCTATGTTAGTTTTTGTGTGGAACAAGAGTTATGTTTTCCATTTAATATTTCATAACAACCTTAAGGGATTCACCGCAAATTAGCGAGTGTATGCATCTCTGAGGAGAGGTTAGTTGAGAATAATGACTCTTCTCCTAGACCTAAGACACCAATCTCTTAGCAGTGGCAATGTCACACTTCTTGTATTTCTGAGCATTTTCAAATCGTCTTTCCATATTGTCCTACTAGACCAGTCCAGAGACGTGTTCTCCTACCAGCAGATTGGTGGAGCCAAAGAACAAATATAAAGCCCAGGTTTCAATGACAGCTCTCCCATGCCTCTGTATTCCTCAGCCACCAGAGGTCTGTTCAGTATTTCTTGGTCTCCAGCAGATGATGAATGGATTTTCTCCTCTGAAGAAAATTCTGAAGATTTGAGAGGAAAAGATTGATTTTTTGCTCGTGAAGGACTATCTTGAGGGTGACTCACTTGAAGAAAAACGTGGGAGGCTCCACTAGACTGTGGTCTTTTCAGTTGTCATAGGAGGAGGGAAAATTGGTTCAGCTGCATGAGCTTATGATAAGAGCCTGTTGAGCAGCCAGAAGTTGGAAGGATCTGGAAGAGTACAACTGCCTCACACAACCTCAATGCCCTCTCCTTCCTCCTCTGTTCCCCCCTTTTCCCATTATCAGGGGAGTAGAACTGAGCCTGGCATGGATCCTGCCTGAGGCTCTCGGGGTGCGTACCAAGGCTTGATCTCATCATTGTCCTTGTTGGGGGCTCCAGATTCCGTCTGTGTGGGATGCAATTCGGGCTAGACCATTGGTGTGCGGTGTGGGGGTTTCCCGCAATTTTCTGCACGTATTGTTAGCATTGTGTGCCTGCCGGTCATTTGGTCCTACCACGCATTCCACCCGAATGGCTCAAACGTTCATTCCTATCCTAGCGCCTTTAACTCATGTTGTAATAAAAGTGCAGTTAATGCGCAAGATCGGGTGCCGCAGCCTATATTTATTTATTTATTTAGTTTTGTATACCGCCTTATCCTTCAATCAAAGCAGTCACAACACAATTGGGGGAAACATTTAACATGCGGGGATATGAGACACATACACTAATACTTACAGGGAACATGGGCAATGGAGGTTAAGTGGCTTGCCCAAGACCACAAGGAGCATCTGTGGGACTAGAAACCCCTGTCCTTCCGGCCCAAGGTTGCTGTCCTCTAGTGGGATTTGAACCCCCGACCTTCTGGCCTGAAGTACCTTGCCCCAACCACTAGGCTACTCCTCTCTCCCTCCTCTCTATAGAGTTTGCTGTTATGATACTTACCTTAACTCTTTGTCATCTTCCAGGAATTGGCTTGTGGCAAGTAAGGTGCCTTATCTCTGGCTTCTGGACCCTGCTCTTCTAGCAGCTGCCCCACTTCTGCTCCCGGCAGGCCCACCCCTCCAGAGTGGCAGCGGATGCATTCCTGATCTCATGTTCGGAAGGCCTCATGTACGGCTTCCCTCCGATGCCATTGATCGCCAAGACCCTGTTCAGGGTGCTCCGTGACAGGGCCTCGCTCATCCTGATAGCCCCTCAGTGGCCCAGGCAGCCGTGGTTTCCACTGCTTCTGAGGTTGGCGCTGGAGGTCCCCATCCCCCTGGGGACCGACCCGAGTCTTCTATCCCAGCATGGGGGCTCTCTCCTGCACCCCAAACTCTGGTCTCTCTCGCTGACAGCATGGCTGCTGAGAGGGTAACTCTGGCCCCTCTCAACCTTCCAGTTGATGTGGAGAACATTCTGCTGGACTCTCGCAAGGCCTCTACCAGGAAGGCTTACGCCCTCACATGGCGCTGGTTCTCTGTTTGGTGCGCCCAACAGGGGGCTGATCCTTTCTTCTGCCCGGTGCCTCTGGTGTTAAAGTACCTTCTCCACCTTTCTCAGTCCGAGGTCAAGTCTAATTCCGTTCAGGTGCACCACCATCCAGTTGATGGTAAACCCCTCTCGGTCCAACCGTTGGTGACCTGTTTCCTTTGGGGCCTTCTCCTATCAAAGCCCCCGGTTCGCCCTCCAGCAACCGAATGGGACCTCAGCGTAGTGTTGGGGCAGCTCACTCGCCCACCCTTTGAGCCTCTGGCTATCTGCCACCTTTGCTACCTCTTGTGGAAGGTGGTTTTCCTGGTTGCACTCATCTCCACTCGCAGAGTTAGCGAGCTCCAAGCCCTTGTTGCGGAGGCACCTTATACCAGGTTCTACAGGAACAGAGTGGTGCTTCGCATGTATCCCAAATTCCTGCTGAAGGTAATGTCGCCCTTCCATTTTAACCTGGAAGTAGTGCTCCCTACTTTCTTTCCAAGACCTCACTCCAGTCGGGTGGAGACAGTCCTTCACACCTTGGACTGTAAGGAGGGCCTTCTCCTTCTATATCCAATGCACTCAGGGCCACCGCAAGGCTTATCAGCTGTTTATCTCCTACGACCCCAGTAGGCTGGGAGAGGCGGTGACTAAGTGTATGCTGTCCACCTGGGTGGCAGACTGTATCACCCTCGCTTATAAGCAGGCAGGGCTCCCCCTGGAGGGCTGCATCACGATATACCGTGTCAGGGCCATGGCAGCTTTGGTGGCAAAATTGCACTCTGTCCCCGATGGTGGACATCTGCCGGTCCGCCACCTGGTCTTCAGTCCATACCTTTGCAGCCCATTACTGCCTGGAAAGAGAGTTCCGACGAGACAGTGCCTTTGGCCAGGCTGTGCTCCTTAACCTTTTCGGGGTCTAGGCAACTCCAGCCCTCCGACAGTTCTGTGTTCAGGCTACCAGAGTGCTGTTTCATCGGGCATGGGTCCTACTGTGGTCTGTGGACACGGACCAAATTGCTGCTGCTTGTGGCTCCCCTCGGGGGAGTCCTATTCTTGCTATGGGCTTTTGGTAGCCTGAAGCTGGGGAGTCCCATATTTGAGGAGTGACTTCCTGCTTGTTCCTGGAGAAAGTGTAGTTACTCACCTGTAACAGGTGTTCTCTGGGGACAGCAGGAATAAGTCCTCACAACCCTTCCTCCTCCCCTTGGAGTTGTTTCTTTATCATCCTCTGTTTTTACCATCTTTTAGCTGTGTCATCTGACTGAGCAAGATGGCACCCTTGGACGGGAAGGGGACCACACATGCGTGGTGGCATCTCCCAAAGGCTTTCTTTGAAAGTTGGGGGGATGCTTCCATGAGTGCTCTGTCGGTGCCGACGTCACCCTTATGTGAGGACTGATTCCTGCTGTTCCTGGAGAACACCTGTTACAGGTGAGTAACTACGCTTTCTGCACATTGCTGAGCTGGATACTATACCCAAAACAAAATAGAGTAAACCTAAAAAATGAGCAACCATTTATGTGAAATGTTAATGTCAGAGGTTACGCCTTGAGGACCAAACGACCTCTTAAGGCTTAAACTTCATGCTACACATGGTGCTAATGCTTATCAACCAGCTACCCGCTGTTTGAAACTGAACACACGCCACCAATAACATAAGCCCTGAAAATTTTAAAATAAACCAAAACTAAAAACCAAAACCAAGGCGCCAACATTACCAAAGAAAAACATCACCCTACCCACCACGTCCTATCTTCTATTGCCTTACATAGCGTAAATCATTACCAACCAAATCAAGCAGGTGGCCAAGCCAAACGTACTAAACATACTCATATCTTGTACATAATGGACTCTAGAAACCCGAAATACTAAAAATACCATTAAATACACCTTAACGGAGATACCTTATCCACTACTAACATCATAAAATAAATAAATAAATCACTAGAAAACCTTAAGAGTTAAAACAAACATCCGGGGAGAGAAAATCCATATCAAAACATATACTGCCACATAAATATCATAAAATCATAACTGGCTAGAACGACTAAAAAATAAATAAAAAATAACTGAAATTAATTGTCAAAAAAGGCCATTAAGGCTAATAAAATCCATAGGTGCTGCCAGTCGAAACCACCTTCATATGCAACATGCTGTCCAGTTTTAAATAAAACAAAGTGGAAATAAAAATGAAACCAATACACCCATTAAATACAATTTAAACCTGCAAAAAAGGGGGGAGGGGGGAGGGAGGGGAATGGAGGGGGGAGGGGGGAGGGAGGGGAATGGAAGAGGGAGGGAGGGAGGGGAAGGGAAAAGAAGCGAGGGGAAGGAGAAAAAGAAGGAAAAGGGGGAAGATGAGGGGGGACATGGGGACGGGAGAGGAAGGGAAAGAAGATAAAAAAAAAAAAAAAAGGAAAAACAAGGGGGAAGTGGGAGGGGGAAGGGAAAGGGGAGGGGGAAAAGAAGGAAAAGGGGAAATAGAGGACTCATAGCTTATAAAAAAAAACCCATAGGCTACTAAAAACCATCAGAGCTACAAGAAAATGGACAGCACCATTTGAGAAGAATTATTCTGATGGGGCTGGGTTGGCTGAGGAGAACGTGATGCGCAGATCTGATGTGGCTCCTGCGAGTGTCACATTTTTGCTTGCCTCCATCTCGGGGCTTTTTGTGTTGGGGGGCCGCTTGTCCTGGTGGGCCCGGCCCGGCTCCTTTCTCGCTTACAACTTGACTCCTATAAGGAGACAGCGCATACAGGCTACTCTCCAGCAGTGGTGTTCCACTCTGCTCAGAGTATGGAGGAGGTAGACCAACCTGGCATAAGTGTGGATCTGGTGCCTTGGGTGCTGGTGCAGCACATGGCGGCTGGCTCCTGATGCAGCCATGATGCTGTCTCTGTGGCCTTTTTTGGCAGGATGGTCTGGAGAAGGGTCTTTTTTCTCTTAGCTCCCTGAAGGTTCAGGGGTCAACTTTGGCTTGTTTCAGAAGGCCATTGACTGGTAAGTCTCTAGCCATACACCCGGAGGTTTCACACGATCTTCAGGTGCGTTTGCTGTGTGCGTCCTACCCCCTCTTGTCTGTGGTCCCTTACTGGGATCAGTATCTGGTGCTCGGGGCCATAAAGGAAGAGCTCTTTGAGCCATTGAAGCGCACTACTCTGCAGGATTTGATGCTCAAGACAGTTGTCTTGGTTATGATTGTTCTCCAAGGCGGGTTTCTGAGCTGCGTCTTGCCGAGATCATTGCCTTTCTTTTTTTGAGCAGGCTGTTTCCATTCAGGCTGTGCCTTCCTCCTTCCCTGATATGGTTTCTCCCTTCATGTGAACCAGGTGATTTGCCTGCCCTCCTCTAAGGAGCAGTGTCAGGGGAATGGTAGCATCTTTTCCTTGTGGATTTCTGGAGGCTGCTTCTCTGGTCCTTGGAGGTTACGAATTCTTTTCATAAGTCAGGCTATCATTTTGTGCTGTCTACTGGCCCCCACGCAAGGTGACATGGGGGCTTTGTCTGCATTGGGGTGCTAGATTAAGGAGGCCTTGGCTGTTTTCAGATCTTTTGTGGAAGAGACTGGGTTCTGATGAGTTTGTACTCCCATTCTACCCGAGCACAAGCGTCTCCGTGGATGGAGCGCAGCTCGGTAGCCCATACAGACATTTTTCAGGCAGCAATGTTGACATGATCTCCACTTTTGTCAAGAATTTCAACTTGGATGTCCACGCTCGGGCGGATACAGCCTTTGGCTCCAAGGTTTTGCGAACTGCTGTCTCTTCTGCCTGCTCAGTGGAGGCATAACTTTGATACATCCTATTTATCTGGGCTGGTCTAGCAGGGCGATATGAAAGGTGACTTTTTACTTACCAGATAATGTCCTTTCTTTGAGTCCTGCTAGACCAGTCCAGAGCCCACCCTGGAACTGTTTGCTCTGTTCTTCTGAGGCGGTACCCTTGGGTCTGCTATGATTCCTATATTTGGCTCTGCAGGTTCATCTTTTACGAACAGCCTTCTCCTATACATAGTTCTCTACTGTCTGATTGCTCATTGTTGCCCACGTTGAGGTTGTGTGAGGGCTGCCATGTTCTCCCATATACTTTGGGATGGATACTGAAGAGACCTCTGGTGGCTGAGGCATATAGAGGCATGGGAGTGATGTCATTGAAACCTGGGCGTTTTCATTGGTTCTTTGTCTCCAGCAATCTGCTGGTAGGAGAACACAACCGACTTGTCGGAACTGGTCGAACAGGACTCTAGGAAAGGACATTATCTGGTAAGTAAAATGTCACCTTTCTTAGACTCCTTCAGGTTCCCTGGCCCTCACTTTATCTCTTTGTACATAAATGCCCGTTTCTTTCCCTGTTTTCCTGTATTAGTTCGCAACCACTCAGTTATAGTATGAGATCTAGAGTGAATATTCCCTTCTCAGTATGATTGGGAGATCAGAAGAAGCAAAGAAAAAGGCAGCTTGAGAATGGGCACTAAAGACTGTAAGAATTGTCATACCCCTCCTTGTTGGCCTTTCCTTCATATTACAGATATTTTACAAATGATAGTGTCTTAATTCAGTATTGTTCTTTCTCATTTTGCAATAGTGGCAGACTAACAGTGGAAATCCTTCTGGAGTTCCAGGATCTACAAGCAGCAGCACATCCACTCCATCAAGCCCCACCATTACCAGCGCAGTAGGGAATGATGGGAAGGCAGTGGCTTTGCCTATGATGGATATAGTATCTGCAATGAGTAGCTCTTACAGTCTTCCTTCACTTCCTGATGTAAGGTTAACAATGTTAAATGTTGTCATTGAATTTTAGCAGCCAGAAAAATTACGCCATACCTTCAGAGTAGAGATAATTAACAGGGATGGGCTTATATTACAAGAGCAGTAAATCCCAAAATAATTTCAAAAATCGAGTAGCTGGTGAAAAGGCAAAAACCAACACAGCCAAAGATTTGACCACCTGTGGTGATGCCACCAGAAACCCAGTCCACGGAAACGGCAAAAACTGTAGGCCTCCATACAAACCTTTGTCATCTTGCTCTTGAGCAAGAGGCCTTATTCCTTTGCTATCCAACCCAGACTTGTGCATCATTAGGCAGATTGGGAACTGCAGAACATACTCCTTCCAATCACTCTGCTTCATTTGTGCTGGCATTGTGGTCAGAGCAAGTTGAAAATCTCAGGTTGACATTTCCTGACTACTGAATTCGTGCTTATGAAAAATAAGAGCTTTGCATAGACATCAGGATTGAGTCATGCACGTAGTGTGGGTGATGTCATCTGACGGCACCAGGATGACTTGCTCTCCCTCACAGAATTTAGTGTAAAGCTCTGAGCATGCATGATACATCCCTCGTGCAACGGTCAACTCGGCTGCTCAGTTTCAAAGCTCAAGAATGTAGATGGCTGTTGGGAAGGTGGGAGGGATTATGTGGTTTACCAATCCTGCTATCTACAGGAAAACTCTTGTTACAGGTAAGCAACATTTGATTTTTTGCCATCAGCAAGCAGGATGAAGTTGAGCACACAAATGGGTGACATTCAAAGCATCTATGGTTAGGACTAACTGGTTGCTAACCATGGGGCAAAAGGAACATTTGTTTATTTAACCACTTTTATAGACCACTTTCCTACGGTCAAAGCGGTTTACAATTAACTTCAAACATTACATAGTGTGAAACGAGAAACATGATAAAAGGGTAGAAGGGGGGATTACATTTGACAGTGTTTTACATACAAGGGTCATTTTTAAAGTAAGAACCGATTGCGCATCGTGTCCGCGCAATCTGTCAAGTGACGTCCGTTCAAGGTCAGCCACTCTTGGCCAGTCTCTCACTACGCCGCCATTACGTTTCACGTCTCTGCCAGTGTTGGTTGTATGGTTATACTGCTTCGTTTGTCGCCATGTCAATCAGTAATCCCTCCGATTGTGAAGTGCGCTCGGTTATCCGTTTTTTAAATGCAAAACAAGTTCGTCCAGCTGAAATTCACCGGCAGCTTGTTGAAGTGTATGTGGAAGGTGTAATGAATGATGTTTAAGGAGGGAAGGACAAATGTTCATGATGAAGAACGATCTGGACGGCCTACTGTCATGAATGAAGACCTGACACAAGAAGTTGATGAGGAAATTCGCCAAAACAGGTGCTTCACTATAGACGTGCTGCATCAGACATTTCCACAAGTTTCAAGATCAGTAGTTTATCACATTGTTACTGACAAACTGCACTACAAAAAAATGTGTGCGGGATGGGTGCCGAAAATGCTGGACGAACTTGTTTTGCATTAAAACCGGATAACCGAGCGCACTTCACAATCGGAGGGATTACTGATTGACATGGTGACAAACGAAGCAGTATAACCATACAACCAACACTGGCAGAGACTTGAAAGGTAATGGCGGCGTAGTGAGAGACTGGCCAAGAGTGGCTGACCTTGAACGGACGTCACTTGACAGATCGCGCGGACACGATGCGCAATCGGTTCTTACTTTAAAAATGACCCTCGTATTAATGGTGAAATAAAGAACAAGTATAATAAAATAAAATGAAAATTGAAGACATGAGTAAATCAAAGTGTAGTGTGTCCTAATATGCGTGAGTGAATTTTGCTGGAAATTCACCCCTTAACATAGATCAAAATCGGGCCACTGGACAAATTATTGACAGATTAGGAGCATTAATTTTGTTAGAACTTGAGGCTCAGTGAGGCTTCCTCATTTGTAGAGGGGCAAGTGGGACTGCATGTACAGCTGCAGCTTTGTGACCCAGAATCTGGAAGCAAGTCTTAGCTGCATATCTTTTCTGCTTGTAAGGCTTGAACATGCACACTGAGGGCCTGCCTTTTTGTCTTTCTGTAGTGAGACCTGTGCTTGAACTGTGGTGCTAGGATGGTCGTAGAAAGGAAATAATGTTGGTAGGGCTTGAGAATCTAAAGAGGATATTAGAAGACATTTCCCATGATAAGGTAAGGGAACATTCAGTGACTGCTCATGGATGTAGGCAACTTCCTTTACAAAGCATTTCATGAAGATTTGAAGCCTGACTGGAGGCCAAATGGAAGCATCTTGTACAGAAAATAGATGTTCCAGAAAAGGAATTTTAGATAGTTCCTGTAGCGAGGATGGGGTGGTATATGCATCTTTGATACCCAGGGTACACAGGAAATACCTTTTCTTTAGAAAAGGTAGAGTAGCTATTCTAAATTTTTCCTTGAGGTCTCTGAGGGCCAGGATGGGATACAATCTCTGCTCTCTCCCCCCATTTTTTTTGGGGGGGGGGGGGGGGGGGAATGGATAACACCTAAAGTTATAAAACGAAAAAACTCTCTATTTCTGTCCTGATGCAAGACCCAGTGCTGTAGTGTTAGACTATGAAAAAAGAACCCCTTCCCCCTCATCCCCTTATTTAATTAGTATAGGATGGGGGAGGTAAATGCAGTACAAAGGCAGAGCTGGAGATCAGGTAATTAACTTGAGTCAATAACCTGTTTTGAATTCCATGGTTTGTTAATTATGGTTGAAGGAAGGATTAATCCTGTATTCTAACAGAAAGGATAGGATGCATTTTTTTGTAGAGGCTGTGAGCAATTGTAGCCTGATGGAGTCTTTTCCAGTTGATGGGATTTTAAAACAATAGGGGAAGCAATGATCTTCTATAATATCCATTTTCTCCTTTACTGTATTGACTCATAAAAGGGGCATCTTCCAGCTTGGAATGTAGTGTGTCAGGCAAGTCCAAGGCTCATAACCAAACTAAGCACCTGGCTGCAGTTGAAGTCTCCTCAAAGACATCCTCCACTGTCCCTTTGAGATGAGTGCCATGCTCATCTGCCACTGCTTTTATGAAATGAGCTTACAATGAGAGTAGGCGAGAAAACGTGGACATTGAAAGACTGGATTAATGTACTAGACCGTGCAAAGCTGAAGAGCCAGTATGCAGGCAGAACGTATGGCTCTTTCAGAATCTTACCAAAATGAATTTTTACCCATAGGAGTATTGGGAAAGAAAAAAAATTCTCTCCACTTTTAGCCCTCCTTCATGGAGGGTGCTACCACATCAAAGGAGTTCAAAAGCAGGGCTCTATTGAAAATTAGAGTCAGTTGGACCCTAATGTTTCACAGCTACCTCTGGATGATGATTGAACAAAAAGTGTAATATGCCCTCCATGAAATAGCCAGTCTTGGAGCAGGGATTGAATGGGGACTGCAACAGTAGCCCTTCGTATTTTTTCATACTTCAAAAATCAAAAGGTGTCTGTCCTTGTTCTGCATCTTGTTGTAAACTTACCTTGGTTAAAAAAAATCCTTATATGGAAATGAATTTCTCACCGGGGAAGGGGAGAGAGCAGATGGGATTCCTGTAGTTATCCATTACCTCCAGAGATCTGGAGAGGACAGCAGGCATAAACATGTTGGTGACGGCTGATTCTAAAGTACAAAGCAGGGAGACTGTGGAACTCAGAGATGATCATGTGTCTGTACCAGAGCTGTCAAATAAGAAGATACTTCAAAAAGTTGCTGTTTGTGCCCAGTTGGCAAGACCTTTAATGCCCTTAAGCAACATCTTTTGGAGACAAGTATGGTTGCTTCAGAAGACATAGAGAGATGCTGAAGACACGTCTACTACTGTGACTAGCAACGGAATGATGAGATGGGCTTTCCACAGAGTCGTGGCACAGATTACCACAAGATTTATGCAGGAATAGTGCTGAATGTGTTGAAGATTCTTACATTCTCTGGGAAAAAGCAGGAAGTCAGTCCTAACATATGGGTGACGTCTGTGCCGATGGAGCCCTCACGGAAGCATCCCTCCAGCTTTCAAAGAAAACCTTTGGGAGATGCCATCACGCATGTGTGGTCCCCTTCCTGCCCAAGGGTGCCATCTTGTCCAGTCTCCTTTTTTTCCACGGAGCCCTTCAGACATCTATCTGCTCTTCCCCCGGAAAAAGTTGATTTTCTGGACCTGAGTTTCATACTTCTCCTCTGGTAGTGCACCGGTACTCTTCCCGCCACCCAAGCCTGCTGTCCCGGCATAGAGTCTCAGGTTCTTAGTTTTTCTTTTTTCTTTCTTGGCGCCTTTGCGTCTTTTTTTCAACTGGCAGCACTGCGGGTCTAAGACCTCACTGGGATACTTTTTTCTCCCATGGCTACCAGTGGCTTTAAAAAGTGTGATCGGTGTGCCAAAATAATGTCCACCGACCATGTGGTCTATATGTTGTTGCGCCCATGTTTGTTAATCTATGTTGGACGTACTATTCGTCCAGTGAAAGTGCATCCACGGGAGTAGTCATCATGTTTGCAAAATCTGACTACAAGTGCACTTATTGTCAAACATTGTATATTGCAACATCATGGATTTCATGATTTAAAATGGAGAGTGTTGGACTATGTTCCATCAAATCTTTGTGGTGGCAATCAGGAACAGAAACTACAGCTTTTAGAACAATTTTAGATTTTTAAATTATCAAATGTATCCCCTGGTGTTTTGAATCAGGAACTGGATTGGACAAGCCTTTTGTGATGCATCAGTGGCCGATTGGTTCTGTATGTTCTGCATTCATTGGTTCAATTCATTATGTAATTTAAATATCAGCTGAGTTTTGAAAGGTTCCATGCTGTTTGATTTCTTCAGGACATCATCATTGCAGTTTTCGAGTGTTGAAACAGGGCGTTCACAGTTGGTATGCCCTAAGTGCAGTACTGTGTCCGCTGACACACCGCATTATATTCTGCAACGATTTTGCGGTTGAGCATCGCAGTTTCTAGAGATTCTATGCTTGGCTCAACAAATTTATTTTGAACTGATCCAATATTTCATGATAGACATCTAATTCATGATGGACATTTGAAGTCATTTCTTCAGATAAGTCTACTAAATCTCTTATAACACAATTTATGAGTTAAGTTTGTCTAAGGCACACAGTTGTGTTTTTGCACATCTTTAAGATAGGTTCACTGTTTAATTCTAAGTAAACCTTATTTGAGTAAAAGGGAAGAGTTGTCACAAGAGATTTCCTCATGACAAATTTTCCAACATTTAATAACATCGTAGTGCTAGGCTATCACTGCTCTTTGCTTTTTTTATATAATGTTTGCGTGGTAGGTGTTTAAATTGATTTGACATGACTGCTGCCTTCATTGCCTGTGACCGGACCACAACCCCACGACATGTAGCCTCTATAAAAAGATGTCCACCAAGGCCCTCAGGAGCCACCAGCAGCAGCACGATACGTTTTTCCTGGAGTCCCCGGTACCTCTGAAGGCCAAGACCTCCTCTGAAACCACGGAATCTCGGGGTAGCTTTACAGACCCCGACCGATACTGTGGTTCCTCGGAAAGGGAGCCTCCCTTGAGGGAACTCAAGAAGGCCTCGAAGGTGGCATCCCTGGACGGCTTGGGCGGGGGCCCGGGTAAGTCCTGAGCCAGGTCCCGTAGTCCTAGACGCTCGTCTGAGGGATCAGAGAAGGAGTGGCCTGCGAAGGTCCCCTGAAAGGACTCTACCCCAGGCCTGCCTCGGTCGGCTGACACCATCCTCATCGAGAACTCCCCTTCAGGGGAACTGGCATCGGGCCCGATTCCCTCGGTGTCCGTGCCAAAGGCTGCAAAACCTTCTGGCCTGGAGTCCAGAATGGCAGCCCTGGAGTGCAGCTTGTCTTTCTTTATGGACCAGCAGTGGGCACTGTTGTCTGATACCACTGGTTCCTCCACCCAGACTACCGAGCCCTCGACATTGAGGATGTCCCCAGAGGCCGAGTCGATCCTTGAGGTCTTTTGGCCTCGAGTTGATTTCTCAGCCAAGGTCTTGATCAGGTTCCTGTTACACAGGGCCTTGATTTTTGCCAGCCTGTGTGCTTGGCACCAGCTGTAGAGCCTCTGAGGGTCGCAGGGGGGATCAGTCCCAGAGCCCACGAGCCATCCTTCCCCCCGAGTCCTTGATGGACTATTCTGAATGGGAGACGGAGGACGAGGAGTCGCCGGACACCCATCATCACCACCGGAGCTCTGTCCCCTTCTTCGGAGCCCCGGCATCTGTCCCAACCCAAGGACATGACATTCTTCGACTTCTTCAGGGACATGTCCAAGGCTCTAGTGTTCCAGATGGAATCTGAGGATGACCCTCGGATGGAGGAGCTAGAAATCCTCCATTATGAAGTCCCTCTGAGGAAATCGCTTAAGGTGCCCATCCCTCCCATCCTGGAATGGCTAATGCTCCATATGTGGGAGACATTGGCATCGGTGCTGGTGGTAAGCAAGTGGCTCGACTCAGTGTATCGAATCAGTCAGAGCCTGGGCTTCCAGAAGTCACAGCTGCTGCACAACTCCATGTTGGTAGAGTCGGCCCCGCAGGGAAGCACGCACCCTGGATGCCCTCGGCAGAAAGTGCTACCAGGGCTTGATGCTCATCAGCTGAATGCAGGTATACCAGCTGTACATGGGCATGTACCTGAGACCTGGCAAAGGAACTCGCCGGGTTCTTAGCTGGTCTTTCTGAGGTACGCCTGCAGCAGTTCAAGAACCTGGCAAAAGCCGTCCATGAGAGCTCCAAGTTTGTGTCTTGGGCATCCTGTGACTACTTAGTGTCGGCGGCTTGAGTAGCGGCGGCGGGCATCGGTGCCCGATGCCAGGCTTGGCCACAGTTGTCCGACCTCAGGCAGTGGGTTCAGGACAAACTGGTCGACGTCCCATGTCAAGGAGAGAACTTTGGCAAACCCATGACTGACAAGGCTGACAAACTGGAGAACACAGTTCATGATGAGGACCAGGTTCTCTAAGACGACCGCTGCCCCCTCTCTGATGGAAGGGCTCAGGTAAAAAGCCCTTCTACCAGAGGAAAAGGGGCTGCTTACAGAAATTACCCACGTTTTCAGGCCTTCCAGCAAGGGCAGCAGGCCAAGGGACATGGGCAAGGCTCTCGTAATCAGAAGGCTCCCAAGCCCCAGGCATTGGCCATGGCCCAGCCAGGGGGGAGCTTTTGACTCCTTGGGCATAGCTTTTCCACCCCAAGGAGGTCAGCAACCCACAGGGGGATGTCTCATTCTTTATGCCCAAAGGTGTATTTGGGGACACCAGGTGGCCCAGGAGGGCTACCTCCTCCACCTGGCCCAGACACTTCCCCCTTTCTTTCTGGGAGAGCCCCCCAGGTCTCCCCTTCACTGGGACCTTCTACTGAAGGAACTGGCAGGTCTCCTCAAGGACAGAGCGGTAGAACCAGTTCCCCACTATCTCAGGGGCAAAGGTTTCTTTTCCAGCTACTTAAAAAGAACGGGGGGGGGGGGGGGCCTAAGTCCCATCCTCGACCTGTGCAATCTGAACAGATTCCTGGTGAGGGAGAAGTTCAAGATGTTCTCCCTTGGAATATTGCTGCCTTACCTCCAGCAAGGAGATTGACTATGCTCCTTGGATCTGAAAGATGCTTACACACATATCCTCATTCACCCCAACCACAGGCAGTACCTGAAGTTCATGGTTGGGGGGCAGTCATTATGAGAACAAGATGCTGCTCTTTGGCTTGGCTTCCACCCCAAGAGCCTTCACCAAGTGCCTGGCAGTTGTGGTCGCCCTCCTTTTTTGCTTCCCCTATCTGGACGATTGGCTCATAAAGGGAGGCACAGCCTCAGAAGTGCAGCAGGCAACTGCACGTACCTTCCAGGTTCTGCAGCATTTGCAGTTTGCAATAAACTATCCCAAGCCCCACCTCCTCCTGACACAGTGTCTGGAGTTCATAGGGGCAAAACTAGACACCCTCCAGGCAAAGGCCTTCCTTCCAGGGTACCAAGTCAACCACCTCAGGGCTCTGGCCCTGGACATACAACACCATCCCTCGGTGTCCGCTGAGCTCCTGCTTCGCCTTCTTGGACACATGACCTCCACGGTTCATGTCACCCCAGATGCCCGCCTCCACATTGAGGGCCGCACAGTGGTGCCTTCAAGATCAGTGGACACAGGCTGACTCCGGGACAGAGTCTTAGTGACCCACCAGTTGGTGAAATCCCTGACCTGGTGGCAAAACCCCCAGTACCTCGAGGCAGGGATGCCCTTCCAGACTCCGTGCCCCCTAAGGGTTCTCACGATGGATGCCTCCCATTGCAAGGAGCTACACATCCAGGGCAGCTGGTCGCAGGACGAGAGCAACCAATAGATCAACCTCCTGGAATTGTAGGTGATACATCTAGCCCTCCGAGCCTTTTGCCTCTGCCTATGGCGCCAACCGGTTTTGGTCCAAAAAAGACAACCAGGTGGCTATGTTCTGTGTGAACAAGCAGGAGGGCATAGGGTCCTGCGCCCTCTGCTGCAAGGTGATGGCCCTCTGCTCCTACGCAGTCCAGCAGGGCATACTCCTATGGGCAATATATCTGCCAGGCCAGGACTACGCACTGGCCGACAGATTAAGGACAGTCCTCGAGCCGCACGAGTGGCAGATGGACCCCAAAGTGGCCATCAGGCTTTTTCACCATGTTGCCCCGCTTCTGCTTCCTGCAAGCCCACACCTCCCGGGTGGCGGCTAATGCGTTTCTCATCTCTTGGTTGGAAGGTCTCATGTACGCCTTCCCACCCATGCTGCTAATTGCCAAAGCGTTATTCAGGACCTCTGTGACAAAGCCTTGCTGATCACAATAGGCCCTCGATGGCCCAGGCAGCCATGGTTCCTGCTACTCCTCTGGCTTTTGGTGGAGACTCCCATCCCATCCCATTGGGGAGCTCCCCAGGGCTCCTGTTGCAGGAGAGTGTTCTCTCTTGCACCACAACCTGAGGTCCCTGTTGCTGACAGTGTGGCTGCTGAAAGAGTGACCCTAGCCCCTTTCAACCTCTCGAGAGAAGTGGAGGAGATCCTGCTGGCTTTCCATAAGTCCTCCACCAGGAAAGCATATGCCTTCAAGTGGCATAGATTTTCAGTTTGGCATGCAAAACACGGAGTCAACCCATTCTCTTGCCTGGTGCAGCTAGTGCTGCAGTACCTTTTCCATCTCTCGCATTCTGGGCTCAAATCGAACCACATCAGAGCGCATCTCAATGCCCTGGCGGTGCATCACCACCCGGTGGATGTCTAACCTCTTTCGGCCCGGCCGTTGGTGACCCACTTCATGAGTGGACTCCTATCAAAACCCCTGGTATATCCCCCGGCGACCGAGTGGGACCTCATTATGGTACTGGCACAGATTACTCGCCCTCCTTTTGAGCCCTTGGCTACCTGTGATACCTTTTGTGGAAAGTGGTGGTCCTGGTTATGCTCACCTCCGCTTGCAGGGTTAGCGAGCTCCAAGCCTTAGTGGCGGAGGCAACTTACACCAGATTATAGGGTTGTGCTCCGCACACACCCCAAATTCCTTCTGAAGGTGGTATCACCTTCTTCCCTCAACCAGGAGGTGGTGCTGCCCACCTTCTTCCCAAGGCCTCATGCCAGTAGGGTGGAGACTGTCCTCCACTCCTTGGACTGTAAGAAGGCCTTGTCCTTCTACATTCAATGTACCCAGAGCCACCATAAAGCTGCTCAACTTTTTGTCTCGCATGACCCCGGTAGACTGGGGAAAGCGGTGACCAAGCATATGCTGTCTACTTGGGTGGCAGACTATATCACCCTCGTCTGTGAACAGGCGGAGCTTTTGCTGGATGACTGGATCACAGCGCACTGTGTCAGTGCCATGGCGGCCTCTGTGACAAACCTGCGCGCCAATCTGATGATGGACATCTGCCGGGCTGCCACCTGGTCTTCTGTCCATACCTTCGCAGCTCGTTACTACCTGGAGAGGGAGTCCTGATGGAACAGTGCCTTCGACCAGGCCATGCTCCGTAATCTTCAGGGTCTAGGTAAATCTTGCCCTCCGGCCCTTCTGTGTTCAAGCTACTGAAGTGCTGGTTCCCATCGGACACACGGGTCCTACTGCAGTCTGCACCTGCGGACTCTATTGCTGCTGCTCATGGCTTCCCCTGAGGGAAAACCGTGATTATCTATGGGCTTCCGGTAGCCTGTAGCTAGGACGTCCCATATGTGAGGACTGACTTCCTGCTTGTTCCCCTAGAAAGCGTAGTTACTCGCCTATAACAAGTGTCTCCAGGGACAGCAGGAATCAGTCCTCACAACCCTCTCTCCTCCCTTGGAGTTTCTTCCTTCAGTTTTTTGCTATCTTAGCTATGTCATCTGACTGGACAAGATGGCACCCTTGGGTGGGAAGGGGACCACGCATGCGTGGTGGCATCTCCCAAAGGCTTTCTTTGAAAGCTGGGGGAATGCTTCCACGAGTACTCCCATCGGCACCAAAGTTACCCATATGTGAGGACTGATTCCTGCTGTCCCCGGATTACACCTGTCATAGGTGAGTAACTATGCTTTCTGCACTGGATAGATGATGTAGCTATTGCACAGATGGAAATCCAACCAATAGCTCTTAGTATGAGATGATATAGGACTAGTGCTTTCGTTTCTCAAGTGTTTTGGAAGGGGCTGAAGAGGCCACCCTCCCTTTTATGCCTTGACAGGTGTTCAAAGGCTGTGCTATAGGTCTGGAACATCACAGGAAGAACATGTCAATTTTGGTGCTATCTGATGGTTGTCTTTGGCAGCTGGACTTCTCAAGCCACTGCACCAGGGAATTGAGTGTGATTCTGTGGAAAATTCTTGACTTGAATGCAGAGAGCACACAGACGTCTGTGCGGAAGATTCCCTCTTTGGGTACTGCGCCTGAAGCAGTCTCTCCTCTGCCTTATAATGGTAGCGGAAGCAATAAAGATGCTTGCCATGTCATTTTGCTAGACCAGTCCAGACAGGTGTGTTGTGTTCCCCTGCCAGCAGACGTGGAGACAGAAGAAAAATCTAGAGGTTTCTTAAGACCTCATCCTTCTGTTATAGCTGATGCATCTAGGGGCACACTAGTTTTTCTCTGTCTCCAGCAGATGGTGAATGCAATCTGATGCAGCACTATTGAAATCTGTGAGAATTCCGTCTTAGCTCGTGAGTAACTGCTCTCTAGGGAAATTTCCTCACTGGAGCTTGACAAGGGAGGTCTCCTGGAGGGTCACAGTTTACCAACAAAAAAGAAAAAGTGCTCTCCTGGGATTTGCCCATACGGAGGAGGGGTATTGGTTCAGTTTCCTGTCCTTATCTTGTTAAGGGCTATAGAAACGGCCCTGGTAGATATTTTGTTCTGAGGACTCAGACTGTCTCTCCTGTGCTCGGGATCCTGACTTGAGCTCCGGTAGTTTTGATGGAGGCTTAGCAGATGATCAAGATGATTCCCTCATCATCCATTTGTTTCGGAGGGAAGAGTTGGTGGTGCTGATTGATCAGATGTCTTCCACCTGTAAGATCTTTCAGCATCAAAGCACACATTACATGTGCACCCCCTCTTGCGTGGGGTTCGCAAACCACCTAGGGTCTTTCGCTTCCTGGAGGGTTCTCCAAGAGTATGGTGCACTTGGAGTGGTATCTGCCGGACTCCCTATTGAAAGGAGTTGGTCATGCATAAGCTTTATGTTGTTCATAAGGATTTTAATGCCTAGCTACGATTTCTTCAGATGGAAGTACATGTGACAACGATTATTAAGCATGCCACCATACTGGTGGGGGGGGGGGGGGTGGTGCAGTAATCAGACCAATTGGATTACAAGGTGAAGGTTCGCTTTAAGTATCAGATTCGGCCTCCTCCCTTATTCTCCAGATAGTGATTTGTGGAGGGCTGATGGCTTGTGCCATTCTTCATTGAAACCAGTCGCTCCCTCAGGACAACACCTCAGTTCTTCTAGCGTCAGCAGCAGCCTTCCTGTCAGACACCATGTATGATCTGGTCTGCCTGGCAGCCAAAGATGTTGGTTTTTCTGTGATGGCATGTTGCTTCGCCATTGAGCAACAGACATGGCCTCCAAGTCCCAGTTATCCAAGCTTGTCTTTTTTTTTTTTAATATATTTATGAAATTTTACAACATAGTTTTCACCAAAAACGTGAAAATTACATTTCTCAAAATACATCAAAGAAAATATATAACAACTAACAGTCCATAAGTTATAAGAAATATGGAGATCCAAGTAACAGGAAATAGTATTAGAAATCAAAAACCACTAACCAGAGGGCACATTCTCCAGAAAACAAACCCCTCCAAAGGTCACTACAGTGGCAGCTGTGGAAATGGAGAGGGCTTTCACACCTTCCCTAGTTGATAGAAAATCAGCCAACAGTTTAGGTTCAAAGAAAGTAAACATCTTATATATCACCACAGGCACAAGGAAATCTAAGTACAAACTTCAGGTCCAGAGACTGGACTTTGGCCAGTAAAGCCAGGAACCTCTGTCACCGCTTCTGAGTGTGCCGGGACATATCAGGAAAAATATGTATACAAGAACCTAAAAAAGGCTTGTTTATTGCACGGAAATACAATTTAAAGACTGCATTCCGATCAAATTCCAAAGCAAAAGTCACAATAAGAGTTGTCTTCTGGGTAATGACCTCCAGTGAGAATTCCAGAAACTCAGTCAAGTTAGCGACTGAGTTCTCTTGCCCATCCTGGGGAGGGGGGGGGGGAGGGGACAACCCCACCTGGCGGCAAATATTGGGCCCTCACCAGTGGAGGCAAGTTCCTAGGGTCCATCACAAGAACCTCATCAGAGACTTTTGGCAAAACTAAAGAGTCATGGGATAGGAGGCAGTGTACTACTATGGATCAAGAACTGGTTAAAAGATAGAAAGCAGAGGGTTGGACTAAATGGCCAATTTTCCCAATGGAGAAAGGTGAATAGTGGTGTACCCCAGGGATCTGTGCTGGGTCTGCTGCTTTTTGACATATTCATAAATGACCTGGAAAGTGGAATAACGAGTGAGGTTATCAAATTTGCAGATGACACAAAACTATTTAAAGTTGTTAAAACCCAAGAGGATTGTGGAAAATTGCAAGAGGATCTTGATAAATTGGAAGACTGGGCATCAAAATGGCAGATGAAATTTAATGTGGACAATTGCAAAGTTATGCACCTAGGGAAGTACAACCCAAACTATGGTTACACGATGCAAGGTTCCACATTAGGAACCACCACCCAGGAAAAAGATTTAGGCGTCATTGTGGATAGCATGTTAAAACCCTCGGCCCAGTGTGCAGCGGCAGCCAAGAGAGCAAATAGAATGCTAGGTATCATAAGGAAAGGAATGGAAAATAAAACAAAAGATATTATAATGCCTCTATATCGTTCCATGATGAGATCGCACCTTGAATATTGTGTGCAATCTTGGTCGCTGTATCTTAAAAAGGATATAGCGTTATTAGAAAAGGTTCAGAGAAGAGCCACCAAAATGGTAAAGGGGATGGAAGGATACTCCTATGAAGAAAGGCTAAAAAGGTTAGGGCTCTTTAACCTGGAAAAGAGACGGCTGAGGGGAGATATGATAGAAGTCTATAAATTAATGAACGGAGTGGAACGGGTAAACGTAGATCAATTGTTTACGTTATCAGAATATAGAAAGAGTAGGGGACATGCAATGAAGCTACAGGGTAAACTATTTAAGACTAATAAAAGAAAATATTTCTTCACTCAACGTGTAATCAAACTCTGGAATTTGTTACCGGAGGATGTAGTAAAGGCTGTTAGTGTAGCTGGGTTTAAAAAAGGTTTGGACAAGTTCCTGGAAGAAAGATCCATAAACCATTATTAAGAAGGGACCCAGGATATCAATGCTTGACCCAGTACAAGCATTGCGGAACCTGTGTCCTTTGGGGATACTGCTAGGTACGTATGACCTAGATTGGTCACTGTTGGAAACAGGATACTGGGCTTGATGGACCTTGGTCTGACCCAGTATGGCATATCTTATGTTCTAAATATTTCTTGGCCATTTCAACAGGTAGAACCAAGGGGGACTTTGGGAAGTTCATCAGGCGCCGGTTATTGCACCTAACTTGATTTTCCAAGTATTCCATACATTAGGCTGCTATAGTTCAGTCCATCACCATATTACTCACATGTTGGGGAGGAATTAAATCCCTGTATCACTGTCCACAGAGACTCCAATGTCACTACCTTAGGTCTTTGCACTTCTCTCATAACTTCATGAAGAGCCATCTCACTCCGCTCCTTCATGATGGACCCCGCAGACCTCACCAAAACAGTACTTCCTCCAATTGCCCTCGCTGCCAGGGAGGATGAAGCATCAACTGGAGCAGCCCCCGATAGATCACCCAAACTTGCCTCATTGGTTCACAGAAGCTCCAGAGCACCAATTGGCAGAATGCTTTTGGGGTTAGGGGGAGGCATCCGCACAATAGGACTCAACGAGACCCCATTGCTGCTGCCCAGGAAACTCAGCCTGTGTGGGACTGGGGTGGCTGAAATCATAGACATGGTCAGAACACCGAAGGCTTACAGGCTCATCTGTTGCAAAGTTGCAGGAGGGGCGCCCTCCGGGAGAAAGAGCCCACCCTTCTCTTTCCTCTTTCCAATAGCAGGGGGAGAGAGGAGGAGTCTTCGAGGCAGTCAAACAGGAGCACCAAACAGGTACATCTGCCCGAGAGTGCCCTTAAAGTGCCATCTTAGATCCATCCAAGCTTGTCTTTAAGGGGAAACTGCTGTTTGGAGAGGACTTAAAGAAACTGATCAAAGAGTTGAGTGAACAGAAACCACCTCATCTTTTGAAAGATAGGCCCAAGGAACCTGGGAAGCGGTTGGGCCCATTGTATTCCTCTGCACTCTGTTATCCTTGTTCCTGGGACTGGGGTTTCTGGGGTTCTCGGAAGTATCATCCGGAAAAGCTCTCCTTTCCTTCCTCTGGTTCTCATTCCCAGACGTAATCTTTTCCACGGACCCTGGGAGGCTACCTCTTCCAGATTTAACTTCTCCCATCTGGTGCAATGATGGGTTGGGGGTCCATTTCGAGGCACCTCCTGGAATGGGCCCACATAACCTTTGACCGCTGGGTGCTAAGCATCATTCAGTGCAGCCAAGAAGACTGCTGTCCAGGTTACCTTGAAAATATTGCGCAGTTTCCAGGCTATTCCGGTGCTGTCTGCTGAAAGGCTAGCATTCTATTTTGTGGTGCCAAAGGAGGATGGATCCTTATTGCTGATCCTCTATCTCAAGGGTGTCTGCACACCTGAGAACATTCCATTTCCACATGGAGATGCTGAGGTCTGTCATCCAGGCAGTTCAATGCGGGGGCTTCTCTCATGTACCTAGATTTGGCCACAGCATATTTCCACATTCCCATTCAAGGATCAGCAGTGCTTTTTGTGCTTCACTCTTCTCTGCTTTCACTTTGGTCTTTCCTTCGCCCTGAGGACAATTCTGCAAGGTAATGGTGGCGGCAGCTGCTGCTCTATGACATGAAGGGATTTGTGTTCATCCTTACCATTGAAGCCAGGTTGCTGTCGAAAGCATATCTGGCGTCGGCCTGAGTGGTGCAGTTTCTGGACGGTCTGGGCTGCATGTTCATCCATAAAAGAACCATCTGAAGCTTACCCAGTCACTAGAGTATCTCGGGGTGTGGTTCAATGCCAGTACCAGTGTGGGGTCTTCCTGTCTGAAAAGAGTGAACAAGTGCTGTCCCACTTAGCAGCCTTTCAGAAGCAGTGGTCTCCCATGGTTTGGGATTATATTCAGCTCTTCATCTTAATGGTGGGAATGATTAAGGTAGTTCCTTGGGTACAGGATGCAAAGGTCCTAGTCTCACTGGTCTCTCTGCTCTCAAGACTTTGAGATCAGGCTAATCCTTTCTTTGTCGGCGGCGGCCAGCCTGCATAGGTGGGGACAGCCTGACCATCTGTTGAAGGGCATACCCTTAGACAGTCCCTCATGGCTTCTTGTGTTGACAGACACCAGCCTGTTCCGCCGGGGTGCCCATTGTGAAGGATAGACAATTCAGTACTGCTGGAACAGTCAACAAACAGTATGTCTCATCAACTGACTTAAGGCGAGGGCCATTCTCTTGGCCCTCTTGTGTTTCCGGGCCGTGGTTCGGGACAATGTATGTTTGGATATTCTCAGACAGTATGGTGGTGGCGTATGTCAACAGACCAAAGGGGCACACAAAGTTCAGGGTGGCCCTGGAAATAGCCCTCTTGCTTTCCTGGGAAGAGAGGCATCTCCTTGCCCTCTCGGTAGAGCATATTGCAGTAGTGGAAACAGACTGTCAGTCGCTATTCCCTTGATCCCTGAGAATGGAAATTGAGCCATCTGGCTTTCCAAAGGATTCTGGACAGATGAGGTTGTCCTGAGATGGATCTGATGGTGACTCTGTCAATGGCAAGGGGCGAAGGCCCTTCAGTTGCTTCAGAGAGGCAGGCTTCAAGGGCGTAGAAGCCCTGGTTCAGCCTTGTCCAAGGCAGTGAATGCTATATGTACTCCCTCATGGCCTTTCGAGGGAGAGTGCTATCCAGGCCCAGTAGTTCTGGTAATGGTGGGCTGGCCACAGTATGCAAATATGATACACCACCTGCAAGAACTTTCCCTACACTTTCCATCTGCTCAGGGGCTCTTGAGGCAGGGGCTAGTTTTGCTAGATGACCCGGCTCCCTTCTCGCGTATGGCCTGGTTCTTGAAAGGCAATGCTTAGCATGTAAGAGTTATTCTTCTGCTGTGGCTTCCATGCTTCTGAAAGCGAGAGGACGTTTTACCCGTCTTGCTACCATGCATGTCTGATGCCTTTTTGAACACTGGTGTCATGATTGAGTCAGCACTGGCGCAGGGGACTTGCCATCCTTTAGGATGGATTTGATAAAAGCCTTTCCCTTAATTCCTTGAGGGTTCAGGTGGTGGCCTTGTCCTACTTTAGGGAATTGGTAACGGGATGCTCTCTGGCCTCACACCCTCATGTGTCCCGTTTCCTTTGGGAAGTGTGGCACTTGCATCCTCCCCTGTGATCAATTGTAACATCATGGAATCTCTGCTTAGCTCTTCAGTCATTTGTGTTGAAACCCTTTGAGCCCTTGAGGAAAACTACTCTCAAAGATTTGTCTCTTAAAACATCCCTCTTGGATGTAGTTCGGAGTTGCAGGCTTTTTCATGCAAAGATCCCTATCTGCTCTTGGAAGAGGCCATGTAGATTCGGCCTGTTTCTCCTTCTTGCCCAAAATGGTGTCATCGTTTCATATCAATCAAGTGGTCTGTCTACCTTCCTTTCCTAGGGAACAGTGGCAGGGGAAGGATAAAAAGCAAGAGTCGAAGATCGTCAGACTAGATTCAAAAGTTCTTTATTGGGGTCGTCCCCGACGCGTTTCGGCATACAATGCCTTCCTCAGGGGGTGACAACTAAAACACCAAGCATAAAAGACTTATAACAATAATAAATAATGAACAAGATCAATGTATGCAAACATAAATATAAATATCTATGTAAGTAAAAAACTTAAAACAATACGTATAAATGAATGAACTAGAGATGAGACTAATAAATCTAAAATATCATATGGGACAAGACTAATCAAAAACATGTAAAAAGACTAAGGCGGATTAAATAAACAGCATTTAAAATTTTCTTTAAAAATATATGTAAAAAGGTAAAATTAAACAACAACTTAATAAATAGGAGACAGACAACCAAAGTGTAAAAAGACAGACTAAACTAGTACGGATTTGGTTAAAAAAACAGAAATAATGCAGATGGTGAACTGATGCTACGATGACCCTTCATTTATAAAACCGGTAACGCGCATCAGTTCACCATCTGCATTATTTCAGTTTTTTTAACCAAATCGGTACTAGTGAAGCAGTTGATAACAGAACCTTTTTTATTTAGGTACTTTTTATTTGTTTGCAAATACATTACTTTAATAAATCACATCAATTTCTCATACCGTAGCGCAACGGTTTAGTGTTTACCGTGGAATTGTGAACTTTCCATTTAATGGTTTAACCGCACAGTGAACTTTCCATTTAATGGTTTAACAAACCGCACAGTTTTTGGCCCCAAGTTTACACCTAGAATTTGAGCAGTATAGATTCCCAATGGGATTAGACCACTCCATAAGTTTGAAGTCTGAATAAATTAGTGTATCATCTTTTTTACCAGTTTTAAAGTATATTACTTGACAGTGGTTCCCTTGCTGTTGATCTACTGTTACATTTATGTTACAATAACATCGTTATACTAGGGTTGCCCTTTGATTTCTCTTTTTTATCCAGTCTTTTTTATAAGTTGTAATATGATTGTATAATGTACAGTTTTGTTTTATCATTATTTATATTTACATTTTCTACATTACATAATTTATTCACATGTTTTTTAAGTCCAATTAGTATTTCTTGATGACACACTTGAATTTTGCATAAGTTCTTTACGAAGTAGTTTATATAATCAGTTATGCCACAACAGCTACGTTTGTATTACAATCCAAAGTATGTATTTGTGGGTTCTGCTTCATATTGTAGCTTGATATCATCTATACCTATGATACACTAGACAGTTTTACTTCGATCTACTGTGAGCATTTCAGTCAATTCATTGTTTAGTCTGTCTTTTTACACTTTGGTTGTCTGTCTCCTATTTATTAAGTTGTTGTTTAATTTTACCTTTTTACATATATTTTTAAAGAAAATTTTAAATGCTGTTTATTTAATCCGCCTTAGTCTTTTTACATGTTTTTGATTAGTCTTGTCCCATATGATATTTTAGATATCTCCAGGAACAAGCAGGAATGAGTCTTCACACGTGGGTACGTCGGCGCCGACGGAGCCCGCACGGAAAATGCTCCCCAGCATCCAATCAGAAGCCTTTGGGAGCATCCCCCGCGCCTGCGCAGTGACTTCCTGCCCCTCCAACAGTCTCCTCAGTTTTCGTTTTTCTGCGGAGCCTACAGGACGTACCTCCTGTAACCGCTGAAACCTTTTTTTCTTATATCCTTATTTCCTTAACTTTTCTTGTTTTATGCGGTTGCGGCGGTCTTCCCCGTTGATACCGGTTTCCTCCAGTGTCTGTCTCTCTCTCTTCCCTCGTCGAATTTTCTTGTTTATCCTTAAGGCCTACTAGGCCCCTTTTTTTCCACATGGAGCCTTCATCCCCCTTGAAGTGCCCCCACTGTGGAGACTTGGTTTTCTTTTAGACTCCAAGGCCTGGTGTATATCATGTTTGGGCCCTGACCCTTTTTCCCCGGGTCCACGGGGCCTTAGCTTCGGGAGAAGACCTTCCCTTTTTCGGGTATCCCTCGATACCGTTTTTCCTCCTCGGGTGAGGGCCTCGGTTTTTTCTTCTCTCCAGGATCAAGTAACCCACAAACAGTCTGTTAAGACTAGCCGATCCTTGAAGGGCAAGCCTCATGCCCAGCATGATGACGGCTCCGGCCTTGCCCTCAAGACCACATCGGCAATAAAACCCCGGCGGGAGTCCTCGGGCTCCAAAGCATTTACGGGGTTTCAGGTTGTTCCTGGGGTTCACTCCTCACAGAACATACCTGAGCCATGCTTGGGGGTGGTATCCGCTTCGGGCAGTACCGATTCCCCGGCATCGGCACTGGTGTCGAGTACTCCACTCCTCCCCGAGGATCGTCAGCTGGTGTTCTCGGTGCCTTCGGGGCCGATCGATTCGATCCAGACTGGCTTTCCTGCGCCCCAGCCATGCGCGGGGTTGGCACCGGCTCCCCCGGCGTCGAGTCTTTCACAGACCGCCGGGGACGGCGGTCGGGCTTCGAGCGGCACCGCTCCCCCGGCATCGGCACCGGGGTCGCGGGGCCCCTCCGCGCCCCGAGGGGGGTCGTCTGGCGCCCTCGATACCTTCGGGGCCGGCTGGTCCGACCCCGACTGGCGTGCCTGCATCCCCGCCATGTGCGGGGTTGGCACCGTCTTCGAGCGGTTCCGCTCCCCCGGCATCGGCACCGGGGTTGAGTGCTCCACTCTTCACCGGGGGTCGGCATCGGGTGTCCTCGGTAACCCCGGGACCGGTTGACCCGACCCGGGCGGGCTCTTCGGCCTCCCAGCCTTGCGCGGGGGTGGTACCGCCCTTGGGCGGTACCGGATCCTCGGCATGGCCACGAGTGTCGAGTGCTCCGCTCTCCACTAAGGATCACCCTCTGGAACCCCCAGTACCTTCGGGCCCGATCGACGCAGACCTGGGTAGCGGGCCCGTATCCGGACGCCAGCTTCCAGCGGTGCCGATACCCCGGCATCGACATCTGTGTCGGATGTCCCACTCTTCACCGGTGTTTGTCACCGGGTTGCCTGGTCAGAGCTGATCCTTACGCCCCGGAGGGGCGTCATCTCCCTTCGTGGGGGGGTAGGGTACCGGCTTCGGGCAGTGCTGATGCCCCGGCGTCGGGGCCGGTGTCGAGTGTTCCTCCCATTCCGGGGCATCGTCTTTGGACATCCGCGGTGCCTCCGGCTCCGACTGCTCCGATCCCGGTCGTCTCTCCTGTGGGGGCGTCGCCGGTACCACCACTGACGTCGGTGCCTTCTCGGCGTGCATCGATAGCCTTGCTCGCTTCGATGCCCAGTCTTGAATCGATCTCCAGTCTGGATGCTTTGGTTACGGCATCGCCGATGCCACCTCCGACGTCTGTATCTTCTCGGCATGCACCGATAGCTTCGCCCACTTCGATGCCCAGTTTAGAATCGATCTCTAGTCTGGATGATTCGATTCTGACGCGATGGGAAACCGGGCCAGGTCGTCTCCGACTACGCAGTACCGAGGGTAGTTTTCAAAGCCCTATGGTTAGCCTGGTGCCCTTTCGGCAACCCTCGCTGCCTTCTCCGCTGGCACCGACGCCGGCGTCGGTATTGGAGTCAATTCCTGCTGCTCCATCGGTGCCATCGATCCTTTCGATGCCTAGCTTGGAATCGATACCTGGTGCTGATGGGGCAATACTGACGGCCCGCGCATCGGAGCTGTCAGTACTGTCCCCCATATGGCAGAATTCTTTCTCTGCACCAGTCCCGTGGGTCTTCCGGTGTCCACGACCCTCATTCGGCCTCGACCGACCCGGGAATGACTTCTCTCGGAGATCCTTCATTTCAAAATTTCTCCTTGACATGGCTACTTTGCTTGCCATTCCTATTTCTGGCCCTGCTCCGACCCAAGATTCGGCCGAACAGGGGACCGTCATGCTTCCTTTACACCATTCCTTGCAGGTCCTCCTTCTGAAGATTTGGGAATCACCTTTGAAGGTCCCTGCGCCCTCTGCAGCCATGAATGTTCTGTATCAGGTGCCTCCCTCTCCGGGGTTTCAGAGCAACCAGCTTCCGCATCATTCCCTTGTAGTGGAATCGGTGATGAGGAAGGTCAGAAGTAAGAAGAAACACTCTTCTTATCCGCCAGGTCGTGCATCTAAAGCACTTGATGCCTTTGGCCGTCAAACCTTCCAGACTTCTATGTTGGCTTCTAGAATCATTTCATATATATTTTATATGAGTCTTACGCTTCAGGAGGTCACAGAGAAATTATCTCTTCTGTCTCCCTTCTTGTCAGAACCTAAGGCCTCTTGACTATTCCTTGCTTCTTAATCATAGCAGGGACATCTTTTGGTTTCTTTCCCGTGCTTCCCTAGACTCTTTTGAGTCTGTTAGCAGATCCTCGGCTATTGCCATTGGAGCACGTCGTACTGCGTGGCTGCAAGCTTCAGGCTTGAACAGAAGGGCACAACATACACTGGGTAACTCTCCTTGCACTGGAGAAAATCTCTTCAATAGGGAGGCTTTACGTCAGGTTGCTCGCTGCTCCACTGACTTCCCTGGCTACGGAGACCATCCCAAGTCTCTTTTTTTCCCAGGGCGTGGGAAATATCCTACGAATCCTTCTCTCCCGAAGAGGAGGAGGGTTCACCCTTCTTCTGCCCACTCCTCTGGCATACCCGAGCGAGGGACGTCTCCTCCTAGCCTGAAGTCTCCTGGCTCAAACCGGTCCACTCGTACCAGCGCCCATAGGTTCCGGCAGGGTGCGCCATACAGTTAACCTCTCCTCTGTAGAAGTTTCTTTCTCAAACCCTATGCTGGGTTTTTTTCCTTTTTCCAGTATGCTATGCCCCTGGGATGTTTCTCCATGGGTCACTGACTTCTCCCATTCTTCTACCATGAAGGGAGGTTGCATCTATCCCAGGATAGTTTCGGCCCCCACTTGGACTTTTTTCCTTCGGCGGACTTACCACGTGGTGGGTCACTTTCCTAATCCCTCTCTTCCAGGTTTTCCCCTGTTTGAGTTGGTAACATACTGAAATACTTTGCTTTCCTTCCAGCATAGTCTGGTTGTCTTCCTCCAACGCATATTCTGAACGACTCACCCGGCATGGACTGAGTCTCCGCCAGCCCTGCCTATTTTCTCTCTGTCCTTATACAGGAGAATCCCCCTCTATGGGTTTGTCCAGTTGCTGTCGGTTTAGCTTGTAATTCTCCCGCGCAATGCCCTCTGCATTCTTCGGAGAGGTTTCTTATTAGCCCTTGCCACAGAGCACCGATCTTAATCTCTGCGGGGTTTTTTTCTTACGGGAGATAAGTTCCTTGGCTTGAGTGTCCACGGAGATCTCATTCCGTCTGGAATATACCCCTGCTTCTCAGACAGGGAGCCTCCATATCTCTTCCGATGGGTTCACCCCTGTTGTTGGACCGTCACATTACCCATGTGAAGGTCGTCTTTGTGTCTCCGTGGCAGGCATGCCGTCTTCAGATTATTTCGAGTATGCCTTCCGTATGCATATCTATCTATCTATCTATCTATATATATATATATATATACATACATACATACATATGTCCGGAGCTGTCCATAGCACCCTATGTCATGCCTCCCCCCATGACTGTCGGTGCTTAGGTTTATATTTTTTCTATGAGGTCCAGACAGTCACCTTGCCTGGTTTTATATGGCTCAGTGACTGGGACTGGGGTTTTTTCTAACCACTACTGCTGTGACGTCAACAGCTTCTATTTTTGTTATACATCTCCCTGTCTATGCAGCCTTCCCTCAATGTCTTCCTATCTCTGGCCAGTTAGGAAAGACAGTGTGCATCTTCCGTATTCCTGAGTTCCCTTCGGTTCTCCTTGAGAATGGGGGCTTTCTTCCATACCCCCTCTCCCTCCCGGACTGGGCCAAATTACCAGATCGGTCAGTTACCTTTGTTTTAAGTCCTCACTGTTGATGACACTGTGCCTGAACGAGTCCCAGCTTTCCCGTAAAAGCCTCCCTGTGGGGACCTGCCGATCTTCTCCTACCCTGGTGGGCACCTGGGTCCCCTGCCCATTCCAGTCTGGACCTTCTCCTCGCTGCTGTGGAGTTTTCCCTGAAGATTCTGCCACTGCATCTACTGTCTACTTCCAGTAGGTAAGCTCTACTTTGTGCCAGTTCATTAAATTTTAATGCTGCTTGTCATGCCTTCTAAAGACTTTTCCCTGTAGTCTTTAGTTTCGCTGTTCCTCTACATTTCTGTTCTATTCAACTCCTACCCCCCATCCCTCCGGGGATGCCGGGGATCCAGGTTGGAAAATGCCGTCCTGTCCGGGATACGCATTTTATGGGATCTCCCCTGGCATCCTTAGCTAGGGAGTCCCCATGTGTGAAGACTCATTCCTGCTTGTTCCTGGAGATAGCACAGTTACTTACCTGTAACAGATGATCTCCGGAACAGCAGGAATTAGTCTTCACAACCCACCCACCTCCCCTAGGAGTTGTGTCTGTCTATTTCCCCTTCCTCTTCTCTCCTTATGTCTCAGCTATGAAACCCAACTGAGGAGAGACTGTTGGAGGGGCGGGAAGTCACCGCACAGGCGCGGGGGATGCTCCCAAAGGCTTCTGATTGGATGCTGGGGAGCATTTTCCTGCGGGCTCCATCAGCGCCGACGTACCCACGTGTGAAGACTAATTCCTGCTGTTCCGGAGATCACCTGTTACAGGTAAGTAACTGTGCTTTATTAGTCTCATCTCTAGTTCATTCATTTATACGTATTGTTTTAAGTTTTTTACTTACATAGATATTTATATTTATGTTTGCATACATTGATCTTGTTCATTATTTATTATTGTTATAAGTCTTTTATGCTTGGTGTTTTAGTTGTCACCCCCTGAGGAAGGCATTGTATGCCGAAATGCGTCGGGGACGACCCCAATAAAGAACTTTTGAATCTAGTCTGACGATCTTCGACTCTTGCTTCTTGTGTTCCCCTTAGTCAGCTGCAAGAGTAGCGCTCCTCGTTTTGTTTCGTTTCAGGGGAAGGATAAGGACATTAGCCTAGTGGTCATCAGAAGGGTACTTCTTCGGTACCTGAAAGTCAGTAATTCCTTCTGGACATTAGACAGCTTTTTTGTCCTTTTTACAGGTCCATGTAAGGGTAATGTGGCCACTAAGGCTGCTGTGAGCAGCTGGATAAAAGGCAATAGCCTTTGCGTATCTGTTGTGTAATGGTTGGTTCTTGGTTAGTTTCCGTGCACATTCCACTCAAGGGCAGGCTTCCTTCTGGATGTAGTGTAACTTGGTCGCCCCCATTAACATTTGTCAAGTAGCAAAGTGGTCCCTACTTTTCACTTTTGCTAAACATTTCCACTTGAATCTCCATGCTCAGGTGGACACGGCCTTTGAGGCAGAGATTTTGAAAGTGCTTGTGTTGTCTTCCTGCCCACTGGAGTTGTAGATTTGGTACATCCCACTTTTCTGCACTGGTCTAGCAGTATGATATGGAAGGTGACATTTTACTTACCAGTTAATGTCTCTTCTGGAGACCTGTTAAATCAGTCCAGGACCCGCCTCTGTGATCTTCTATATTTCTGCAGTTTGGCCCTGGGGGTCCATAACCCTCTTGAGAGACCTTTTGTCCGAAGACTATTTTGTACATAGTTGTAGTTCCTTGTTGCCCTCATTGAGGTTGTGTGTGGTCAGGGGTTCTTGACCATAGTTTTGGTATGCATATTGGAGTGTGCCTCTAGCTGCATCAGCTATAATAGCAGGATGAGGCCATAAGAAGCATCTGGATTTTTCTTCTCTCTTTCCACCCTTATTGGTAGGGGTGCATAACCCTCTTGTCTGGACTGGTCTAGCAGGATTTCAATAAAAGACATTATCTGATAAACAACATGTCACCCTCTTCATGCTCTAGGACTGTGGTTCCCAAACTTGTTCTGAGGGCTCTCCAGCCAGTCAGGTTTTCAGGATAGCCATTATGAATATTCATGAAAAAGATTTGCATGCACTGCATGCATATCTACCTTATGCATATTTATTGTTGATATCCTGAAAACCTGACTGGCTGGGGAGTCCCAGGGACAGGTTTGGGAACCACTGCTCTAGGGGAAATATGAGCAGAATGGTCCGCATGCAAGGAAATAAAACACTTGGCGTGCATGTTGACATTCTAGATTTTTTTGTTGCATTTGAGGCAAGGAATTTTGGATATGAACAAATGTAAATTTAAATTAAAGTAGTAGATGCAGAACAATGCCGAATACTTTCCTTAAAAAGAAATTTGGAAGCTTTGTTTCGCATATATACAGCAGTGGAGAAATTGTGGAGACTGCTGCACATACTGAGAAATGTATGCTAAATTTTGAGCTGTGGGAGAGCAGTTATTTCCCAGCGCCATCAGATGTCATCACCCACTTGTGTGTCTGACTTAGTTCTGCTTGTCTGAGGAAAACGAAGGGTCCCTAACAGCTACCCAATTTGAAGGTTTATTTTTTCAGATGTTCTAATTTAATTATTTAATGAATTTAATGAAAAATATTCTATTGTTGAGACATAAGTCTCTAAGCCAGACAGTTTTTGGATGATAAATTACGTAGGCATGCAGTATATTTGCTTTTTCATATCAAGCATGAAAAACTGTCTACTCAAACTCAATGGGCCTGATACTGAGCTAGGCTCATTTTTGAAGGGCTATGCGCTGCGTCGGCACATAGCCCTCCCTGCCAACCTCTAACCCAGATATTCAGTGTCGTGGCGACTGCATTGAATAACCGGGGATCGCTGCACACACCGGAAGCTGCTGAAGCTAACTGGGTAGCAGTGATATTACATGCTGCCCAGTTAGCTCCTGCACACTAAAGATAGGCAAGGGTTTTCCTCGCCTATCTTATCAGTGCTGAATGCTAACCAGACAGCATGCAATTTCGCTGCTCCTGGTTATCACTTGATGCCACCTCTGCTCCACCCCGAAACGTCCCCGACATGCCCCGATGCTAACTGGATAGCATCAGGGCAAAAAGGGGAGTTAGGGGATATTCAAAAGAACTAGCCTTGTAAGTGCTGCTGAATAATCTCAATTTAAGGCATTTACACAGTTTACTGGGCTGTAAACAGTGTAAATGCCTTTCGAAAATTGGGCCCAAAGAGCTAGCCATTTTAATTTTTAAGGGAATGATTCCTACAGGTTAACAGCTTGCAATGTGGCTAGATCAATTGGAAATCTAATCTTATCTGTTCGTGCTTTTAGATCGATAGTTCAGGGAACATCATTCTGGACAGCATGATTCGGAAAGACAGTAGCATGGATAACAATCATTTGAAACTTGGCACAGATAGAACTGTTCAATCACCAAATTCCTCGGTGCCATCTCCAGGACTCCTAGGTATTTTCCTGACATTATTTTGCTCTTGCTGAATGTACTTTTCTCTTCTTTTTATAATGCATGCTTTTAACTTATGATGGCACACAGGCAGAAAGAATAAATTGCTTTGGAAAGAAACAGCAAATCTAGTTGAATTCTATGAGAGCACTTTTAATACACATACTTTATTCTGTAATAGAAAATAAAATATATGAAATACAAGTGCCTAAATATATATTAAAAAATTTGTATCACTTATACGAAAGGAATGCTTTGCCACCAGTTAACATTCTTGTCATGAAACACTATCTTTGTAGAATAGTTGAATGTTCTTGTAGTTGTTCTTACAAACTTTCAAAAATGTTTCCTTCTAACATCATTTAATTTGAACATTTTAGGAGCCATAACTGTGACTGGTGTACATCCCCCAGTTCGTTCTTCCAGTGCATCCAGTGTAGGAAGCAGGGAAAGGTGGGCTTATGACTTCAACTGAGTTTCTTCAAGCACTTCATATGTACAGCACAGTAGATCCCTTCCAGACTGTTCATTTTTGCTTTCACCTATGCTAGGTATAAATTGGGTTTATTAAAATTATGCTAAAATGTCCAGCAACTACATTGCTCTTCAGAAAGTGAAATAAGTGAATTTGCAAAGAACCCTTGTATGTAAGAACTATGATCGTAACACATTGAATTATCAGTCATTGTTGAAGAGATCCACATACATGAGGCACTCAAGGTTTTTCTTGGGAGCAAAGCAGATTGTATGATAGAATGAAGGGCATTTTCAGTGGCATAAAGGGCCAGTTTCTAAAGTGCCTTGCTTTAAGTAGCCTTATAAAATAGGTAACTGTAATATAATTCTTACTGTGTTTTCTGTCTTATTGCGCTTGCAGCTCTGGCTCCTCTAATAGACCCTTAGGAGGAGCCGATTCCACACACAAAGTCCCTGTGGTAATGTTGGAGCCTATCAAGATTAAACCAGAGAGCAGCATGGAGAATGAGTCTCTTGATTTCCCCGTGGTTATGGTAAAACAAGAGACAGGGCAAGGAGGATCTCACCGTAGAAGTGTAAGGCATAAGACTGTTTTGCAGCAATTGACATTATTGCAAACTGAATCAGAAGCAAATGTTAACATTCTAAAAATATATGCACTTGTAATCTGTGGTATTAATGCAGTTTAAGAGAAGCTTTTATTTTGAAAGTGGCAGTCTCTCAAGCATCGTTTAAATGGGTAACTTAAATCACCTGTACAAACAAATAAATGACAAAAGGATATAATAATGTAAGTCACAAACAATAAACACATATATCCAGGGCTTAATTTGTGCTGGAACGGGATGGAGCAGTGTTCCGGCACTTCTTGAGGAGGCGGAGGTAATTCACATTCCGTCTCATACATTCCGTCTCACACATTCAGTCTCCCTGCTCTGTACTGCCATGGCCGTCTTAACATGTAACACAGTTGAGGCAGCATTTTCCTTTCCTCCCGCAGCTGTGCTGTAGTGAAGCAGCTGAGCTGCGGAACCTTTAGTAAAGCAAAATAAGCAATTCTTGCTTTGCTAAAAGTGCTGCGGCTGGGCTGCTTCAGTTCAGCACAGCACAGCTGCGGGAGGAAAGGAAAATGTTCCCGTGGCTGTGTTAACTGTTAATACAGCTGCAGCAGCGCAGAGGAGGAGAGGAGGTAGCCATGGTTGTATTAACGCTTAACATAGCTGCGGAAGCATTGTTGTTTTGCTCCCACAGTTGTGTTAAGCGTGGAACAGAAAGGGAGAGGAAAAGAGGAGGTAGCTGGCTCAGAGTGACATGGGGGAGGTGGTGGACAGATTGCCAGAACTGATGGAGAGAGGCTGGGATTAGGTTGCTAATGTATGGTGAGTGAGAGAGGAACTGGAAATGGGCTTGATAGTGGTAGAGAGTACTGAGATTGGTAGAGGACCAGTGCTGGGAAGGAGACTGTGACTGGACATGAGCTGATACTGGGGTTGGGGAGAGTCTGGAACTGGAAATGGGCTGATACTGGGGCTGGGGGGAGGGGGGAAATGTAATTGGAAATAGACTAATACAGGGCTGGGGGGACTGAGACTGGTCATGGGCTGATACCAGGACTGTGGGGTGGGGATTGAGATGATATGGTCTAATGCTGGGGCTGTGGGGGGAGGGCTGATACTAGGGCTGTAGGGGGGACTGGGACTTGGACATAGGCTAATAGTGGGGCTGGGAATAGAAATGGGTTTATGCTGGAGGGGCACTGGGACGGGGCTAATTTTAGGGCTGGGAGGTCTGGTACTGAAAAGGGGTTAGTGCTGACTAATGCTGAGGTCAGGGTGGGGGAAAAAGGAGATGCTAGGGGCGTGAGAAGGGAGAGGAGGGATAGATATTGTGAAAGCTGGGGAAAAAGTAAAGTCATAACCAGGGGAAGATTGAGAGGGTGGGCTATAAGATTGGATACTGGGGTAAAAAGGAGGAAACAAAGGGGTAATAAGTATTGGAGGAGGAGGTAGATGGGTGGGCACTGGCGACATGGGGATGTGGGAGAGCAGGAACTTGGGCTTAGGTGGAGAATAATATTGGGTAAAAAAAACAGAAGAAAGACTTACACAGACTGGATAATTGGGCATGTAAATGGGGACTCAGGGCTTGGGTACAGGGCCGGCCCATCCTCTAGGTAAGCTAGGCGACTCTCCCAGGTGGGCAGTGGCAGCTGCCGCTGCCCACCCCTCTCCCCGCTGCCACTGATTCCATTGGGTGGGGGGAGGCGTGCGATGGCAGTATTTCCAAAAGGAGCGGCTTTTGGACATGATCCCACTGTCTGCCTCCCCCTCCCTAGATGGAATCGGCGGCAGCTGGGAGGGGTGGCAGCTGGGGTGGGGGGGGAGGGAGACGGCAAGGCCGGGATTCTTCCTAGGGCAGCTGAAACCCTTGGGCTGGCCCTGCTTGGGTAGGATTGTGAGCGAGAACTCGGGGACTGGGTAGGGGGACAATTGGGGATTTAAGGGTGCCTGGGAATAGTGGAGACTAAGAAATTAACCAGAGTAGGAGACACTGGGGCCAAGATGATGGGTATGAGTAGGACTGTGAGACTAATTGCAGAAATATGGGGAGGGGGGAAAGTTTGAAACAATTCTCGCCCTGGCCCCGCCCCTACAGGTCACTTCTAGCCTTTGTCCCGCCCACAGTTCCACTTCTTTTTTTTGTGTACAAATTAAGCCCTGCATATATCTCAACAAGACTTTCTTCACTATGATATGGAATATTAATAAATAGCAAGGAAAAAACCTCAGAACAGATTCCACAGCAGGTATTCCGCTAATGGGATATAATTTTCATTGCAGGTCAGAAAAACCTATTTTAAAATACATTATATAAACTATTTTTCTAAACCACTATTACTCCTACTGTTACTACAACTACAAAAAAATCCTATCATGTGCTCTGTAAGCAATTAAGTAGTTAGAGAGATTATTAAAGAATGTAAATTGATCATATTTAAAAGCAATACCAAGCCTGGATGATTAGAGGTACAACGAAAAAAAAACGGAACCATGCCTACTTGTGTAGAGCCATGCTTACAGTCGCAGAGTAGTCTCTGTCATCATGCACTTCAAATAGGCCTGTTTTTCATAACATTTTTAATGAATACTTGATACACATGCCAATTTAAATCACAAATTATTCTTTTTTTGGATACCCTGAAAATTAAATTTATTTTCTGGAGTCCATTGATCTTTGTTCACCTATCCTGATTTTAGATGGCATTCACTTCTTAGTTTTCTCCTGTTTACCAGTTGGTTTTTGGTTGACATGGTATAAAGTGTGTCACAAGCACAACGCCCGAAGCCACTTGCCTTTAGTGGTCGAGGGGCGTGGTGGTTGAGGATTCCTTCTTCTATCAGCTCTTAGCAGCCTATTTCTTCGTGTTGGCTTCTGGGAAGTGTAGTACTGCTAAAATATGTTGGTGCTTTAAGTAGAAGGTTTGTAGTTGAGGTAACCGAGGGTAAGCCTTGTAACAGTTTATTTCCGTAACACAAAACACAGCAGGTTCAGGGTATCATTTACAGGATTATAATTGTAGGATTTGCTTAAGGTACAGCAAATAATGGCAAACAATCCAAAAGAACTCAGAAATGGCTTCTTAAAGTCCTCTTCCTTTTCGTCCCTCTAGTCCAGTCCCGGAACCATAGAGTTTAGAATCTCCTCCAGCAGCCTTGGAGACTGAATGACATCACAGCTCTTCTCTCTCTGGTATAAATAGGCAAGGACCGCCCCCTTCCACCAGTACTTCAGTCTCCAAGCAGCTGAGGAGATTCTGGGCCTAGGGATAGGCCCAGCACAAATAGGCAGAGCTAGGAATTTTTTCTTTGTTTTCCTTTTCTAATTCTTGATGCTTTTTGTTTGGTTGCCTTTCTAAAATAGCCACTTTTTTCTTCCCTCTGGCTCCGGTCCTGCTTCCTCCTTTCTCCCTCAATTTTCCCTCTCGTGGGGGGGGGGGGCTGCCTCTTGGTGAGAAGGAGCAGCTTTACAGAGCAGAAGAAGTAGCCTCCCTGCTCCCGAACCCGCAAGCAAGGGTGAGGAGCAGGTGGAAGCCTTAGCCCCAGCCATCTCTAAGGGACAGTGAGATTGGTGGTGGGAGCACCGTCGGAGCCGAAGCCACGAGCAGGCTGAGCTCCGGTGCATGTCTGCCTCATTGCAGCACCTCAGGTTGAAGCAGGGAACTGTAAGTAGGTCTCGCCGACCTTAACGGCGTTTTTTCTTTCTTTTTGAATTTTCTTTTACTTGTTTCTTGGAGGGGAGTTGAGAGGGAAGTCCCTGCCTCAGCGGGGGATCTCATAAAGGAGTTCTTTTCCCTCCGAACACTTTTTTGCTGCATAGAAAAAGTCCTGGTGGCCATTTTGAAAACCACGTTTTTTTATAGTGGCTTTTTGGAAGCGTTTTAAGCCTCGTTTGCTGCAGACCTGCTATAGGCTCATCAGGCGCTTACAGAGCATTGGCCTGTTGGGGGGGGGGGGGGAAAAAGGGAAGTTCAAAGGGAAAAGAGCTATGCTGTACTGCTGTACTTTTCCCTTATTGAAATATTGAGCAGGTGTATCTAGGCTGTTTTTTGCAGGGCTCCAACCCGGAGAGAGCCCTTCCTTCCAGGGCTGGCAGTTAGGGCCAGCAGGGGGGAGTGGGAGTTCCCGGGTTGGCTTAGAGCAGTTCTTTGAGGCGGCTGCTATGCCTGCAATTCCACGCTGTCTAGTGTGCGGCAGGAGGAAAAGTTCAGTGCTGGAATCAGGAGTCTGTGTCCCTTGCTCCCTAGAGGCACAGCATATGGACGGAGAGCCGGGACAGCCCTTAGCAGGCCGGAAGGCTATTCGTACAGGCGCTGAGGCACTGTTATCTCCGTCTCTAGATTCTGAGGAGCCAGTGCCGGGGCCCTCCTCGGGCGGCGGCTCCGCCGGGTCACAGGAGCAGGGACAGGCGGGGGAGGCGACCGAGATTCCGCCGAACTTGGTTGCCTTGAGGCAACAGGCTTTTGCCTTCCTTCAGCCCGCGATGTCGGCTCTTCCTCACGGACCCCAGAGTCAGAAGCGCTCGGCCTCTCTGGTCGGTTCGGGGAACGGTGCTCCGGTGGCTAAAAGGTGTAGGGCCACTTCGGAGGGTCTCGCGCCTTACCTCACTGATGACCTGAGCGAGGGGAACGCCAAAGAGGGAAGAGTTCTCAGAAGATGAGCTGGAAGATGGAGAGTTGCCTGACTCGGAGCAGCAGTGCTGGGTAGTCAGTGTCTTTCGGTGTGAAGGGCTTCCAGCCCTGGTTTCGGAGACGCTATAGACACTAAATCTGCCTTCCAGCGAGGAAGCAGCAGAAGAGACATTAGAAGATCTGCTGTTGCGGAGGGGGAGGAGCTTATCTAAGATGGCAGCGGTTGTGGTTCTTTGAGCTTCATGCCTAAGAGGAAGGGGAAGCTGAGGGTTGCTCCCTCTGCACCCTAGCAGCCCAGTTCTGGTCCTATGGATCGTTTTGTTAAAGTACCTCCGGAGAAGGTTCAGGAGATTCGAGCCGGCTTGGTTGCGTCGGCGGCAGAGGATTTGACGCCTCTGTCGGATGTGGGGACATCTCTCTCTCCTGTAGTGAGGAAACCACCACCACGCTCTACTGCTTTGAAGTCTGCCTCAGCTTGTGTGACGCCGACGTTTCCCGAGGTGGGGGCTCTGGCTGAGGAGAGGGCACACGCTGTGCGTTTGATTCCTTTGACTCCTGATAGTCTTGGTGAGACGTCGGGCAGCAGTTTGGAGCCTGATACTCCGGTGGGAAATCTACCCTTGCAAGTGAAGTTACCTCCCTCTGTGGAACTACCTTCTTTGACTCGCCCCAAGGTTTTTACCTTGGAGGCTATTTGGGACGCTATTGCAACTCTTTCATCTTCAATCAACTCCCAGACTGCTTCATTGTCTTCCCGGATTAATGAGAATGCTGATGGCATCCAGACGAATGTTGCAAGTATTCAATCTGTCGTGTCAGTTTGTGAACAGATTAAGGTGAAGAATTCTACTCTTAGCTCTCAGCTGGATATTGTTTCCGATGTGTCCTCGACCCTGGTAAAGGAGAATGCTATGCTTAAATATAAAGTGGAGGTGTTGGAAAACGCTTCCAGAGCAGTTAACCTTCGGGTTTTGAATTTCCTGCGATTAACAGAGGTGTCGGCTTTGGACATGTTTAAAAGATATATTATGGAGATTTTGAAAGTTCCTTCTGATTTGATTCCACCTCTCAATAAAGTTTATTATCTGCCTTCTCGGAAAAAAGCTGAGACTTCTGTGTCTGTATTGTGATAAGGAAGCTTATCATAGTTCAGGAAGGAGCTATAATAGAGGTGAATTGGCTCTGAACAAGCAACCTGTCTTTGCTGGTAGAAATAATAAAACAGAATGTTTTCATAAAAGACTACCAGTCCCAGAATGCACCAGGTTTCAAACAGCCACTAGAAGAGCTGAAGTGGGGAAACGTGTATTCAATCAGGAGAGCTATGAGGTAATCCCCAATCACTCATCTCCAAGGGCAGGGCTTGATTCAGCACAGCTGAGCTGTGCTAGGGTGGAGTATCCCTCTAAGCAAGTTAAAAGTAAAACCTATTCTACACAGAATCAGTTGCAGACCAGAGAGTTGGAGTTGATGAGGAACCCAGAGCTCAAGGACAGAGAGAGCAAGAAGCAGCATGGAAGAAAGAAGAGGAAAACATCTTGGAGGTCTAAAGAAGGAGCTCATAGCAGTACGTGTGTTGGGAGTCATTCCAGAGGCAAGCATACTCCATTGGACTTGAGGAAGCCAGAGGAGTGGGGTTACAGAGCCAGGAATCCCCGGACGGCACCTGTAAAGGAGATGGCTGCATTTGGAAGGGGCCCTAAGACCAGTGCAAGAAGGTATGTGAAGAGAGACCCAGTGTCCAGGGATCTTGATTGGAAGGCTGGACATAAAAGCTGGACTACATACTGGCCAGGATATCTGGAGAGGAACCCTAACAGCAAAGGAAGCTCAGGTATGAACACTGATCTATGCCCTAGCTCTTCACTTGGAAGACAGCAGGGAAACAAGTATTGTCCTGAGAGTGATCCATTAAGGAATTCCTCTGAGCCAGACCCTGACATTGATTCTATGATAGTTGAAGAAGAAGGAGATATTTTAAATGATCAGAGTGATTACATGGATTGCTCTCTGTCTAGGCTGGTGTGGTAAAATACTTTCACAAATACAACAACCATCAAAAAGAAATATAACTTGTTCTTTTATCTACCCAGAAAAGTTTACAAGAAAGCTTTAGGGTAGGATTTGAGCCACGTATAGAAAGTAAACCAGCCAAGAGGTTTGCAGCTGGTTGTTGGCAATTAAGCCTTGCATAATTGCACGTGGGCTCTGGAAAGGAAACTTCTGTGTGTGTGTGAAAATACAAGAAAGTTATTCTTGAAAAAGAACAGTTTTTGATTACTTTTTGGGTTTTGTTGTTTTGCTTTTGGAGCACTGCTAAAAGGTATTAGCAGAAGCCCTCAGAAAGACCTTTCTGTTCCCATCAAGGTCTTTATTGTTTGATTGATTGCTTAAGAAGTTCAGTTGTTGATCATGATTGGTTTTTCCTAAGTATAATACTGAAAGCAAGTATCCTTTTGTGCTACCAAGTAAATCTGTGTGGGAGAAATAACCCCATAAATAAAATATATTTTCTTTGCTTACACTCGAGCAACACAACTCATTATTTTGTGAACGGCTGATTCTGGTATGAATGGACTACATTCCCCACAATCCTTTGCAAGTCATAATAGTATTTGCCTTTGCCAAGACTGTGGACATTCTCACCCAGTGCCCCCGTTTACAGTATCTAATGTGAAATTTGATACCTTGGATGTCACTGGCCTTCTTGAGGGTACTGGGAATGAAGTTACATCTCCTATTGCTTCAACTCTTCTGGTTCAGTGTGCTCTTGTCACTGACAAGGACTGGTTGCTGAAAATGTTTTTTAAGAAACGATTAGATTCCTTTATAGGATTTAGAATATCAATGTTCCCAGATCTAGTTAGAGAAACACAAAAGAGGAGAAAGCAATTTTTGCAGTATAAACCTGGGGTGTTAAATATTGGAGGTACTTTTTTCCTTCGGTTTCCCTGCAGATGTTTCGTGCTTATTGAGGGTGTTAAGTATATTTTTTCTGATCCTAGTGATTTAAATAATTTCATTAATGCTAGACTTCCCGTAGTATTACCAACTGGTGTTTAGTTCAGCTTGTTCCTCCATGTGTATCTCGGAGGCCTGCTGCCACCTGGGTTCTTTCTTTATGTTTATTGTAAACTTTCCAATCAAGGTGTATTTACCAAATCTCTGCTTTGGTATGATAGTTTCTTCTCCTCTTCCTCTCTTTATTGTGGACTATAACAGCGTTTGACTATTGTATACTTATAATAATTTGCTTTCCCTTTGCTTATTTATCTGTCCGATTTGCTGTATTCATTGTAAGAAATTTATTTTCTTGCTGTTTTTTGTTAAAATTCATAAATAAATAATTTAAAAAAAAGAAGATCCGCTGTTGCAGGCGGTGCGGACATCCCAGAGAGAGTTTCCCCTCCATAGGGTATTTCGGAATATGATACAGGAAGAATGGGATTTGCTAGAGGCGACCCTGAAGGGGGGCTAGAGCGTTGGCTCGCCTTTATCCGCTCGCGAACCGCGATAGGGAGCTGTTTCGTTCTCCAAAGGTAGTTGCGGCGGTATCGGCGGTCACTCAGAAAACCACAATTCCCGTGGAGGGGGACCGCAGCGCTGAAGGATGTTCAGGACAGGAGGTTAGACACTCTGTTGAAGCAGGTGTTCGATGTTTGTGTGCTGTCCATGCAGACCGGCTTCGGTGGCACGTGGTTGTTTGAGGTGGTCCCAGAGGTTGCAGGAGACCATCTGGAAGGGCAGCTTGAAGATGCCACGCGACTGGAGTTGGGAACCGTGTTCTTGGCGGATTTTCATTCTGATCTCCTTCGCGGCTTGGCTAAGGGGATGGTCTCCATAGTAGCAGCTCGGAGGTATCTCTGGTTGAGAACCTGGTCGGAGGACAGTTCGTCTAAGGCTCGGCTTAGCAAGTTACCCTTTGGGGGTACGCTTTTATTTGGGGAGGATTTAGAAAAGTTGGTCCAGGACCTCGGGGAGGCCCAGGGAAGGACGTCTCCCAGAGGACAAGCCGAAGCAGGGCCGCAGTTCTGCGGGATTCAGGGAGGTCCCGAGAGACTTTCGTAGTTTTCGTTCTCCCCGTTATGGACAGTCCCAGCGGGGGAAGTTCCCGCTTAGGGGTCAGGGGTTTCGAGGATTCAGGGGAGCAGGCTGGAGGTTCGCTCCTTTCCAGTCCTCAGCCACAAAACAGACACAGTGAGATAAGGCAGGCTCAGGAGAGGGTAGTTCCCAGGGGAGGTCGGTTGCGGGAGTTTTACCCTGCCTGGTTCCGAATTAAGTCAGATTAGTAGGTCCTGGAAGTCATGCGAGAGGGGTACGTATTAGAACTCCATCGACCCGCCGTAGATTCTTTTGTCCGTTCTCCCTGCTCAGCCCTGGGCACAGGCAGGCGGTCCAGGACACGCTACAGCGGCTGCTGCAGCTTGAGGCGGTGCTGCCGGTGCCCGCGGAACAGTGCGGTTCCGGTCGCTACTCCATCTATTTCGTAGTGCCAAAGAAGGAGGGCACATTTCGCCCGATCCTGGCTCTGACAAGGGTGACCCGTTGTCTCCGGATTACCCATTTTCGGATGGAGACCTTGCGTTCCGTGCTGGCAGCGGTCCGGACCGGGGAGTTCCTGACGTCGTTAGATCTCACGGATGCTTACCTGCACATCCCGATTTGGCAAGAGATCAGAAGTGGCTGAGATTTGCAGTACCCATGGGACATTTCCAATTTCAAGCGCTGCCCTTTGGGCTGGCAACGGCGCCACGGACGTTTCCCAAGGTCATGGTGGTGGTGGTGGTGGCGGCGGCGCTTCACAAAGAGGGAGTACTGGTGCACCCATATTTGGACGATTGGTTGATCCGAGCGAAGTCGAGAGAGGACAGCTCGGCAGCGATGGCCCGGGTGGTCCAGATGTTCGAAGGCCTGGGCTGGGTAGTCAACTTTGCAAAGAGCAGGTTGGTACCATCGCAATCTCTGCAGTACCTTGCGGCGCGCTTCGAAACAAAGCAGGGGAAGGTGTTCCTGCCCAGGGCCCGGGCTCTAGGTCTGCGACAACTCGTCAGGCGTTTCTTTTCGAGTCCGGCTCCAACAGCATGGCAGCACCTGCAGATGTTGGGAACAATGGCAGCCACGATAGAAGAGGTTCCGTGGGCCCGAGCGCATGTGCGGCCGTTACAGGCGGCGCTTCTCCGTCGTTGGTCGCATCAGTCGGATGTCCTATTGCAGAGGTTAGTTTGCCCTCAGAATGTGCGTCATGAGCTGCGATGGTGGTTGAGAACGGAGAATATGGAAGACAGCATGCCACTGGACCGCCGTCCTGGGGACTGCTCACGACAGACGCGAGCCTCCTGGGTTGTGGGGGGGGCTCATTGCGAAGGCAGGTTTGCCCAGGGTCGTTGGTCTCAGGAGGAGTCGTCTCGGTCCATCAATAGCTTGGAGATGAGAACGGTGTTTCTGGCGCTACCGGAGTTTCAGGACACTCTCAGTTGGGAAGCGGTCCGAGTCTTGTCAGACAATGCGACAACGGTGGCCTACATCAATCGGCAAGGGGGCACAGGAAGTGCTACACTGGAAGCTGAAGTGGGTCAGCTGTGGGTGTGGGCCGCACACAATCTCCAGGCTCTCGCGGCTCAACATGTGGCCAGTGTAGACAATCTCGAAGCGGATTTCCTCAGTCGTCGCAGAGTAGACCCCGAGGAGTGGGTGCTACATCCGGGGGTGTTTGCTCTTCTGGTGAGGCGCTGGGGAGTTCCGGTAATGGCTCTCATGGCGAACTTTGAGTCAGCGCAGGTAGCAAGGTTTTTCAGCAGGCGCTGGGAACGGATGTCAGAGGGGCTAGATGCATTAGCGAAAAGATGGCCAGAGGGAGTTCTCCTTTATGTTTTTTCCACCTTGGGCCCTCATGGGGCAGGGTGGTACAGCGCGTTGGGAGACATTGCGGTCAGGTGATTCTGATCGTGCCCGATTGGCCCTGAAGGCCACGGTATGCAGATTTGGAACGGCTGTTAGTGGATGATCCGTGGTAGTTACCGCAGCGGGAGGAGCTCCTACAGCAGGGTCCGTTGCGCATGCCCTAGGTGAGTCGGTTCTCGCTTACAGCTTGGCTCTTGAACGGGCTAGGATGACAGCTAAGGGTTATTCGGAGGCGGTCATTTCTACCTTGCTAAAGGCACGCAGGCGTTCCACCTCGCTGGCGTATGTCCGGGTCTGGAGGATCTTTGCAGCTTGGTGTGTGGAGCGTAATATTGAGCCGTTGTGGGCCTCGATTTCGCAGGTTCTTTCCTTTTTGCAGGATGGAGTGCAGAAGGGATTGGCGGCCAGTTCCTTGCGAGTGCAGTGGGCGGTGATTTCCTGTTATAGGGGGAAAGTGCTCGGTCAGCCGGTAGGATCTCACAGTGACATTAGGCTTTTTCTGAGAGCTGTCTTGCTTCTTCGTCCATTGGTACGCTGTTCGGTGCCAACATGGAAGCTGAATCTGGTATTGGAGGCTTTGCTTGAGCTACCGTTTGAGTCGCTAAGCATCACCACCCTGAAGGATCTCGCGTTAAAGAAGGTATTTCTGGTAGCTATTTGTTCCGCAAGGAGGATTTCGGAGTTACAGACTTTTTCCTGTAGGGCACCTTATTTGTCTTTCTTCCATGATAAGTTTGTGCTATGCTCAGTGCCGGACTTTCAGCCGAAGGTGGTCTTGGCCTTTCATGTCAATCACGTGGTGTCGCTTCCAGTATTCTCTAAGCAGCAAAAGGAGAAATCGGAAGGCAGGTTACATCCCCTAGATGTTCGTCGGGTTCTTCGGAAGTATCTTCGGCGGACGCAGCCGTTTCGAAAGACTGGCAGATTGTTTCTGGCTTTCGGGGGGCCGCGGAAGGTGGCATCGAAAGCGTCCATTTCTAGATGGTTAAAGGTGGTTATTGCGTTGGCTTACCTTTTGAAAGGTAGCGTAGTTCCAGAAGGTCTCAGAGCGCACTGGATCAGGGCGCAAGCGGCGTCGTGGGCGGAGTACAGTTCGGTTTCGGTCGCAGACATTTGTAGAGCGGCGACTTCATCATCGTTGCATTCATTCTCGAAGCACTATCGGTTAGATGTGCAGGTGGCGGAGGACGTCCGTTTTGGCTCAGCGGTGCTTCAGGCTTTGTTTTCTGGTCCCTCCCGTTGATGTGCACTGCTCTGTTACATCCTCTATGGTTCCGGGACTGGACTAGAGGGACGAAAAGGAAGAATTAATTAGACTTACCTGCTAATCGTTGTTCCTTAAGGAACTCAAGTCCTGTCCTGGACCCCTCCCAGGGTATGCAGCCTGAAGCTGTTGTCCGTTGTATCTTAGTTAAAGGGGTCAAATTGGAGAGGATGTCTCCGGAAGTGGAGTGGGGTTCCAGAGGACGCGGAGTGGAGCCACAATGGGAACCCCGCAGAAGCGCGGTTTTGTTTCTTCTACGTTTTGGCATTTCTACCAGGTCCTTCGTCGAAGAGAAGGTTAGAATATGCACAGGTTTTTAGATTCTAGCCTAAGTTTATTTAGTTTATCTTGTTGTTCTTTGTCTACTTATTTGTTGCTCTGCTGAGTTGCTTTGTCAATAGGTACTGGTGGAAGGGGGCGGTCCTTGCCTATTTATACCAGAGAGAGAAGAGCTGTGATGTCATTCAGTCTCCAAGGCTGCTGGAGGAGATTCTAAACTCTATGGTTCTGGGACTGGACTAGAATTCCTTAAGGAACAACAATTAGCAGGTAAGTCTAATTAATTCTTGCAGAAGTATTGCCTTTAGAAACTAGGCTGCCACTTTTCTTTTTAGTCCTTGTTAATCAGAGCATAAAGAAAAATTCAAGCTTAATTCTTCTACAGCAGTTTGGTTTCTGCCAGCCTCAAAAACCTCTCTAGGCTGCATTTCTACATGAAACCAAACTTAGAACAAAACAAACTTTCCAAGCTGTTATCCAAACTCTTAGCAGGCTTTTCATATAGGAGTGGAGCAAGCAAAAACTCTTATAGCAGCTAACTTGGCTTTTCTTGCCGTTGCACAGTTCAAACACAGGTGACAAACAAGCATGAATCAGAGCTTCCTGATCAGGCTTACGTTGCAGTAAATTTCCCTTTTAAAACATACAGGAATTTACCTCCACACTGCTTGTGCCCTATGGTTCACTTCCAAGGAGAATTACTTCTTTCAGGGCTAGCTTTCCTCAAGACCTCCTGTCTAGAGCTTGGCATAGAGAGCAAGTCCATCTCCATCCGGGTACACCTGAGCGCACCATCACTCCATAGAGGGCAAACCTCTTTCTCCAGGAACAAGCAGGAAGTTAGTCCTCACATATGGGTGATGTCAGCGCTGACGGAGCCCTCGTGCGGAGCAAATCCCCAGCTTTCAGAGAAAGCCTTTGGGAATTGCATCACACATGCGCAGTCCCCTTCCCGCCCAAAGGTGCCATCTTGCTCAGTCTCCTTTTTTCCGTGGAGCCATCCAGACGTTGTCCAACAGTCACCGTGGAAAAGGTTTAGAAATTTGTTTCTTTTCTTTCTCCAGGACCAAGCAGGAAGTCAGTCCTCACATATGGGTGACGTCGGCGCCGACGGAGCCCTCGCGGAGCAATTTTCCCCAGCTTTCACAGAAAGCCTTTGGGAATTGCAGCGCGCATGCGCGGTCGCCTTCCCGCCCAAGGGTGCCATCTTAGCCAGTCGTCTTTTTTCCGCGGAGCCCTACAGACGTACCCGTCGTGTCCCCGCTAAAAAAGTTGATTTTCATGAGTTTTACTCGTTTTTCAATTCGGTTCGATGCCGGTCGTTTTCCTGCCCAGACTCGCGACGCCGTTGCGAGTCCTTCCCTTATTTTTCGGTTTTTCTGATTTTGGTCAGTTTCGTTTTCGGTTTTTCACTGGCAGCCCGGTCCTTTGACCTTGCAGGGGCCCTTTTTCCCCCGATGGCTGCCAGTGGTTTCAAGCGGTGTGGTCAGTGTGACAGAAATATGTCACTCACTGACACACACGATAATTGCCTCCGCTGCCTGGGCCCGGATCATGAAGAAATGATCTGTGGAGCCTGTGGCAAAATGTCCTCCAAAGCGTTGAGTCGGCGGCATCAGCGGGATAGAATCTTCGCTGACCCCAGCCGTACCCGGACCTCGTCGGAGGCCTCGGCATCCAGAGGCTCCAGCTCTGAACATCGCCGAAGCTCCTCCGACAGGAGTTCTCCCTCCGGAGACCATCGACGGAAGACAAAACCCGCGAGGGCGGCGTCGGTGGACGCTCCTGGCTCCGCGAGGGCCAGGTCGCATAGCCCCGACAGCCGTCCCGGGTCTTTGGAGAAGGAGCACCTCCCGAAGCGACCTCGCCTGGAGTCGGAGTTGCCTGCTCGGGTAAGTCCTGTGGTCCTTCTGGACTCGCCTCTGAGAGGTCCGACGTCGGGCCCGACGCTGTCGGGGCCCGAGTCGGGGACTGCTGGGTCACCTGAGGTCGGACTCAGGTTGACGGCCTTGGAGAGCAGACTATCTGCCTTCATGGACCAGCAGCGGGCACTGATCGCTAGCCTCGCTGGCGCCGCTGCCCCGACCGCCGGGACGTCGACGTCTAAGTCGACCCCGGAGACCGAGCCGATCCTCGAGTCCATGCGAACTCGAGTCGATCCTCGGTCGAGGTCACCCTCGGCCTCCCGTTCGGGACCGAGGTCGTCGCCGCCGACTCCCTTGGCGTCGGGGCGGCCGACGCCTCCGCCTGCCCGAGCCGACCCCACTGATTCCTCCTCAGAGTCGGTCTGGGAGTCTGAAGAGGAGGAGTCACCTGATTCCTTTCGGACTCGGTGTGTCCCCTCGGACTCACCTGAGTCCGAACCTCGGAAACAGTCCCCTCCGGAGGATGCCCGGTTCTCGGACTTCGTCAGGGATATGGCCAAGGCTTTGGCCTTCCCGGCGGATCCCGAGGAGGAGCCTCGAGCCGAAGAGCTCGACGCCCTTCAGTACGACTCTCCCGCCCAGGAGCACTTTACTGTACCGGTGCCTCCCATGCTGGAACGACTACTCTTCCGCATGTGGGAGAGTCCGGCCTCGTCGCCGGTATTGAGCAAGTGGGTCGATTCCATCTATCGAGTCCGCAAGAGTCCTGGCTTCCAAAAAGCACAGCTACCACACCATTCCATGGTAGTGGAATCGGCCATGCATAGGCTGAAGAGCCAGAAAATGCACTCCTCGGTGCCCCCTGGCAGGGAGGCCCGTAACCTGGATGGCCTTGGTAAGAAGTGTTTCCAGGGCTCTATGCTGGCTTGTCGTGTCCAGACCTACCAGCTATACATGGGCATGTATCTCCGAGACCTGGCTAAAGAGCTAGCCGGATTCTCTGCTGGACTGTCCGAGGAACCTTTGCGGAGGTTCCTAGCCTTAACATCTGGTATTCGGGAATGCTCCAAATTCATGTCCCGAGCAGCCTATGATGGCTTTGAAGCATCGGCTCGTGTGGCCGCAGCCGGCATCGGTGCCCGCCGACAGGCTTGGCTTCAGTCGTCTGACCTTGAGCCTTGGGTGCAGGACAAGTTGGTCGATGTCCCCTGCAGAGGTGAGAACCTCTTTGGCAAGCCCATGGCTGAAAAGGCTGCACAAATCGAGATGGAGACTCTCACCAGGACCAGGCTTTCTAGGAAGACCTCCGCCCCTTCCCAGAAAAAGAAGGGCTCGGGAAAAAAGTCCTTTTACCCGAGAAAGGCGGCTGCCTACAAACACTACCCCCAATATCAGGCCCCTCCAGCTCCCCAACAGGGTCAGCAGGCCAAGGGACGGGGTAACGGGTCCCGTAGGCAGCAAGCCCCCAAGCCTGCACCACCGGCCCCTGCTCAGCAGGGTGGGGGTTTTTGACTTCCTCAGCATAGCCTCTCCCCCTCAGCTGGTCCCTCCCAGCACCGGAGGCCGGCTGGTTCACTTCGCCCACAGGTGGTCCAACATCACTTCAGATGCCTGGGTGCTTCAAGTCGTGCGAGAAGGATATCTTCTCCACTTCCATCAGGTCCCTCCCTCTTATTTTCCGGGAGAACCTCCGCGACTCCCTCTGCACAGGGACTTACTCCTTCAGGAGTTAGCAAGTCTTCTTCAGGACCAGGCTGTGGAACCGGTGCCCCACCACCTGAGAGGTCAAGGCTTTTATTCCAGGTATTTCCTAATACCAAAAAGGACAGGAGGCCTAAGACCCATCCTGGACTTGCGCAACCTCAACAAGTTCCTTGTGCGGGAAAAGTTCAAGATGCTTACCCTTGGAATCCTTCTGCCCTACCTCCAGCAGGGAGATTGGCTATGCTCCTTGGATCTAAAGGATGCCTACACGCACATCCTCATCCACCCAAGCCACCGCCAATACCTAAGGTTTGTGGTGGCCGGAAATCACTACCAGTACAGAGTACTGCCCTTTGGCCTGTCCTCCGCACCGCGAGTCTTCACAAAATGTCTCGCGGTGGTGGCGGCCTATCTCAGGCTTCACGGCCTCTATGTTTTTCCATACCTCGACGACTGGCTCATCAGAGCGTCGTCCCCTCCGGCAGTCACCAATGCCACACACCGCACGGTGACTCTTCTGCAGTACTTGGGCTTTGTCATAAACTTCGCAAAGTCCACTTTGCTCCCCTCACAGGATCTCGAGTTCATCGGCCCAAGACTGCACACTCCTCAGGCTCGAGCTTTCCTGCCTCTCGACAGGGCTCAACGGCTCATGGACCTAGCCGGCCATTTTCGCAGCCAGTCCCTGGTCTCCGCCAGGCGCTTCCTGAGACTACTCGGCCATATGGCTTCCACCGTCCACGTGACCCCCAATGCTCGCCTGAATATGCGGCCGGCTCAATGGTGCCTTCGCAAGCAGTGGCAACAAGCCACCGGCGGGCTAGCCGACTTAGTGCGCCTCTCCAGACCGCTGGCCTCTTCCCTACAGTGGTGGCTTCATCGGCCGAACCTGGTGCTCGGAATGCCTTTTCAGTCGCCTCAGCCGACTCAAGTGCTGACGACCGATGCTTCCCTCCTGGGCTGGGGAGCTCATTGCCAGGGGGCATGTACTCAAGGTCTCTGGACCGCGTGGGAATCTGCTCAACAGATCAACTTCCTGGAGCTCAGAGCTATTCGTCTGGCGCTCAAGGCTTTCTCCCACCTGACTTCTCACCAGTCCGTCCTTGTCCAGACGGACAATCAAGTTGCCATGTTCTACGTGAACAAGCAGGGCGGCACGGGCTCCTTCCTTCTCTGCCGAGAAGCTCAAAAGCTCTGCTCTTGGGCCGTCAGTCACGGCATTCTTGTCAAAGCAGTTTATCTCCCAGGCCAGCAGAATTGCCTGGCGGACAAACTCAGCAGGATACTCCAGCCGCACGAGTGGCGTCTGGATCCCTTGGTAGTCCAGAAACTCTTTCTGAAGTGGGGCCTCCCCACGATGGATCTCTTTGCCAGTCCTCTCAACCGGCAACTTCCTCGCTTCTGCTCGCGTCAGCCACATCCCCTTCGGGTAGCGGCAGATGCATTTCTGCTCTCATGTTCGGAAAACCTTCTCTATGCTTTTCCTCCCATCCCGCTGGTCTCCCGAACTCTGTTCAAGGTTCTCCGGGACAAAGCGTCCATGATCCTGGTGGCTCTTCGCTGGCCCAAACAGCCGTGGTTCCCACTCCTGTTGCAATTAGCGGTAGAGGATCCGTTCCCTCTGGGGTTTCAACCGGATCTCCTAACACAGGATCAGGGGTCTCTGCTACACCCCAACCTCAGATCTCTCAATCTAATGGCCTGGCGGCTGAAAGGGTAGTCCTTGCTCCCCTTCTCCTGCCCGCAGAGGTGGAAGAGGTCGTCCTAGCTTCTCGACGACCTTCTACCCGCAAATGCTACGCCCTTAAATGGCGTCGCTTTTCCGTTTGGTGTGTACAGCAGTCTCAGGATCCCTTCTCCTGCTCGGTGTCGGTGATCTTGCAGTACCTGCTCTACCTCTCTAACATGGGACTTAAGTCCAACTCCGTCAAAGTTCACCTCAGTGCTCTTTCAGCACACCATGTGCCGGTGGACGGCAGACCTCTTTCCAGCGACCCTCTTGTAGCACGGTTTCTCCGAGGTCTCCTTCTACTAAAACCACCTCTGTGCCCGCCAGCACCTGACTGGGATCTGAATGTGGTTTTACAGCGGATCACCTGTCCGCCTTTTGAACCGATGGCTACCTGTTCTCTGCGTTTTCTTTCGTGGAAAACCTTATTCCTGATAACCCTCACTTCCGCTAGACGCGTAAGTGAATTGCAGGCCCTCGTGTCTGATCCTCCCTTCACTCGGTTCTACAAAAATAGGGTAGTCCTACGGACTCACCCAAAATTTCTTCCAAACGTTGTCTCCCCTTTTCACATCAATCAGGAGGTGGTACTTCCAACCTTCTTTCCCAGGCCTCACTCCAGCCGAGCTGAACGAGTCCTGCATACCCTGGACTGTAGAAGGGCATTGAACTTCTACCTTGACCGTACGCGGGAGCACCGTAAAGCTGCTCAGCTTTTTGTGTCTTTTGACCCCAATAAATTGGGGCTCCCGGTCTCCAAGCGTACCCTGTCCATCTGGGTTGCTGACTGTATCGCTTGGGCTTATGGGTCAGCCGGACTCTCCTTGGAAAGTCGAGTCACGGCTCATTGTGTTCGGGCGAAGGCTACGTCAGTGGCTTACCTCCGCTCTGTTCCGCTGGCAGACATCTGCCGGGCCGCTACTTGGTCTTCGAGCCAGACTTTTGCGGTCCATTACTGTCTCGAGAGGGAGTCCCGCAGGGACAGTGCTTTCGGACAGGCAGTCCTCCGAAATCTCTTCGAGGTTTGAGCAACTCCTACCCTCCATCCCGGATGGGGGCTACCGGTGGGTAATAATTCAGCGAAGATTCCATCCTTCTGTACTGCCGAGCTAGAGGGAGCTCATTTTTGTGCTTAGGGTCTCCGGTAGCCTTAAGCTTGGGAGTCCCATATGTGAGGACTGACTTCCTGCTTGGTCCTGGAGAAAGCGTAGTTACTCACCTGTAACAGGTGTTCTCCAGGAGCAGCAGGAATCAGTCCTCACAACCCTCCCTCCTCCCCGTGGAGTTGCAATCATCTGCTTAAGTTTTTTTGCAAATTTTTTGCTGTCTTTTAGCTATGTCATCAGACTGACTAAGATGGCACCCTTGGGCGGGAAGGCGACCGCGCATGCGCGCTGCAATTCCCAAAGGCTTTCTGTGAAAGCTGGGGAAAATTGCTCCACGAGGGCTCCGTCGGCGCCGACGTCACCCATATGTGAGGACTGATTCCTGCTGCTCCTGGAGAACACCTGTTACAGGTGAGTAACTACGCTTTACCATATCGACACCAGTTCTCCTTCCCGCCTTCGGCTCGGTATGCTAGTATCGAGTCTGCTTGTTTTTTCGGTTTTTGTCCTTCGTGACTAGCGTTCGCGCTGTTTTTCTTTTTCACTGGCAGCCCAGGTCTTCGACCTCACAGGGGCCCTTTTTTCCCCGATGGCTGCCAGCAGGTTTAAAAAATGTGATCGTTGTACTAAACTAATGTACCTCACCGATACACATGACTGCTGTCTCTGGTGCCTCTGGAGCCTCGGGCCTGACCACGACCCAAAGGTCTGTGGCCCATGCAGGAAGATGTCCTCGAAGGCCCTGAGAAGCCGGCAGCCGCAGCATGATAGGATTTTTCCTGAGTCCGTACCTTCGCGGGCCCGGACCTCGTCTGAGGCCTCTACATCTCGGGGGGAATACTCCGAGCCTGAGCATCGTAGGGGTTCCTCGGAGAGGGGGTTTCCCTCGCGAGAACATCGAAGGAAGAAAAAATCCTCGAAGGCGGCGGCATTGGATGGCTCTGAATGGCCTGGTCCCTCCCGGGACCGGTTGCGGAGTTCCCAAACGCCGGCCCGGATCCTCGGAGATGTAGCGTCCAGCAAAGCTTCCTCGATGGGATATGGAGCACCCGAGGCAGGTAACAACTGTCCTCGTCGAGGACTTCCCTCTGGGGGAACCGTCATCGGGCCTGACGGCGTCGGGACCCAACCTGGTGGCTGCGGAACCTTCTGAACTCAGTCTCAGAATGGTGGCCCTGCAGTGCAGTATGTCTGCCTTTATGGAGCAGTAGCGGGCGCTGATTGCCGGTCTCACCGGTTCTTCCGCCCTGACCATCGGGCCACTGACGTCTAAGTTGACCCCGGAGGCTAAGACGATTTTCGAGACCATGCAGACTCGAGTCGATCCTCGATCGAGGTCCCTCTCGGCTTCCCGCTCAAGGCCGAGGTCATCACCGCCGGTTCCACCTGCATCGGGGCGGTCGATGCTGGGGCCCTTGATGCCGGATCCCCTCGATTCCTCCTCGGAGACATCGGGATGGGAGATGGAGGAGGAAGAGTCCCCTGGACACCTGTCGGCACAGGGACGTCCCGTCCGATTCCCTGGTGTCTGAGCCTCGGAGAAGGTCCCTTCTGGAGGACACTAGGTTCTTGGACTTCGTGAGGGATATGTCAAAGGCTTTCACATTCCCCATGGAGTTTGAGGAGGATCCTCGAGCCGACGAGCTCGAGATCCTCCAATATGACTCTCCCCCTCGGGAGACCCTTACTGTACCAGTGCCTCCGATCCTGGAGCGACTGATTCTCCACACGTGGGAGACACCGGCATCCAACAAATGGATTGACTTGATGTACCGCGTCCGTAAGAGCCCTGGATTTCAAAAGGCACAATTGCCACATAACTCCATGGTTGTGGAATTGGCCATACGCAGGCTGAAGAGCCAGAAGACGCACTCCTCGGTGCCTCTTGGCAGTGAGGCCCGCAACTTGGACACCCTCGGCAAGAAGTGCTTCCAGGGTTCAATGCTGACTTGTCGGATTCAGGCCTACCAGCTGTACATGGGCATGTACCTGAGGGATCTGGCGGAGGAACTCGCCGGGTTCTCGGCTGGTCTCTTCAAGGGACCTTTGCAGTGCTTCAAGAGCCAGTCCACCGGCATCCATGAGTGCTCGAAGTTTGACTCGAGCAGCTTATGACTTTTCAGTCGGTGGCCTGGGTAGCTGCGGCGGGCATGGGTGCACGCCTCCAAGTATGACTACAGTTGTCAAACCTCGAGCAATGGGACAAGTTGGTCGATGTCCCATGCCAGGGAGAGAACCTCTTTGGCAAACCCATGACCGACAAGGCTGTGAAGATTGAGTCAGAGTACATGACGAGGACACGGCTCTCAAAGACCACCTCTGCCCCTTCTAAGAAGAAGGGCTCGGGTAAGAATCCCTTTTACCCGAGGAAGTGTACTGCTTACTGAAGCTACCTCCATTTTCAGGCCTCCCCAGCTCCCCAACAGGGGTAGCAGGCCAAGGGACAGGGACATGGCCTGCATAAGCAGAAAGCCCCCAAACCCCAGGCACCGGCTCCGGCCCAGTCTGGTAGCGGCTTTTGACTCTCACAACATGGCCCCTCTCCCCACAGGGGACAGGCAAAGCACAGGAGGAAAGCTTGCCCTGTATTCCCACCGTTTGACAGCCATCACCACCGATGCCTGTGTTTTGCAAATAGTCCATCAGGGCTATCTCCTTCATTTGACCCAGGTACCTCCTCCTTATTTCCCAGGAGAGCCCCTCAGGTTTCACCTTCATCGGGGCCTCCTTCTGAGGGAGTTAGCAGATCTTCTCGAGGATCAGGCAGTAGAACCGGTGCCCCACCACCTGCAGGGCAAGGTTTTCACTTTCTGGCACCAAAAAGAGGCCTCAGGCCTATCCTCGACCTGCACAACTTAAACAAATTCCTGGTGAGGGAGAAGTTCAAGATGCTCTCACGTGGAATATTGCTGCCTTACCTCTGCCAGGGAGACTGGCTATGCTCCTTAGACCTAAAGGATGGGTATACACACATCCTGATACACCCAGACCACAGGCAATATCTACGCTTTGTGGTGGGAGGCAATCACTGCCAGTACTCCCCTTTGGCTTGGCCTCCAGCCCCTGGATATTCACAAAATGCTTGGCGGTGGTGGCCACCTTTCTCAGACTCTAAGGAGTTTTCGTCTTCCCCTACCTAGTCGACTGGCTCAACAGAGCCACTTCAGCCAGAGAGGTCCATCATGCCACATCTCGCACTATCCAGGTGCTCCAGCATCTGGGTTTTGTAATCAATTACCCCAAATCCAGCCTTGTTCCCACTCAACAATTAGAGTTCATTGGGGCCAGACTCGATGCCCTTCAGGCAAGGGCGTACCTTCTAGCCCTGGCATGCCAGGTGAGTCGCAGATCCCAAGTGTCAGCAAGGCACTTTCTGCGCCTCCTTGGGCACATGGCCTCCACAGTCCATGTAACACCAGATGCCCGCCTCCACATGCGAACTGCTCAGTGTTGCCTCAGAGACCAGTGGACACAGGGTACAGGCCTCTGAGAAAGGGTCACGGTGTCCAGACAACTAGTACAGTCCCTGGACTGGTGGCTTCAACCATTCCACTTGGAAATGGGGATGCCTTTCCAGGCTCCTCGACACATGAGGATCCTGACCACGGATGCATCTTTGCTGGGCTGGGGAGCCCATTGCCAGGGGCTTTGTACTTAGGGGGTGTGGTCTCTGAACGAGAGAACACAACAGATCAATTTCTTGGAACTCCGTGCCATCCGCCTGGCTCTACGAGTGTTCTGGCGGACCTTGGCTCACCAGCCTGTCTTGGTACAGACAGACAACCAAGTAGCCATGTTCTATATGAACAAGCAAGGCTACACGGGGTCCCACCTACTGTGTCAGGAAACCCTAGATCTGTGCTCCTTTGCAGTCCGGCATGGCATTCATCTGAAGGCAGTTTACCTGCCAGGCCGACAGGCTAAGCAGGATTCTCTAGCCCCACGAGTGGCAGCTGGACAGGGGAGTAGTCCATTGGCTTTTTCAGACAAGGGGACGGCCAGTAATGGACTTGTTTGCGAGTCCGCTCAATCAGCAATTGTCCCGGTTCTGCTCCAGGCAGCCACACCCGCACAGGGTGGCTGCTGACTCGTTTCTCATATGGTCTGTGGGCCTCCTGTTTGTTTCCCCCCCCCCCCCCCCCGATGCCTCTGGTGGCCAAGACTATTCAAGATCCTCCAGTACAAAGCCTTGGTCATCCTGATAGCCCCCCAGATGGCCGAGGCAATCCTAGTTTCCGCTTCTACTCCAGCTAGCGGTGGAGGCCCTCATTCCCCTGGGGTCCTCTCCGAATCTCCTGTCCCAGGAGGGGGGGCACTCTCCTCCACCCCAATTTCAGCTCCCTCAACCTAATGGCATGGCTGCTGAAAGGGTAGTGCTCGCACCACTCCTCCTTCCAAAAAATGTGGAAGAGGTCTTGCTGGCCTCAAGGAGGCTGTCAATTAGACGAACCTATGCCTTCAAGTGGCGTAGGTTTGGAGTTTGGTGCGTCAGAGTTCATCTCAGTGCCCTTTCAGCAAACCACTTCCCGGTGGAAGGAAAACCTCTCTGCACATCCCCTGGTTTCTAGGTTCTTGAGAGGCCTGCTTCTGCTGAAGCCCCTGGTACGCCCTCCGGCGACCCGAATGGGATTTGAATGTCATTTTAGGGCAGCTTACTCAGCCGCCTTTTGAGCCGATGGCAACCTGCCATCTACGCTACCTTTCTTGGAAGGTAGTTTTTTTGGTGGCACTCACGTCGGCTCGTCGAGTGAGTGAGCTTCAGTCCCTTGTGTCCGACAGACCTTATACAAGGTTCTATAGGAATCGGGTGGTGCTCCGCACACACCCCAAGTTCCTTCCAAAAGTGGTCTCTTATAACCAGAAGGTGGTGCTGCCTACCTTCTTTCCCAGGCCGCATGCCAGTCGGGCAGAGACAGTTCTGCATACCCTGGACTGTAAGAGGGCTTTGGCCTTCTATATTCATGTACACAGGGCCATAGAAGGGCTGCTCAGTAAACTGGGGATGGCTGTTTCCAAGCGTACGCTGTCCACCTGGGTGGCGGACTGTATTGTCTGGGCATACAGGGCAGCCGAGCTTCCGTTGGAGGGTCGCGTCATGGCCCATTGGGTCAGGGTTATGGCGGCATCAGTGGCTCATTTCCACTCTGTCCCACTGGCAGACATCTGCCAGGCTGCTACCTGGTCTTCAGGTCAGACTTTCGCAACCCATTACTGCCTGGATAGGGAGTCCCGACGGGACAGTGCTTTCGGCCAGGCTGTACTCCGTAACCTTTTCGAGATTTAGGCAGCTCCTGCCCTCTGACCCTTCTGTGTCAAGCTACCTGAGTGCTACTCTCTCAGTTAGATTTCTGTTGTGGCTGTTTGCGGCTCTCGTAGAGAGAGCCTATTTTTCAGCTGTGGGTTCTCGGCAGCCTATAGCTGGGTAGTCCCATATGTGAGGACTGACTTCCTGCTGGTTCCCGAAGAAAGCGTAGTTATTCACCTGTAACAGGTGTTCCCCGGGGACAGCAGGAATCAGTCCGCACGACCCTCCCTCCTCCCCTTGGAGTTGCAGTCATATTATTGTGTTCTTTTTTGCTGTCTTTTTAGCTATGTCATTTGACTGAGCAAGATGGCACCCTTGGGCGTGATGCAATTCCCAAAGGCTTTTTCTGAAAGCTGGGGATTTGCTCCGCACGAGGGTTCCGTCAGCGCCGACGTCACTCATATGTGAGGACTGATTTCTGCTGTCCCTGGAGAACACCTGTTACAGGTTAGTAATTATACTTTCTGTGCAGCCCCTTATTACACGATTCATGTGGGGCTTGCTGCTTTCTAAGCCTCCTGCCTCTGGCGGAATGGGATCTCAACATGGTTCTGATGCAGCTTACCAAACTGCCTTTCGAACCTTTGGTTACCTATCTTGGATGGTCATCTTCCTGGTGGCGCTTACCTCTGCCTGCAGAGTCAGCGAGCTTCAGGCCTTGGTGGTCAAGTCACCTTACACCAGGTTCTACAAGAATAGGGTCGTATTTCGCACCCACCTATAATTCCTTCTGAAAGTGGTATCCACCTTTCAGCTCAACTAGGAGGTGGTGCTCCCTACCTTCTTTCCACGGCTCCACTCTGACAAGGCAGCAACCATTCTCCATATTCTGAACTGCAAGAGGGTCCTGTCCTTTTACCTGCAGTGTACCCAGGGCCACTGCAAAGCCTTGTAACTTTTCATTTCATATGACCCCAGTCGTCTGGGGGAGGCTGTGACCAAGCAGACCCTGTCCACTTGGGTGGTGGATTGCATCGCCTTCGCCCATGATCAGACTGGGCTCTCGTTGGAGCGCCTGGTCACGGCACACAATGTCAGGGCTATGGCGACCTCAGTTCCAGCTTACACTCTGTCCCTATGACAGAATCTGCCGGGCCGCCACCTGGTTCTCAGTTCACACCTTTGCAGCTCACTAGTTACTCACCTGTAATAGGTGTCTTCTAGGGGTGGCAGGAATCAGTCCTCGCAACTCTCCCTCCTCCCCTTGGAGTTGTTGTACAATTTTTTACCATCTTCTTTTGTCTGCTTTAGCTATGTCATCTGACTGAGTAAGATGGCACCCTTGGGCTGGAAGGGGACCACACATGCGTGGTGGCATCTCCCAAAGGCTTTCTTTGAAAGCTGGGAAAATGTTTCCACGGGGCTCCGTCAGCGCCGACATCACCCATATGTGAGGACTGATTCCTGCTGTCCCTGGAAAACACCTGTTACAGGTGAGTAAATACGCTTTCTCTTATTTCTCTTATTAGTCTTAAATGGGTTACATTGTAGCTTCATTGCATGTCCCCTAGTCTTTCTACTTCTTGATGAAGTAAACGACAGATCTATCATTTCTCCCTTCAGCTGTCTCTTTTCCAAGTTGAAGAGCCCTAAACCTTTAAGCCTTTCCTCATACCCCTTTACCATTTTGGTGGCTCTTCTCTGTACCTTTTCTATTTCTACAATATCTTTTTTAAGATATGACGCCCAGAAGTGCACACATTATTCAAGGTGTGATCACATCATGGAATGCTACAGAGGCATTATAAAATCCTTGGTTTTAATCTCCATTCCTTTCCTTATGATTCCTAGCATTCTATTTGCTTTCTTTTTTGCGTAAATATTTTATTGAGGTCAATGAGATAAGAGATACCCCAGCTCTTCCATATAGTATGTCACCCACCTACTCACTCTTATAGGCGGAAGCCTAGGGAGCTTCAGTGGGGCCTCTTCTTAATATAGCCGGGACTTTACAATGCCCCCTGGGATCTGTAGTCCCACTAGCTAATCAAAAAGGTAGTTGTGAACGAGTAGCCAGGCTTTTCAAAAAGAGGTATTTTATTTTCCCTTCCGGGTGAACATTTGCACATAAGAATCAAAAGAAATAAACCATATTTTCTGGTACAAATGAAAATGAACTACTGTGAACACAAAAGGTGCTTATCTTCAGCCAATCCAAAAAGGTAAGACAGTCCTTGTACTTTACACAAGCAAGTTTTTCAAAATCCGTTTCCCTAAACGAATTTCTATCTTTAAACAGTTTAGCATAGAGAGGAAATGTTATCTGAGAACACTAATGTACAATCCATTTGGAACTCATCAGGACTTTCCCCACAAAAGTCACATTCCATGTCCTCGTACCTTTCCCCATAGCTATCTTCAGAATGGTTGTAACTCATATCATTGTTGCAAAAACCCTCCTCTCCTTTCCAAAGGCTTCTCTCTCCCTCTATCAGGGTGAATTGGGAGGTTACCGTATATTGTAGAGTTTTCCTCTAGAGGGCCACACACTCCTGGCTGTGTGTATGGGAAACTCTCCTTTTCAAAGTTCCCTCTATTATAAGGAATCAGCCTGTCCTTTGGCTCGATTCCCCCGGAGCTTTCTGAGCAAGGAAACTTAGCGTGGCTTTTTCCCCAGGCAAGCCTTCTACTCCCTTTTACTGCACGCTTCTCTTTGGGCAGGTAAGTATCCCTTTGATAACAGTTATTGCCCTCCCGGTACCTGTTCTCAGGGAGACTTCCTCTTACAGTTTCCTTCCATCTGCCTGCATGAATACCTTCGTGGCAACAGTCACCTGGTTCTTGTTCAGTGCTGCCCAGCACCCTGTAACCAGACTCTGGTATTCTCTCAGCTATCTCCTGTGGAACACTGCTTGAACCTCCGTGTGAAGTTTTTCCTTTAGTTTCCAAAACAGCTCTGCCATACTCCTGCTTAGCTCCACTAGGATCCTGGTTAGCTCTACTACTGAGGAATTCTGAGTGATTTTTATCTGCGTCACTCCTAGCGTTCCGGTGAGCTTGCCCTGCCCTCAGCTGCCTCTCATCACCTAATAGGCTATGAGGTAATCTCCCACTAGGGCGTGCTCCTACACCTGGTGCTTTTGTTTTTGCTGGTTGCTCATAGCAACCCTGATCCATCTGCTCTGAGCTGTCACTTTTAGAGCTGCTCGGCTCTGTGTTTCCTATTTCCATAGGCCTATTCTGATCTACCCCATGACAAGTACCAACATATACCAGAGGCAAACAGGGTCTCCACCTGTTAGAATGAAAAAGAGATATGTGGATACATAACAATACACAAACCACAATGCCCAAACAGGGAATCCCCTTACCCCCCCCCCTCCCAAAAGCAGACAATACACCCTCATTGAATAAAGAAGGCATACTAAGGACGAGGCATAATCCTACAAGAGGTATCCTCAAAAAAGTAGCATGAGGTATGAACGAAAATCGGAACTGAGCCTCCACAGCCCCCTTCCCTCCCCCTTCATCTTAACGTATTACTACATCTAAGTTAAAGATACCCGCACACTCAAATCGCAGAATAGGGATAGTGGATAAATCCAAGAGAAAAGCATACAAGTAAACATGAAGCAAAAGATGACTACTAGGATAGAATCAGTATACCATGTCACAGAGGTGCTCACTCAGATATCGGGAGGAATTTGACCCATAGGCGCACCACCAGATCCAGCTTTCCTCTGAGATCAGCCGTACGATTCTCAATCAGGTAAGGTACCACACCTTCACCATCCACTCTGTTAAGGAAGGTGCGAAGGCTCTTTTCCAATATTGGCTAATAACAGAGTGTGCTGCCTGAAGCAAACAGTTTATCAGACAAGACACGTCAAGTGGCAGAGAATCCGATGGGAGATGGCCTATTATACAAATTTCAATCTCCAGGGAAAAATAAGTCCCCAGAGTTTGCCTAATGCGGTGGTGAATTTGAGCCCAGAAAGTCTGTATGTATAGACAAGCCCACCACATATGACAAAGTTCCCCGCCGTCCACACATTCTCCAATGGAGGAAATTATCTGTTTCACCTCAATGAAACAAATAGTATGGAATGACCGATGTGTTATAGAATTTGTAATTGGGTACTAACCAAAGAGTGAGAGAACATTTTTGAGTATATTGTTAAACATCAAGCCAGAAATCATCTGATTCATCCGGGAGGTCAGAATCCCATCGTTTCCTGAAATAGGGTTGGGGGGACTCACCAGATCTATCCAAGTCCATGGCGTTATTAGAGGCAAGCTGGGAATGACTTGAAACGCAGAGTCAGGGTATCCGTTCCCAAACCCTAGGTGAGCGTGCGCCCATGGGTGACAAGTAAGGATTTGCGAAAACAGTGATGTAATTGACAGTACTGAAATGCTGAAATCGAAATACCTATCAGCTGTTCCACATGTAGCTTAGTGAGAAAAAGCGGTCAAAATGCGATGAAAGGCGCCCTCGGCCTCCTAAGGCACGAAAGGGACCGCCAAGGTATCGAACAAATGAAAAGGCACCAAGCGTCATATTTGGGAAAAGTTGTAGCGAGAGTTGAGTTTGCTTACATAAGAGCCGCATGCATGCCATACCGGACCTGCACAAATATGAGAGAGAACCAGTTGTCTATCCCGTGCTTCTTGGACAAAAGGGGTAGCCGCCAATGGGATCGGCATAAGCATGCTGCCTCAGTAGCCAATGATGAAGAGGAAATATTGGTGGTCCAAAAGTAATAAGTATGTAGTGCAGAATTAATGACCACAAAGAAGTGAAGGGTAGTGGGTGGTGGTTGGTGGCTCTCTTCTGAGGGGTACTGAGGCGTCCATCTGCCGACCAGACTTGATGTCCAGAGAGGTATGCTGTCTGCCAGGTATCAAAATCCGAGATGTTACGGAGAGTTTGCTGAGTCTCATCAAGCCCACTGACTATTACCCAGTGTTGCTAATCCATGTCGGCACAAATGATACTGCCAGGTATCTCTCTCAGCATATCAAAAGTGACTTCATGGCTCTGGGATAGAAGGTGAAGCAGATAGGTGTACAGGTGGTGTTCTCTTCAATCCTCCCTGTTGAGGGTAAAGACCAGGGCAGAGAAGCTCGCATCCTCGAGATGAATGCTTGACTGCGTGGATGGTGTCATCGAGAGCGTTTTGGTTTCCTGGACCATGGGATGCTGTTCCAAGGGTTGCAGAGCAGAGATGGTGTCCAACTGTCCAAGAAAGGTTGACGTGTCTTCAGTAGCAGACTGGCTAATCTACTGAAGAGGGCTTTAAACTAGATTTGTTGGGGATGGGTGAAGAATGCCCCCAGGTAAGTGAAACATTAAATACCTTTATGGAAGTGGGTAAAGGGCAACATATGGAAAGCGATATGTATAAATGCCCATAGCATGGGAAATAAGATCCCTGATGTTGAAGCTTTGGTGGGAGTGGCCGACTTGGATTTAGTGGCAGTTATAGAAACATGGTTCACAGAAAACCATGACTGGGATGTAACTATACCTGACTATACTTTATTCAGAAAGGACAGGGTAGGAAGAAGGGGAGGAGGAGTGGCACTATATAAAAACTGCTATTAAAGCTTTGGAATTTCAGAGCTTAAAAGGGAGAGAGGAGGCATTGTGGGTTAAACTAGAAAGAGGGAAAGAGAAATCTATTTGCATTGGTGTGATATACAGACCTCCCTCACAAGAGGAAGAGGTGGATGGAAAGTTAATTGAAGACATAGGCAGCATTGCTAGGAATGGGGAAGTGCTACTGATAGGGGATTTCAATATGCCAGATGTTGATTGGCACATTCCTGCTGCAGTATCATCTAGAAGTAAGGAGATCCTGGATTCTCTACAGGAAGAACTATTCAGGCAATTGGTAACAGACCCCACATTTGAAGGGGCCATACTGGACTTAGTGCTTACCAATGGTGAAAGTTTCTGATGTTATAGCAGGAGATCATTTTGCATCCAGTGATCACCAGATGGTGTGGTTCAGTATTTGGTCTAGGGCTGATAGACTCCATTCAAAAGTGAGAGTCTTAGACTTTAGGAAAGCTAACTTTGCCAAGATGGGCCAAGACCTCAGGGAGTCGTTAGCGGGATGAGAACTGCTGGGGGATGGGCAAAATTGAAAGGGGATATTTTAAGGGCAACCAACCTTTTTGTTAAAATGGTAAATAAAGGTAAAAGGAAAAGGAGACCGCTATGGTTTTCGAAAGAAGTAGCTGAAAAGGTGAAGAAAAAGACAGAGGCCTTCATGAAATACAAGAGAACAGAGAGAGAAAGACAGATAGGAATCTATATTTGGAAAAACTTAAAAAGCTAGCAAAGTAGCCAAAGTACCCAATTACAAAAGGAGGAGGAAATAGCCAATGCATTAAAATGGGGGGATAAGACATTTTTCAGATATGCTAGTGAGAAGAGGTAGGGCAAAAGTGGTATTGTCAGACTCAAGGGTGAAGGGGAGGACTATGTAGAAGCTGATGAGAGGATAAAGCGGAATTGCTTAACAAATATTTCTGTTCTGTGTTCACAGATGAAGAACCAGGAACAAGACCTCAGAAAACACCCACAAGCAGGAATAGAAGCAAGGGACATCTTGAAGAATTTTCAGAAGACTGTGTTCGTGCGAAACTAGCTAAACTTAAAGTGGACAAAGCAATGAGACCGGATGGGATACACCCTAGAATACTGAGGGAACTTGGGGGACTTTCTAGCAGCTCCACTGAATGACCTTTTCAATGCCTCGTTGGAGTCAGGAGTGGTGCCAAAGGACTGGAGAGAGGCTCATGTGGTTCCTTTACACAAAAGCGGAAGTAAGGATTTGGTTGAAAACTGCAGTTTCCTGGAGTCCAGTGGATTACAGGATCCGAGGCAGCATGGATTCAGCAGAGGCAGGTCTTGTGAGACAAATCTGATTGACTTCTTTGACTGGGTGACCAGGGAGTTGGACCAAGGGAGAACCCTAGATGTGGTATATGTAGATTTCAGTAAAGTCTTTGACACCATTCCTCACAGGTGACTTATAAATAAATTGAGCACTCTAGGGATGGACACTAAAGTTTGTAAACGGGGGCGCTGGGCATGAATGTCCACGGTCTTGGCAAAGGCAAAATACTATTATGACTTGCAAAGGATTGTGGGGGATGTAGTCCATTCATACCAGAATCAGCCGTTCACAAAATAATGAGTTGTGTTGCTCGAGTGTAAGCAAAGAAAAATATATTTTATTCATGGGGTTAATTCTCCCACACAGATTTACTTGGTAACACAAAAGGACACTTGCTTCAGTATTGTACTCAGGAAAAACAAACCATGATATAAGGTAACTGAACTTCTCAAGCAATCAAACAATAAAGACCTTGATGGGAAACAGAAAAGGTCTTTTTGAGGGCTCCTGCTAATAACTTTTAGCAGTGCTCCAAAAGCAAAAACAAAACTCAAAAGTAGCAAAAACTGTTCTTTTTCAAGGATAACTTTCTTCTATTTACACACACAAACAGTAGTTTCCTTTCAGAGCTCACGTGCAATTGTGCATGGCTCAATTATCAATAATTAGCCAGCTGCAAACCCCTTTGCTGGTTCACTTTCTCTACGTGGCTCAAATCCTACCCTAAAGCTTTCTTGCAGACTTTTCTGGGTAGATAAAAGAACAAGTTATAGTTCCTTTTGATGGTTGTTGTATTAGTGAAAGTATTTTAAAACAAAAGCCTAGACAGAGAGCAGTCCATGTATTCTAACCGATCATTTGAAATATCTCCTTCTTCAAATATCATAGAGTCAATATCATGGTCTGGCTCAGAGGAATTCCTTAATGGATCACTCTCAGGATAATACTTGTTTCCCTGCTGTCTTCCAGGTGAAGAGCTAGGGCATAGATCAGAGTTCATACCTGAGCTTCCTTTGCTGTTAGGTTTCCTCTCCAGATATCCTGGCCAGTAAGTGGTCCAGCTTTTATGTCCAGCCTTCCAATCAAGATCCCTGGACACTGGGTCTCTCTTCACATACCTTCTTGCACTGGTCTTAGGGCCCCTTCCAAATGCAGCCATCTCCTTCAAAGGTGCCGTCTGGGAATTCCTGGCTCTGTAACCCCACTCCTCTGGCTTCCTCCAGTCCAATGGAGTATGCTTGCCTCTGGAATGACTCCCAACACACGTACTGCTGTTGGCTCCTTCTTTAGACCTCCAAGATGTCTTTCTCTTCTTCCTTCCATGTTGCTGTTGCTTCCTGATCCTGATCTGATTCTGTGTAGAATGTTTTACTTTTAACTTGCTTAGAGGGATACTCCACCCTAGCACAGCCCAGCTGTGCTGAATCAAGCCCTGCCCTTGGAGATGAGTGATTGGGGATTACCTCATAGCTCTCCTGATTGAACACACGTTTCCCCACTTCAGCTCTTCTAGAGGCTGTTTGAAACCTGGTGCATTCTGGGACTGGTAGTCTTTTATGAAAACATTCTGTTTTAGTATTTCTACCAGAAAAGACAGGTTGCTTGTTCAGTGCCAATTCACCACTATTATAGCTCCCTCCTGAACTATGATAAGCTTCCTTATCACAAGTTACTGCTTGGGTTAGAAATTGTTTGAGTGGGAGGCGACAAAGGGTACAGGTAAATGGAGCTCACTCTGAGGAGAAGGAAGTTACCAGTGGTGTGCACCAGGGATCTGTCCTTGGTCCGATTCTTTTTAACATCTTTGTTAGTGATATTGCAGAAGGGCTGTCGGGTAAGTTTTGCCTCTGTGCGGATGATACCAAAATCTGCAATAGATTAGACACCCAAGAAGGTGTAGATAACATGAGGAGGGATCTAGCTAAGCTTGAAGAATCGTCTAGAATTTGGTAGCTTGGATTTAATGTTAAAAAAAAATTCAAGGTCATGCATTTGGGCTGCAGCAATCCAAGGGAGCAATATAGTATAGGTGGTGAAGTACTTTTGTCCACTAAAGAAGAGCGGGACCTTGGTGTGGTTGTGTCTGATGATCTTAAAGTAGATCTGGGGGGAAACCGTGAGGGGCCTTTTCACCAGCCCGGACAACTTCCAGTTGCTCCGCGTTCCTTGTCTCATCGTCAGAGGGCTTCATGTACGCCTTCCTTCCCATGCTGCTGATAGCCAAAACCTTGTTCAGGACCCTCCGTGACAGGACCTTGCTCATCCTGATAGCTCCTCGGCAGCCCAGGCAACCGTGGTTCCCGTTGCTCCTCCGGTTAATGGTGGAGACCCCCATCCCCTTGGGGACCTCCCCGGGACTCCTGTCTCAGGAGGGGGGCTGTCTTCTGCACCCCAACCTGGGGTCTCTATCGCTGACAGCGTGGCAGCTGAAAAGGGTGACACTAGCCCCTTTCAACCTCTCAGTTGTGGTGGAAGAGATTCTGCTGGCCTCTCGCAAGGCCTCTATTAGGAAGGCTTCTGCCCTCAAGTGATGTAGGTTTTTGGCCTGGTGTGCCGAGCATGGGGCTGACCCGTTCTGCTGCCCAGTGGGACTGATGTTAGCAGTACCTTTTTACACCTCTCACAATCCGGGCTCAAGTCTAGCTCCATCTGGGTGCACCTTAGTGCCCTGGTGGCACACCACCACCCAGTGGATGGGACGCCCCCTCTCGGTCCAGCCTCTGACCCGCTTTCTTAGGAGCCTGCTCTTATTGAAGCCCCCGGTTTGCCCTCCGGAAACTGAATGGGACCTCAACGTGGTGGTGGGGCATCTCACTCGCCCACCCTTTGAGCCTCTGACTACTTGCCACCTTCGCTACCTCTCTTGAAAGGTGGCGTTCCTGGTTGCGCTCACCTCAGGCTCTAGTGGCAGAGGTGCCTTATACCAGGTTCTACAAGAACAGAGTGGTGATTTGCACGCGCCCCAAATTCCTTCCGAAGGTAGTATCACCCTTCCATCTCAACCAGGAAGTGGTACTCCCTACCTTCTTTCGCAGATCTCCAGTCGGATGGAGACAGTCCTTCACACCTTGGACTGTAAGAGGGCTTTGTCCTTCTATATCCAACGAACTCAGGGCACCGCAAAGCTACCTAGCTTTTCGTTTCCTACGACTCTAGTAGGCTGGGGGAGGCGGTGACCAAGCATACCCTGTCCACCTGGGTGGCGGACTGTATCGCCCTTGCCTATGAGCAGGCGGGGCCCCCACCGGAAGGCCGTGTCACAGTGCACCATGTCAGGGCCATAGTGTCCTTGGTAGCAAACCTGCGCTCTGTCCCGATGGTGGACATCTGTTGGGCCGCCACCTGGTCTTCAGTCCATACCTTTGCAGCCCATTACTGCCTAGAAAAAGAGTCCTGACGGGACAATGCCTTTGTCCAGGCTGTGCTCTGTAACCTTTTCAATGTTTAGGCAACTCCTACCCTTCTGTGTTCAGGCTACCGGATTGCTAGTTTACTTCGGACACAGGGGTCTTACTGTGGTCTGTGGACACGGACTCTATTGCTGCTGCTTGCGGTTCCCCATGAGGCTGCTCCGGCCTCTAGCTAGGGAGTCTTATATGTGAGGACTGGTTTCCTGCTTGTTCCCGGAGAAAGCGTAGTTACTCACTTGCAATAGGTGTTTTCCGGTGATAGCAGGAATCAGTCCTCGCAACCCTCCCTCCTCCCCTTGGAGTTGCTCCTTTGCCATCTTTTATTTTTGCCGTCCTTTAGCTATGTCATCTGACTGAGCAAGATGACATCCTTTGGTGGGAAGGGGACCATGTGGTGGCATCTCCCAAAGATTTTCCTTGAAATCTGGAGGGATGCTGCTGCGAGGGCTCAGTCAGTGCCGATGTCACCCATATGTGAGGACTGATTCCTGCTGTCCCTGAAGAACACCTGTTACAGGTGAAAACTACGCTTTCTCCAGGGTGTAGCAGTCTCCACACATCTCCCAGATCCAGATCGGAAGCCATAGAGGTCAGCAGCCTGGAGCTTGTACAAGAGGTCACACTACGACCTGTTATAAGTCCGAGAAAACACAATTAAAATCGTCCCCATTAGGATTGCCTCTTGGGCATGAGTTTTGAGCACAGTGAGCACCACCGTGAATGCACTAACTATCTCCATGGGTGGGATGTAAACATTCACCAGAGTAATTGATGTGTCATATAGCGAACCTGTTAGGGTCAAAAAAACATTATATTGAGTTGAAAGTTGGAAAGGACATTGTGAGGATAACAAAATAGCTACTCCTCGCTTATCGGACAATAGGCTCGATGTGAAAACTTGGATGAATTTTCAGGAGACCAACCAAGAATGTGTCTTCGGAGCCAGATGGAGGACGATCACATCTGTAGGTGCCCTGTGTTGCTGATAAAACACTCTCCACCTCTTAACTGGGTAGTGGAGGCCTCTGATATTCCATGAAATGAGTTTAATCATTGGTCCATTGGTACCAATTCCAAGTAGAATGCTCTGCGACATCGGATGCAACCGTACAATTCCTCACGGAGAAGTAGCCATAGCCATCTCCATCCTAGGTTTGCAGAACCTATCACCTATGGTCACCCACACCCCTTTCCTTCCCAGACACTGCCCCACCTCCACCCCTCCCCACCTCCTTATCCCCTTCCCTCCCCTTACCCCTGCACTGATACCCCTAGTCCTCGATTTAAAGGATCAAAACTTCCCAGACCATCCGGAGCCAGAGAAGCAAGGCATAATTGCCTCAAATGTGGAGGTTGATAAAGGAGCCTGAAGACTCCTGCCCGACTTTTCTCCCTGCCTCAATACCCATCCCAAGCCCCACCACTAATGGGCTCCCTGCCTACCTATCCGAAATTCCCCCTCAATTATCCCATAGAAGTCACCCCTATAACATCTGGTGCACAGCCTAATCCTAAGCCCAAGACCAGCCACCAAAGGCCTGTGGTCTGAAGGCCCCCCCCCCTCCCATGAAGCCCAAAGATAACAGGGCAACAAATATAACTGTACAGTAAAAACTCATACAGTAAAGACAGCTGTTGTGCAGCAAAAACACAAAAAAGTGAGACATGTAATATACAGCTATAGCAGATAAGTGTATAAGTCCAACAGCAGGTCTGATCATGGTGGTGCAGTGTTGTCTATCGCCTTGTTTGTCCCTTCCTCCGAATCTGCCTCCGATTGCTTGAGTGAGGAACATTTTGATGCTTCAGGGTAGACACATCCCATTCTGGTTGCACACCTTTTTGTCGTGGAGTGCGGTGATCCTCATTCTGGAGCTGATCTAAAAAGTTCATGCAAGCAGAGAACTCTGAGATCTTGTGTGAAGTGTTATTCTACTCAAACACTAGCACAAAAGGAAAGCTCCATCGGTATTTGACAGATTTGGCTTGCAGCACTTTGGTAAGCGGTTTGAAGCTGTATCTTCTTTCCAGCGTATACTGGGATAGGTCTTGAAATATGGAAAGCCCTTGCCAAGTAGACTCCACAATAGCACCAGGTATTCTGTGAAGAAGCTGAAGCAGACCACAATCAGACAAGGGTGTGTTTCTGCCTGGCTGAAAGCCACCACCTCTGTGAGCTCTTTACAGTTTTTATCAGGATCCGTAAATGTCCTGCGCAATTTCCATTATGTTTTCCTGTTCTCCAGGAGGCTCAGGCACCCCAAGAATACAAACATTGCTGCGCCTCTGTCTTTTTTCAATTTGTCATGCCTTTCCTTCAAGTCCTTAGTGAGTTGATCTAGTTTGTGAATTTTAGACTGGCACAGTGCTGTGACATCAGTCTGTTCTCCTATATCGATCTCATTTTGAGTTACGCGGTCATCTAAGGACTTCATGTCTGATCTCAAGTCAGATATTGCATTGGAAAATCCATCTGGAAAGATCGCAGTTCCTGCAGAATCTCCATTATGTCGGCCTTAGTGGCGGGTTGCGTTGCAATGCCTCTGTCACTTTGTGTTAGAGATGGACCAGGTGATTATATCTGAGCATGGGGAGGACTTCCAGTCCCAGTACCGTCATATTTCCTAGAAAATTTAGATAGTACCGCCACATAGGTTTTTTTGGGCTTCCAGGCACAAGAAGTAACTAAACACCACACTGCCGTGTAGAAAAAAATGAACTGTCAGTGACGTACCAGATAGTCTCTGCTGCCAAGATGCCGCACCTTACGAGCTTCACAGTAAACGAAGATAGTCTATTCTGCCCTCAAAGTTTTCTTTCAAAGCTGAGAATATCCCACCATCGACCACTTGATGGAGTTCACACCACACAGTTCAGATGGGCACAACTACTGCAGACACATAGATCTGAATCAAGTATATCAGCACACAGAGGCTCACCTGCAGAATGGATTTGCAGATCTTTTCCCACGGAAGTTCAAGTGGATTGGAGAAAAGGAAGCAGATGGAGCTCAGCACAACCAGCAGCTCATTAGGGCATAGAGCAGAATTCCTTGCTTGTAATTTGAAGATTGGGGCTGAAAGCACTGCCGCCAGATGTGAGCCCACAAAAGCACACCAGAGTTGCCGGAAGTGAAGCCTTTCCTGCCTCAAAGCATTACTTGTGCTTCCACCTAATTGGGTCACCTCCTCATGGCAATGGCTATTGCCCGGAATTCCTAGAGAAATGGTTGGAGGGATCAGACATCTGCAGTATTGGCACCAACAGAGAACAACTCATCATTCTCGGCTCACATTCAGCTACGGAGTCCGCCCCGACGGCAAGACTTATACACAGCCCGCCAAGTCCAATAACTCCCGGGGAGTGAGAAGCATCAATCAACTCGCTATCTTCACATTATGCCGCTTCCAGATAACAGCCAGGTAAGTAGCACGTGTAGGGTGGACGGGGAGTATCGCAGACAGCTCAGCAGACAGGAGCAGCACACAGGACGGCCAGACTCATTGCGTCGGGTAGCTTACCGGTGCCTGCTAAATAGCAGGAGCAGTAGTCATCAGCAGCAACACTGACATTATTGAGGCGAGAAGTATTGGGAGAGCAGGCTGTCAGGCACCCTTGAGAACACCGGCAGTTCCGCAGGCTTGGGCATCAGGTAGTGCTTTTTTAATGCCTATCAGACACATTGCTCTGGGCAAGGAAATCTGGGCATGGAGCTTTACTGGGACACAGCCATCTTCCAGTGGGCTGACTAGCGCCCTCCCTCCCATTCTATTTGCTTTCTTGACCGTCGCTGTACACTGGGCAGAAGGTTTCAACATATTATCCACAATGATGCCCAAATACTTTTCCTGGGTGGTGGTTCCTAATGTGGAACCTTGCATCGTGTAACCGTAGTTTGGGGGTTCTTTCCTAAGTACATAACTTTTCACTTGTCCACATGAAATTTCATCTGTTATTTGGATGGCCAGTCTACCAATATTTCAAGGTTCTCTTGCAATTTTTCACAATCCTCTTGTGTTTTAACATCTTAGAATAATTTTTTCTCATCTTCAAATTTGATCACCTCACTCGTTTATTCCAATTTCCAGGTCATTTATGAATCTATTAAAAAACTGGGCCCAGCACAGATTCCTGAGGTACTCCACTATCCACCTTTATCCATTGAGAAAATTGACCATTTAACCCTTCTCTTTGCTTTCTATCTTTTAACCATTTTCTGATCCACAATAGTACACTGCCTCCTATCCTGTGACTTTTTAAAATTTTGTCGAGTCTCTCATGAGGGACCTTGTCAAAGACTTTCTGAAAATCCAGATACACTATATCAACAGCTCACCTTTATCTACCTGTTTATTCACCTTCAAAAAAAATATAACAGATTAGTAAGACAAGATCTTCCTTGGCTAAATCCATGTTTGCTTTCTCTCATTAGACCATGACCACATGTTCAGTTTTTTATTCTTTATAATTATTTCTACCATTTTGCCCGGTATTGACATCATACTCACTGATCTATAGTTTCCCCAGGGCTGGGCCTCTAGGGCAGCAGGCAGCTGTGAACTGCATGGCACTTGTGGCAGGCCATATGCTTTAGCATACATGTCCCCTTCTGCTTCTGCCCCCCTCTCTGACAAACATGACTGGTATTTAAACTATTTGGGCTCAGACCATTTACCAAAGGATTGCCCGAGACCCAAAGAACAGGGCCAGACAATATGGCCCAAACTCTATTTCAGTAGCTTCAGCATCGTCGAGGACGTCTGCCGCCTCCCTCTGTTCTCAGATCTCTTCAAAGTCCAAACATAAATCCAAGTCCAAGTCATTGGCATCAAAACAGATACCGATCCCAGAGGTAAATCTCTTCATCATCATCGACTCTCCAAAAGGTGCATCTGATGTCAGTAGGCCTGCCAAACAGCCCCAGTGGAAAGACCAGCCGTCCAAAACACAACAGGGGCTCCAGGATGCTCCCGAGGCCTCGACCTCTGGAACGGTGACTCAAATGCGTACACGATTCCACCCAGGCATCAACCTCCTCCCTCGATCAGGTTATCAGGGCTATCGAGAAGAGCTTGGCAGCACTTCTAGCCGAGGTACCGACAGCTTCCACAGTGCAGGCATCAACCTTCAATTCCAGGCCGATACCTTTAGGGACGATTCCAGCCCTCGAGCTCGTATCGCCAGCTCCTCTGCCCCAGCTTTCTACCTTCGAACTGATAGGCATCGGAGATACCCAGCTGCCGCCCTGACCCAATTCCGCACTAGCTCATCATTGGTATTGACATTGAGCCTCTGTATTGGCTCGAGATCATTGATACTTAGATTTTTTGACTGAATCAGATGCGTCCAATTCCAATGATACCTCGGAAGATTACAGAGCAACCTGGGACATCCCGTCGGGACCCTCTCCTTCACATGAACGGCGTTGATCCCCTGCCAGAGGATGTGTCGGGACTGAAACAGAGCAGAGGAATTGGAGATCCTCCAGTATCCCTCAGCACCCAAGGAAGTGGCCATGTTACCGGTGCTTTGAATCGTGCAGGATTTAATTCTGCATATGTGGGAGGCCCCGCTAACTGTTCCGCCTATCAGCAAGCGGCTCAGTACCATGTACAGAGTTCCACCATGCCCTGGCTTTCATCAACTACCAAATCACTCCATGGTAGTGGAATCGATGATGTGCCGCATCAAGAGTTCTAAAACTCAGTCTTCCATGCTCCAGGGTTCTCGATGCTTTTGGGCATCGCTGTTTTCAAGCATGTGTGCTCACTTCCAGGATTACTTCTTACATGCTCTATATGGCCTTGTATCTCAAGGATATCTCTAGGGATCTGGAAAATTTGCTCCTATCATCCCTGATGACAGACATGATGCGTTCCTCGCTTTAATTAGGCAGAATCAGAATACATCGAAATTATCACCAGGGCATCTTTCGATGCCTTTGAGTCTTCCAGTAGAACGTCAGCAGTCTGCATCAGTGCTCACAGAATGGCCTGGCTCCAAGCTTCTGTCCAGGATAAATTAGCTAATATTCCCTGTTCTGGGGAGAACCTCTTTGGAAAAGGTTAGAGAGAGAGAAGGTTGGGGAGCTGGAGGTGGATAATTTCACCCTCAAGTGTCTTTGCAGAAAGGCCTCAGATCCTTTCAGGAAAAAGACCAGTCCAAAGAAGGCGCTTTATCCTAAAAAGAAAAGATGATATGCTTCTTATTCACCTGCAGTGACTTATCAACTTCAGCAACAACAGCAGAGACAACAGCGTCCTTGATAGGCTAAGAAGCCTAAGACTCCTAAGCCACATCCGGCGGCACAGCCACAATTGGCACCTGGGTTTTGACTCCTTTCTAGAGAGCATAGCTACTCTGCCTCTGCAGGGTCCACAGCCCCCCACATTGCAGGCAGACTTTGTTCCTATGCCCATAGGTGGCATCTCATCACTTTGGAGCAATTGAACTCTCAGCATCGTCCACAGGGGCTATCTGCTTCATTTCCAAAGCATACCCCCCACCTCCACAAGAGATTATTCTGCAAATCCCTTGCAGGCTTATCTCCTGTCAGCCAAGGTGGCAACCCTGTTATCTCAGGGGACCTTGGAAAGAGTTCCTCCCGCCCAAGAGGGCAGGGGCTTCTACTCCTTACTTTCCTTATCCCCAAGAAAACAGGATGGGTCAGGCCCATTTCAGCAAATTCCTCGTCTGAGAAAAATTCAAAATTGTTTCCCTTGGTACACTTCTGCCATACCTTCAGAAGAATGACACTTGCTCTGTTCTCTAGACCTCAAGGAGTCATATACATACTTGCTGATCCACCCTCAACACAAAGTATCTATGTTTTCGGTGTAGTACCGGGTGCTCCCCTTTGGGTTAGCTTCTGCACCCTGAGTGTTCACAAAATGCATAGCAGTTGTGGCTGCCTACCTTCGTACTTTGTCCTCCCCGTTTAGATGATTGGCTGATTGGGGAGAATCCCCAGGAGGCAAAGCTGTATCTTTATCAGACCATTGTTGTGCTCCAAAACCTGGGATTCATCTTAAACGTTCCCAAGTCACACCTGGTCATCTCCCAGCAACTCTAATTCATCGGAGCACTTGTAGACACTTGTCAGGTCTGAGCTTTCTCCAGGACCAAGCAGGAAGTCAGTCCTCACATATGGGTGACATCGACGTCGATGGAGCCCCTCCCGAGCATTTCCCCAGCTTTCTATGAAAGCCTTTGGGAATACTGCAGGCATGCGCGGTCCCCTTCCCGCCTAAAGGTGCCATCTTGCTCAGTCTCTCTTTTTCCGTGGAGCCCGTCGGACATTTGTCCTAGTTCACCCGGAAAGTAGTTAGATTTTTTCTTCAACTCCTTGCGATTTCTTCGCGGTTTTTTTCTCTGGTTTGACGCCAGTTCCCCTTCTCGCTTGGTTCGGTACACCGGTATCGAGCCCGATCTTATTTTTTCGTGTTTTGCCCTTCGTGGCTGGCGTTCGCGTCTTCCTTTTCCCTGGAAGGCCGGTCCTTTGACCTCGCGGGGACTCTTTTTTTCCCCGATGGCTTCCAGTGGTTTTAAGAAGTGTGATCGGTGCAAGAAACTAATGTCTCTCACCGACACACACGACTGCTGCCTTCGGTGCCTCGGTCCTGATCATGATCCTAAGATCTGTGGACCATGTGGGAAAATGTCCACTAAGGCACTGCGAAGTCGTCAGCACCAAAAGGAAAGGCTTTTCTCCGATTCGGCCTCCGGCCAGGCCCGAACCTCATCTGAGGCCTCGACGTCTCGGGAGTCTGACCCCGAGCATAGTCGGGGTTCCTCGGAGAGGGGGTTCCCCGAGCGGGAGCGAAAGAGGAAGAAGCGGCTCGCGAGGGCGGCGTCGGAGGAGGTCCCTGGCTCCTCGAGGGCTAGGTCTCGGACCCCCGACTGCCGTCCCGGGCACGTGGAACAGGAGAAGCCGTCAAAAGTACCTCGAGTGGAGCCGGAGTCTGCTGGACACGTAAGTCCTGTTGTCCTCGAGGACTCTTCTCCCAGGGAGCCGACGTCGGGCCCGGCACTGCCAGGGCCCGAGTCTGTGGCTGCTGAGTCTCCTGAGCTAGGTCTCAGGCTGACAGCCTTGGAGTGCAGACTATCTGCCTTCATGGATCAGCAGCGGGTGCTGATGGCCAGCCTCGCTGGTGCATCTGCCCCGACCACCGGGACATCGAAGTCGACCCCGGAGACTGAGCCGATACTAGAGACCATGAAGGCTCGAGGTCGTCCTCGGTCACGGTCATTCTCGACCTCCCGGTCGGGACTGAGGGCGTCAACATCGGTGCCTTCGGCATCGGGGCGGGTGCTGCCGGGCCCCGCGCGGTCGGAGCCTGACTCCTCTTCGGATGAGTCCGCCTGGGAGACGGAGGACGAGGAGTCCCCCCATACCTTCAAGACTCGGTGCGTCCCGTCGGACTCACCGCAGTCTGAGCCCCGGAGTAGGTCCCCTCCGGAGGATAACCGGTTCTCTGAGTTCGTTAGGGATATGGCCACTGCTTTGGCGATCCTGGCGGATCCCGAGGAGGAGCCTCGAGCCGAAGAGCTCAAGGCACTCCAGTATGACTCTCCTCCGAAGGAGGCCTTTACTGTGCCGGTTCCTCCGATGCTGGAACGGCTCCTCTTCCGGATGTGGGAGGCACCGGCCTCGGCGCCTGTTCTCAGCAAGCGGGTCGATTCCATTTATTGACTCCGTAAGAGCCCTGGTTTTCAAAAGGGGCAGCTACCACACCATTCCATGGTGGTGAAATCAGCCATGCATTCTCTGAAAAGTCAGAAGATGCACTCTGTGGTGCCCTCTGGCAGGGAGGCCCGGAACCTGGATGCGTTTGGTAGAAAGTGCTTCCATGGCTTGATGCTTGCTTGCTGTGTCCAGTCTTACCAGCTGTACATGGGCATGTACTTGCGGGACCTGGCAAAGGAGCTTGCCGGGTTCTCTGCTGGCCTCTCCAGGGAACCTTTGCAGAGGTTCTAGTCCTTGTCTTTGGGGATCCGGGAATGCTCTAAGTTCATGTCCCGAGCGGCCTACGATGGCTTCGAGGCCTTGGCCCGTGTTGCGGCAGCCGGCATCGTGGCTCAACGCCAGGCATGGCTGCAGTCATCGGACCTCAAGCCATGGGTTCAGGACAAGTTGGTCGATGTCCCTTGCCGAGGTGAGAACCTTTTTGGCAAGCCCATGGCCGAGAAGGCTGCTGAGCTCGAGACTGAGCACCTCACAAGGACAAGGCTGTCTCGAAAGACTTCTGCCCCTTCACACAAGAAGAAGGGCTCGGTAAGAAGTCCTTTTACCCGAGGAAGGCGACTGCCTACAAACAGTTCCCACCTTACCAGGCCTCCCCCGCTCCCCCACAGGGTCAGCAGGCCAAGGGGCAGGGACATGGGCCCCGTAGGCAGAAGGCCCCCAAACCTCCGGCTCCTGTTCCCACTCAGCAGGGTGGGGGTTTTTGACTCCCAGGGCATAGCCTCTCAGTCTCTGCTGTCCCATCCCTGCACAGGAGGTCAACTAGCCCTGTTTGCCCACCGGTGGCCACCCATTACAGGGGACAACTTGGTCTTAAGCATAGTCCACAAGGGCTACCTGCTTCATTTTCATCAGTTGCCTCCTCCCTATTTTCCAGGAGAGCCTCCAAGGCCTCCTCTCCATACAGCCCTCCTCCTGCAGGAGCTTCCGGGTCTGTTGCAAGACAAAGGCGGTGGAGCCTGTGCCTCCCCACCTACAAGGTCACGGTTTCTACTCCAGGTACTTCCTAGTACCAAAGAGAACAGGGGATCTCAGGCCTATTCTTGACCTCAGAAATCTCAACAAGTTCTTACAGAAGGAGAAGTTCAAGATGCTTACTCTTGGAACACTTCGGCCCTACCTCCAGCAGGGAGATTGGCTATGCTCTTTAGATCTAAAGGATGCGTACACTCACATCCTCATTCATCCAGACCACAGAAAGTACCTCAGGGTTCATTGTGGGAGGAAACCATTATCAGTACAGAGTGCTGCCATTTGGCCTCACCTCCGCTCCCAGGGTCTTTACCAAATGCCTGGCAGTGGTGGCGGCCTACTTAGGGGAAGACAAAGATACCCTGATTCCTTATCTGGACGACTGGTTCATCAGGGGTCAGACGTGCCAGGAGAGCAGGCAAGCCACCCTCCGAACGATTTCTCTACTCCAACATCTGGGGTTTGTCATAAACTTCGCAAAGTCCACTTTGCTCCCCTCCCAAAACTTGGAGTTCACAGGGGCAAGGCTAGACTCTGCAGGCAAAAGTTTTCTTGCCAGAGGACAGATCCCAAAGACTGATGACCTTGGCAAACCAGTTTCTCAGCAGGTTACTGGTCTCTGCCAGGCTCTGCCTGAGGCTTCTTGGCCACATGGCTTCGACAGTACATGTGACTCCCAATGCCAGGCTTCATATGAGGCCTGTGCAATGGTGTCTCAGGAATCAGTGGTCGCAGGCCACAGGGAGCCTCAGCAACAGAGTAAGGGTGTCCAGACCATTCCTGCACTCCCTACGTTGGTGGCTGCATCCCCCCAACTTACTGAAAGGGATGCCTTTTCAGCCTCCTGGGTTCACAGTGGTATTGACCACCGATGCCTCCCTGGAGGGCTGGGGTGCACACTGTCTGGGCAAGTGCACCCAGGGTCTGTGGTCTCACTGGGAGAGCAAGCAGCAGATCAATCTATTGGAGCTACAGGCTATTCACTTAGCCCTCAAGACTTTCTCTCAAACCCTGGCCCACCAGTCGGTTTTAGTGCAAACAGACAATCAGGTAGCCATGTTTTATGTGAACAAACAGGGAGGAACTGGGTCCAGGCTCCTTTGTCAGGAGGCGCAGGACCTTTGCTTGTTTGTGCTCAGGCGCAACATGTTGCTCAGGGCGGTTTATCTCCCTGGCCAGGAAAATTACCTGGCAGACAGGTTGAGCAGGATTCTGCAGCCCCACGAATGGCAGCTCCATCCCTTGGTGGTTCAGAAGATTTTCCTGAGATGGGGACTTCCATCCATAGATCTCTTTGCCAGTCCCCTGAACATACAGCTGCCCAGGTTCTGCTCCAGGCAACCGCATCCTCTGAGGCTAGCAGCAGATGCTTTTCTGATTTCCTGGTCCCAGGGCCTCCTGTATTTGTTTCCTCCCACGCCTCTGGTGGCCCGAACCCTGTTCAAGATTCTACAGGACCAGGCCTTGGTCCTTCTGGTAGCCCCCAGGTAGCCGAGGCAACCTTGGTTCCCACTTCTGCTTCAACTAGCAGTGGACCCTCCACTACCTCTGGGGTTGCAGCCTGACCTTCTCTCTCAGGACCAGGGGTCTCTTCTGCACCCCAATCTCAAATCTCTCAATTTTTGATGGCCTGGAAGCTGCGAGGGTAGTTTTGGCTCCTTGGGGCCTAACTCCTGAAGTTGAGGAGGTCGTCCTGGCCTCTAGGAAGCAGTCCACTAGAAAAACCTATGCCCTGAAGTGGAAGAGGTTTTCTGTGTGGTGTCAGCTGCGTACAGAGGATCCTTTCTCCTGTGCTGTACCAGTGGTACTTCAGTACCTGCTGCACTTATCCCATCAGGGCCTTAAGTCCAATTCTGTTTGGGTCCACCTCTCAGCTCTAGCAGCTCACCACTCACTGGTGGAAGGACACTCTGTCTGTTCACCCCTTGGTGTCCCGGTTTCTCATGGAGGTTTCTGAAGAAAACTCCATGATCTGACCACAATACCACGGCTCTTCAGGTCTCTGGTCCATCAAGCAGTGAGAGACAGGCAGAGAGTAATACAGAACACAATCACACACACACAAGTGTTACGTTCTTTGAGCTCAGAGGGAAGACAATAAGCGGACTATGGACAGGCATAATTCCAGGCTTATTGAATTCAAAGTTCTCCTTGTGAAAAGCTCCTTTTTATTAGAGAAAAAGAGGAAGTAACAATCATTTATTATAACCATGAAATAACACAAGGTGTCGCCAAAGTTCTTTTTACAGAGTAAGATCTGATTACAGTATATTAGATGAAATTTACTCAATTATGACAAAATTGTTTATAATTGCAAAAGTTGCAAAAATTATGTTTTGTCAGCAGTGACTGTACAATGAACTATGGTTGCACAGGTCATAGCCTTTATGCTTAGTTAACACTGTTCCATCTATTTTAAAGACGGTTACAGAGAACTCATGATCATGACATCCTATTCTATTTAAAAGGAAGTAGGTGAGAAGTCAAACTTCTAAACACATTTTGTATCAAGAAATTCATCCATCTTCAATTACATATTGGGGATTCTGGTATCCCTTTATCTGTCCATCCCTACAGTCCTCCCTGTGATTTTAGAAAGAATCATTACAAAAGAACAGTAGCTGAAACATGTCCAATTCCAGAATAATCTTCTACAGTAGGCTTCATTTTGCAGGTTTTCTTTCAAAGTCCTAGGCACATCTGGTCCATAGGTGAGCTCCATCTTGTTCATTGGAAGAAATCATTATACAAAATCATGTGAAATTGTTTACCTTTGCTTAGCCCCAATAAAAATGTGTACAGAGAGCAAGACTTTACCAATTATTCTTGTAAGCACTACCTTTTCCAGCAGTGGCCAACTGCTTCTCGTAGATCTAGCAATAATTCAGAGATTAGTCCCTCATATCATAACACCAGTCATCACTCCAGATTCGTCAGCAGCATCCTTTCTCACCATGGGCTGTGCTATGCACATGTTCGAGCAATCTTTTCAGTGACCATCCACCCAGGCTTCACTGCTGCACATACATGAGTAGTTCCGCTGGAATCGTTGATCTTTATCAGGAGTCTCCATATCCAGTAGCATTTCATTCAGTCGTTTTCTTCCTCTTCGGCCCATAGGATTCAGTGCATACAATATATAATTTGTAAAAATCCAGTTCTCCACTACAGCATCTCTCTTGATGCCATACAATTGCAAACAAGCACAATTATTCATCCCTAACGACAGTCTTAAATTGTTGAACAGAATTATATTATCTATTGTTAATTACAATACATCCATAGCTAGCACTAAACTATTACATAGCTAGTCTGTAACATACTCATTATTTTCATCTACATTCCTAAACTTATTCTGTCTACTTGCCAAATCAAATGTTAGCATGTGGTCTGATAGACACATTGCTTTTTCCTGTCAGGAACACAATTGTACATATTCATATCACTAATTATATTTGTGATGTATTCTCTAGCCTTAACAATATACATGATATAGTCAATCTGATTTATTCAAGGGGTAACAACATTAAAACATAACTAGCAGTTTATGACAAATAATCTAAACTCATTTCAATTGTTTGTCAACAATTATTAGGAAGGCTGTCTTATCTTAGGTGATGATTCAGCTCACATTACTTTAAACATTATCACCGCATCCTGCACACAAACACCCCAGTACCTCACTGGTCTTCTCCACTTCCATATCCCTACACGTAGTCTTCATTCTCTTCCCATTAATCAACTTCACTTCCCCCACCATCTCGTGCACACTTACAGTCTACCTTCTGCCTTTTTCTTCCTTGGTCCAGCTCTGTGGAATTCTCTTCCCACTCCACTCCATCTGGAAGATAACTACACCAATTTCAGGTCCCTACTTAAATCCCATCTGTTCACCTCAGCATATAACCTCCCAGCCACACCCAACTGACCTGGTTTATCTATTTTTGCACTTTTCTTTGTTTTTTTTTTTATTTTTTCTAATACTACTTTCCTCACTAATCACAGCAATTCACATTGCAACTAAAACTTGGTACAGCACATTAAACAGGAACATTGATAACTTGAAATTTTTCTTTGTAAGACAATGAGGGTTAAGTGACTTATCCAAGGTCACAAGGAGTGCTAGTACTCTAGTCATTAGACTACTTCTCCATTCCATTCTAATTCACATAGACATCTAAGCTCACAAAAGAAGGAACATTTATATAAGGGTGTGTATATTCATAAACTATAAAACCTTTTTTAACACCAAATTTGAACCAATTAAGACTGTTAATTACCACTTCTTTTCAGAACAAAACAGCATAGTAGTAGAATATCAGCACATAGAGCTCCTCATGCAAGAAGCCTGAGGCAAAATCAGTATTAATCAAGTGAGCAGATAACTCAAGAGCTCTAGAAAGAGCGAACACTCCAGCTAGTTGAGCATTAGCAAATAGCAAAGCAGCCAACTGTCACAGAATCAATTCTTATAAATGCATCAGTTTTCCTTATTCATTGTGCAAAGCAGAACCATCAGTACAGAGTGAGGTCAAACAGTAGCAATCTAGAGCTGAAAGGAAGCTGGGTTTTTTTTATTCCAAGTGTAGAAGACACGAAAACTTAATGAGAGACATGTTAAAGCACTAAAAAAAATCAGTAATTTGGATTGCAAAGACTACTGCTACCAGCCCAGTGGCTTACGTCCAATGGGAAATTTCTGAGCAAAAACACAAACAGCAGCAATAGAAGAGGTAAGCATATTGGATCACACTTGCAATTAACAACATCAGTTCTGCAGAGGTCTTTCATGATAACTAAAACATACAAGACATGAGAATTTATGATCACTCCTCCAATCGACTCCTGCAGATTAGTTTAAAAGAGACTAAGAGAATATCAGCATTTTTTCTTCAGACATTTACTCATACACTATCATAGTTAAACTTTCAACATTATACATATATTCGCCATACTATTTTAATTACTTAATTCACTTGTTTGAATGTAGTTGCATCATTCACTTTTTCCCTTTAAGTAAACAAACTTGCTTGACTTAACTTGACTAGCAAAAAACTGAATTGCTAGTCAAGTTACTAACTTCTCTTTCCTTTAAAATACTTAATTTTTTAAACCTTTATTACATCACACAATTTATCAAATATCTAAATATATCAAAGCATGGAAGATCTTCCCGTTCATTCACATCAATTATAACTAGAAATACAAGTTGGAAAATATATCATCAATCATTTTTTCAGCATTTGCATTATTACACATAGAATGGAATCAGTAGATAAATTCTCATAACCCAAAATAAGTTCAGATCCAGACCTAAAAACAAAACTTACTTACTATACATACACAAGTAAGAGAAATAGTTAATCACATTTGGAGGTTTTTTTTAACTTCCCTAATGGTTAGTCTAACAAAGAAAATCTTACCACAGTTGCTCAATACGTTCTTTCCTGCTAATATTGCAGTCATGCCAAACTGTTATCTGTGCCGGAAATCTCTACATTATTACTGCAGTAAATATCAAAATGTACAATGCACAGCACACTTCCCTAACCACTAAATTAGATAAAACAAACTTCATACTAAAGTTATGACATGAAAATTAGTCCTTCAAAACTTCTATTTTTTTCATAAAGCAATGACTTAAGTTTTTCCTTGTAAGCTTCAGTTTCGTTTATATTTACACTAGCCATCCTAAACACTGGATTTTTAAATTTCTCAAAACACAGAGTCAGTGGCTTGCTGCACTTTTCAGCCTTAAACTGCCACAAAACCATTCATGACTGGTATGAAATTTGCTTAAATCTAATCACATTTCATACTGTAATCAACTCAGTTTGTCCCACTGAAATGTTCCAAGGGGAACGGCAAACTGTGGTTACTGGCAGTCATCGAATATTAACATAAGGGCGCTTCACCAAACTTGCGCCTCATTTCACAATTAGGGCTTCCTTTCTCTTGCCCCATCTCACTTCACTTATCTAACTGAGATCTCTAATTAACCTTACCGACTTTACATTACAAGCACAATATATACACAGATATCTGTCAATTTTTTAGTATACTCACTCACGGCAACCACTGCCTGTGTCCTTGAGACTTGTCTACTGTTTCCAACTGCGGAAGGAACACAGAGATCCGAGTCACGGCAAAAACTGAAGAAAACTCCATGATCTGACCACAATACCACGGCTCTTCAGGTCTCTGGTCCATCAAGCAATGAGAGACAGGCAGAGAGTAATACAGAACACAATCACACACACACAAGTGTTACGTTCTTTGAGCTCAGAGGGAAGACAATAAGCGGACTATGGACAGGCATAATTCCAGGCTTATTGAATTCAAAGTTCTCCTTGTGAAAAGCTCCTTTTTATTAGAGAAAAAGAGGAAGTAACAATCATTTATTATAACCATGAAATAACACAAGGTGTCGCCAAAGTTCTTTTTACAGAGTAAGATCTGATTACAGTATATTAGATGAAATTTACTCAATTATGACAAAATTGTTTATAATTGCAAAAGTTGCAAAAATTATGTTTTGTCAGCAGTGACTGTACAATGAACTATGGTTGCACAGGTCATAGCCTTTATGCTTAGTTAACACTGTTCCATCTATTTTAAAGACGGTTACAGAGAACTCATGATCATGACATCCTATTCTATTTAAAAGGAAGTAGGTGAGAAGTCAAACTTCTAAACACATTTTGTATCAAGAAATTCATCCATCTTCAATTACATATTGGGGATTCTGGTATCCCTTTATCTGTCCATCCCTACAGTTTGCTCTTGCTCAAGCCTCCTATCCGTCCTCCAGCTCCTGAGTGGGAGTTGAATGTGGTCTTGCAGCAACTGACTCGCCCACCTTTTGAGCCGATGGCTACTTGTCCTCTCCACTTCCTTTCCTGGAAGACACTCTTCCTAGTAGCCTTGACCTCGGCCAGACGGGTGAGTGAGCTTCAGGCCCTGGTCTGTGACAGGCCTTACACCCGCTACTATAGGAACAGGGTAGTCCTTAGGACTCATCCAAAGTTCCTCCCTAAGGTTGTCTCCTCTTTCCACCTCAACCAGGAGGTGGTTCTTCCGACATTCTTCCCTAGGCCTCATGCAAGCCAGGCTGAAGCGGTTCTGCATACCCTGGACTGTAGGAGGGCCTTATCCTTCTACCTTGACCGTACGCAAGGACATAGAAGGGCTACTCAGCTCTTCATCTCTTTTGACCCTAATAATTTGGGGTTAGCTGTGTCCAAGCGTACCTTGTCCATATGGGTGGCTGACTGTATCACCTGGGCTTACAGGGCGGCTGACCTTCCCTTGCAGGGTCGGGTCACGGCCCACCGTGTAAGGGCTATGGCTGCCTCAGTAGCTCATCTCCCCTCTGTACCGTTGGCAGACATCTGCAGGGCTGCAACGTGGTCCTCAAGCCAGACTTTTGCGGCCCATTACTGCCTGGAAAAAGGAGTCCTGTAGGGACAGTGCTTTTGGCCAGGCAGTACTCCGGAATCTCTTTGAGGTTTAGGCAACTCCAGCCCTCCGTTGGGCTACCGGTGGAGGTTCTTTCAGTGAAAAGCCTTTCTTTGATGCTGGGACTAGAGGGAGTTCTCTTGTTCAGCCTTGGTTCCTTGGTAGCTCAGAGCTAGGGAGTCACCCATATGTGAGGACTGACTTCCTGCTTGGTCCTGGAGAAAGAGTAGTTACTCACCTGTAACAGGTGTTCTCCAGGAGCAGCAGGAATCAGTCCTCACAACCCTCCCTCCTCCCCTGGGAGTTGCAGTTGTACATAGTTTATTTTACATTTTTGTGTGCTGTTTTTTAGCTATGTCATTTGACTGAGCAAGATGGCACCTTTAGGCGGGAAGGGGACCGCACATGCGTGCAGTATTCCCAAAGTCTTTCATAGAAAGCTGGGGAAATGTTCCGCAGGGGCTCCATCGACGTCGATGTCACCCATATGTGAGGACTGATTCCTGCTGCTCCTGGAGAACAACTGTTACAGGTGAGTAACTACTCTTTCTCTCCACAGGATCACTCTGCCCATCTCATCAAGCTCTTTCAAACTATACAGAGTCAAGAGGTTGTGATAGCTTGAGAAATGCTATGCCTTCTGGAGCATATGGCCTTCACAGTCCATGTCATCCTTAATGCCCGCCTCCACATTCGACAAGCATAATGCATGCCGTCGTCCCAATGTACACAGGAACCGGCCGTCTTTCAGACAAGATCTGTGTTACCACTCCTCTTGCCAACTCCATTCAATGGTGGTGTTCCCCTCAAAACTTACTCTGAGGATCACCTTTTCAGATGCCTCCACCTCAGTGCACCCTGACAACAGATGCGTCCAAACTCGGATGGGGAGCATATCTGAACAGTCTCACTACACAAGGGCAGTGCACACAGCAGGAGTCTCGATTGCAGATCAACTTCCTGGAGCTATGGGTTCTCACGAATGCCCGTCAGGTTTTTCAACCCCAGCTTTCAGGCAAACGGGTCTTAGTCCAAACAGACAACCAAGTGGCCATGTTCTATGTAAACAAGAAGGGGGGGGGAACAGATTCCTGTCTCCTTTGCCTCTGGTTCTTCTCCATTGCACACTGCATCCATCTCAGGGAGGCAAATCTCCCAGGTGAACTCAATCTCCTGGTGGACAGACTCAGCCGAATCCTGTGTCCCCACATGCGTGGACTTTGAATTCAGACACAACATCTTTGATCTTCCACCTGTGGGGGGACCCCCTTAATAGATCTCTTCGCCACCCAGGAGAATGCACGAGTGCCATTGTTTTGCTCAAGACTTCCCTCCTGGAAGAGTCATACAGCAGATGCCTTCCATCTCCATTGGGGGAAAGGTCTGTTTTATGCATTTCCACCCCTACCCCCTTAATTTCCAAAGCTCTGCTCAAATTACAGGCCAACAGAGACGCCATGATTCTAATAGTGCCTTACTGGCCCCGTCAACCATGGTGTCCTCTGCTGCTTCGACTAGCACAGACTCCACCTCTCAACCTGGGACATTTGCCCAACCTTCTATCCAAGGGATACTTCTCCATCCTAATCCACAAGCCCCTCCACCTCACGGCGTGGCTCCTGAGAGCATAATTTTTGCTAACCTCACCCTTAACGGGTCAAGGACATTTTACTTGCATTGCACAAGCTGTCTAATAGGCGTTCTTGTGCCTTCAAATGGCGAAGGTTCACCCTCTGGTGTATTCCGAAACATATTGACCCTTATGCCTGTCCAGTGGAATTCCTTTTACAATATCTCCTCCACTTGTCATCGACAGGTCTCATCATAGTGCCATCTCTGCCTATCAAAGGCAGGTCGATAGCCATCCTATCTCATTTCACCCTTTGGTGCAGCAATTTATGCCAGGTCTACTGCTTTCTCTAGGAACAAGCAGGAAGTCAGTCCTCACATATGGGTGATGTCAACGCCAATGGAGTCCACATGGTAGCATCTCCCCAGCTTTCAAAGAAAGCCTTTGGGAGAAGCTACCATGAATTCATGGCCCCCTTCCCATCCAAGGGTGCCACCTTGCTCAATCTCCCTTTTTCTGCGGAGCCCTATAGACGTTCATCTTGTCTCCCTGGAAAAAAGTTGATTTTTCTTGTGCATTTTGTACTTTTTCCAGCTTGCACTGGTCCCTTTCCCTCCTTCAAGCCCTGTTGTTCTGGCATCAGGTCTCAAGACTCTTTTTCTTAGGTTCTTTTCCCCTCAAGCACTTTCGTGTCTTTTTTAACCGTTGGCCATGTCGAGAGTCTTCGACCTCGCTGGGGTCCTCTTTGCCCCATTGGTCACCGGTTTTAAAAAATACGATTGGTGTTTGAAGAACATGTCCCTCACCAACACTCATGACTGTTGCCTCTGGTGTTTGGGCACCGACCATGACTCAGAGGACTGCTCCCTATCTAAGAAAATGTCTGCAAAGGCCATCCAGAGCTGCCGGCTTAAGCAGGATGACATCTTCCACAAGGCAATCTCAACCCCGGTAGCGTCGCGCTCAAAGGCCCTGCACAGATCCTTGAAGTTGTGTAAGGTCCCTACGGTTCTAGAGCGGGCTCACAGACATTCCAAGCAAGGATCCCCAAAGCGAGAGCGTAAGAAGAAAAAGAAGATCTCAAGGGCCTTGTCCTGGTAGGTAGACAAGCACGGCAAATCCAGCACAAGGTCCCTTAGCCCCCGACGAGCATCCAAGGAGTCGGAGCGGGAGCGTCCTCCAAAGTTACCCAGGGTTGACATTAAGGCCTTGGTGATAGACCCCGGTCTCCCAAGGGCCGTCCTGCCGAGGACTCCCTCTCCTCCTCGACATCCCATCCGGTCACCCTGACGTCGGTGTCGAGTGGCTGCTACCCCTGAGTGGGAAGCTCACATTTCTGCGTTCATCACCTCCCAATGGGTGCCGATGCCCAGGCCTATCAAGACTGCAAGATCCTTGATATCAAGGACTCACTGGGCCGCTGAAGGAATCCCTGAGAGCCAGACACCTCAGGTGGGTCCTCGGCGAGGGTCTGGCTCCCTATCCTCAGGGGTGAGGTTCTCGCAGGCGAGTGTCTCTGGCTCCAGCAATGCCCCAGCCTTGAAACACTGAAGATTGGTGCCGGCGACACCCTTGGAGCTGACGGGTCTTGAGTCTTCCTTGGACTACTCTGACTGGGAGTCCGAAGTTGAGACGTCCCCGGAGACTCAGGCCCACAGAGACCTCCTCTCGATCCTGTCTCCAGCAAGGCACTGATCCCCACCAAAGGACACTTCATTCCTTGAGTTCATCAGGGACCTCACTACGGAGTCAGAGGAGGACCCCTGTATGTAGGAGCTCGACATCCTCTAGTACGAGGCACCACTAAAGCAGACCCTGACAGTCTCTGTCCCCTCCATTCTCAGCCGGCTCCTTAGGATGTGAGAAGCCCTGGCATTGGCGCCTGGTTACGATGAAGCGGGTCCAGCGAGGACCAGGCTTCCAAAAGGCACAACTCCCCCACACCTCCATGGTGGTAGTCAGCCATGCACCGGCAAGAGAGCCCAAAGACGTACTCCTTGGTGCCCCCGGGAAGGGAGTCCTGTGCCCTCGACACCCTCGGGCGAAAATGCTACCAGTGCTCGCTTTTGGCGTGGTGTGCCATGCCGTGTACAAACTTATCAACTTTATATCGGCATGTTCCTCTGAGACCTGGCTAAGGAATTCAGAGGCTTCACAACTGGCCTCGATGGAGACAACCTCCAGCGCTTTCAAACTCTTACGAAGTCTGTCGGGGAGTGTTCCAAGTATCTGTCCCAAGCCGCTTACAACGGCTTTGAATCCAGCGCAAAGGTTGCTGCTGCCGGCATCTGTGCTTGATGCCAGGCCTGGCTCCCAATCATCCAACCTCGAGCAATTGGTACAAGAGAAGCTCCTCAATGTCTCTTGCCTCGGGGAGCAGCTCTTCAGCAAGCTGATAGAGGACAAGGCGGCCAAAATCGAGTTACCCGGATTCTGCTCTTGAGGGAAAACCTCCACTCTCCCAAGGAAGAAGCCACAGGGAAAGAAGCCTCCTTTCCTCTGGAAGGGCCAGCCCTATCGAGGCTACCCTCCAAACCCAGCCACCCAGACCCCTCAGCAGGGCTGGGAGCATGCCAGCAAACCCAAGGGCCCCAGCCGCCAGCCCCAGCCCAACCTGGGTTGGGGTTTTGAAATCCTCAGCATAGCCACTCTTCCACTGGAGAGTCAGCTCCCAACAGTAGGGCACCAGGTGGGTTTCTATCACCACCGACTCGTGCACTCAAGGTGGTCAGAGAGGGTTACTTCTTCCACCTGGACCAGCTACTTCCACCATCCTTTCTGAGGGAGCCTCCTCCGTCCCCCCTTCACAAAGCTCTGCTAATGCAAGAACTTGCAGGCCTTCTTATGGGCAGGGCCGTGGAGCCCATACCACACCACCTGAGAGGAAAGGGGTTTTACTCCAGGTACTTTCTGGTCCCAAAAAGAACAGGAGGACTAAGGTCCATCCTGGACCTGAGAAACCTGAACAAATTCCTGGTGCGGGAGAAATTCAAGATGCTCTCCCTTGGAATGTTGCTGCCCTACCTCCAGCAGGGAGATTAGCTATGCTTCTTGGACCTGAAGGGTGCCTATACCCACATTCTCATCCATCCCATCACAGGCAGTACATAAGATTCATGGTCGGGGCGACCACTATTAGTACAGGTACTTCCCTTCAGCCTAGTCGCCGCACCAGGGGTCTTCACCAAATGGCTAGCTGTGGTGGCCGCCTATCCTTGTCTCCAAGGGGCCTTCATCTTCCCTTACCTAGATGACTGGCTAGTAAGAGGAGAGACAGCCTCAGAGACACTGCAGACCACAGGCCTCTCAACATCAGGATTCTGCAACATCTGGGATTCATGATAAATCACCCAAAATCTCACCTTACTCCAACACAAGACTTGGAGTTCATAGGGGCTCACTTGGACACCCTCCAGGCCAAGGCTTTCCTCCCCCTGGACAGGGTGGATCACCTCACGGCCCTAGCAGCCAAAGTACAGCGCCGCCGCACGATGTCAGCATGGTCCATGCCTTGCCTCCTTGGCCACATGGCCTTTACGGTCCATGTGGTCCCCAATGCCCACCTCCGCTCACAGTAGACCCAGTTCATGGGCCGGCTTCAAAACAGTCTCTGTGTCCCGACAGTTGGCGGAGTCACTCATTTGGCGGCAGGCTACACAGAACTTGTACCAGGGCATGCCGTTTCAACTCTCAAGCCCTCCAGAGGGTTCTCATGACAGATGCTTCTTTACTGGGCTGGGGTGCCCACTGCGAGGAGCTGCGCATCCAAGGGGTATGATCACCCGAGGAAAGTCAGCAGCAGATCAGCCTGCTGGAACTCAGGGCCATCTTCCTTGCACTAAAGGCTTTCCAGCGCCACCAGTCAGTGCTTGTCCTGATGGACAATCCGTTCACAATGTTCTAACTGAACAAGCAAGGGGGGCACGGGCTCTTACCGCCTATGCCAGGAGGCAGTAGCCCTCTGCTTGTACGCGACAAAACAGGGTATGCTCCTCCAGGCAGCATACCTTCCAGGCCAGGACAGCACCCTGGTGGACAGGCTGGGCAGGGCCCTCCAACCACACAAGTGGCACAGCGGCTGTTCAGGTTGTGGGGCACCCCGAACCTCAACCTCTTTGCTAGCCTGTTCAGCGTTCACCTACTGTGTTTCTGCTGCCCACACCTGCACCTGATCCGTGTAGCGATGGATGCCTTCCTTATCTTGAGGTCGGGGGTGTTTACTGTATGCTTTCCCTCCCACACCACTGATAGCACGGACCCTCTTCAAGATCCAGCAAGACAAGGCTTCCATGATTCTGGTGGCCCTGAGTTGGCCCAGGCAGCCTTGGTTTGCCCTACTGCTTCATCTCGCAATGGAGTCCCTAGTCCCTCTTGGGAGCTCCCTGGGACTTTTGACTCAGGAGGAGGGCTCAGTTCTCCACCCAAACCTGGGATCCTTGTCTCTCACAGCATGACTGCTGAACGGGTCGCTTTAGCGCACCACTCAACCTCCCCAGGGAGGTAGAGGAAGCCCTTCTGGCCTCTCACAAAGACTCCACTCGACAGGCCCTATGCCTTCAAGTAGCGCAGATTCTCCTTATGGTGCATGAAGCACCGGGTGAACCCGTTCTCCTGCCCGGTGCACACGGTGCTGCTATATTTTCTCCACCTCTTGCAGTCCAGGCTTAAGTCTATCTCCATCAGGGTGCACCTGAGTGCCCTCTCCGCGAACTATCACTCCATAGAGGGCGAGCATCTTTCCGTGCAGCCCCTCATTACTCGATTTATGTGAGGCTTACTGCTTTCTAAGCCTCCCATCCAATCTCAATGTGGTCCTGGCGCAGTTTACCAAGTCACCCTTTGAACCCTTGGCTACTTGCAATTTGCACTGCTTGTCCTGGAAGGTGTCCTTCCTGGTGGCACTAACCTCTGCCCGCAGAGTCAGTGAGCTTCAGACCTTGGTGGCTGAGCCACCCTACACCAGGTTCTACAAGAACAGGGTCGTGCTTCGCACTCATCTGAAATTTCTGCCGAAGGTGGATCTGATTTCCACCTCATCCAGGAGGTGGTACTTCCTACCCTCTTTCAGTGGCCCCACGCCGACAAGGCGGCAGTTCTCCACACTCTGGACTGCAAAAGGGCCCTGTCCTTCAACCTGCAGCACACTCAGGGCCACTGCAAAGCATCTCAGCTTTTCGTTTCATATAACTCCAGTCGTCTAGGGGAGGCTGTCACCAAGCAGACTCTGTCCATCTGGATGGCGGACTGCATCGCCTTCATCCACAACCAGGCTGGACTGCTGTTAGAGCGCTGGGTCATGGCGCACAATGTCAGGGCTATGGCAACTTCTTTTGCAAGCTTACGCTCTGTCCCTATAGCAGACGTCTGCCAGGCCGCCATCTGGTCCTCCGATCACACTTTTGCAGCTCATTACTGCCTGGAGAGGGAGTCCCAACAGGACAGTGCCTTCGGCCAGGCTGTACTCCTTAATCTGTTTGGGGTTTAGGCTGCTCCTGCCCTCCTACCCATCTTGTTCAGGCTGTCGGAGCCATTGTTCTTCCTGGACACTGGGATCTTCTGTCCTCAGATTCGCTCGCATGGGCCGTGTTTTCTACGGGCTCTTGGTAGCCTGTAGCTAGGGAGTCCCATATTTGAGAACTGACTTCCTGCTTGTTCCTGGAGAAAGTGTAGTTACTCACCTGTAACAGGTGCTCTACATGGGACAGCAGGAATCAGTCCTCACAACTCTCTCTCCTCCCCTTGGAGTTGCTGTACTATTTTTGCCATCATCTTTTGTCTGCTCTAGCTATGTCATCTGATTGAGCAAGATGGCACCCTTGGGCGGGAAGGGGACCACCTATACATGGTGGTATCTCCCAAAGGCTTTCTTTGAAAGCTGGGAAGATGCTTCCGCACGGGCTCCGTCGTTGAAGACATCACCCATATGTGAGGAATGATTCCTGTTGTCCCTGTAGCACGCCTGTTACAGGTGACTAATTACACTATCTAAGCCGTAAATCAAGCCACCTCTGGTGGCTTGTTATCCTAGCTGAGCTCCTAAAACCTCCCTGTTTCTATCGTGGAAGATAATCTTCCTCATTGCTCTTACCGTATCAGCGAGCTGTAGGCTTTGTTGTCGGATCCTCCATACACCCGGTTCCACCACGACAAAGTGGTTCTCTGTATACATCCACACTTCCTTCAGAAGGTGATCTCCACTTTCCATCTTCATCAATCAATTATGTTACCAGTTGTCTTTCCTAGACTGCACGCTTCAAAGGCTGAAGCAGTGCTCCACACTTTAGATTGCAAGTGTGCACTGGCTTTCTACTTGGACAGAACCAAGTCTTTCAGGAAATCTTCAGAATTGTTCATTTCTTTTGATCCAAGTCACCTTGGACTTCCAGTGTCGAAATGCACCCTATCCAATTGGATTGCATTTCTTTTGCCTGTTCTGAAGTGGGACTCTGCTTACAGGTCAAGTCACCACTCACATCTCAATGTACAGACCATGGCAACCCCAGTTGCCAACCTTAGTTCTTTCTTCATTGACTAGATCTTTCACTCCGTGCTTCCTTTCCCTCTTGTCCTCCTCCCCTTTCCCCACTTCCTCCTTCCTTGTCTCCTCCCCCTCTTCCTCACTTCTCCTGTCTATCTCCAGGAACAAGCAGGAATGAGTCCTCACATATGGGTACGTCGGAACCGACGGAGCCTGCGCGGGAAAGCTCCCCAGCTTCCCAGAAGGAAAGCTTTTGGGGCCTCCCACAGCGCATGCACGCTGCCTTCCCGCCTTCCTGACCAACTCTCCTCAGTTCTTCTTTTTTGCGGAGCCAGCAGGTCGTGTTCCTCTCACCGCTGAAGAAGTTCTTATTTTAATTTGTTTCTTTGGCCGCGTGTCTGCCTTCCCCGATTCCGGACCGGTACCGCCGGTCTTTTTCTTTCCTATTCTTTAAAAAAAAAAAAAAACTATCTTTTTCCCCACTTGGTGTATTTTCTGCTTAGGCCTCTAGGTCTTCACAAAATTCTCCCTCATGGAGAAACCAGCATCTGGTTTCAAAAAATGCACCAAGTGTAGCGGTACTATCTCGGTTACAGACACCCACGAATGGTGTCTTAAATGTTTGGGGCCTGACCACTCCATTCCGGATTGTCCGTCCTGCTCTCTGATGTCTAAACGTGGCTTACAGAACTGAGCAGCCAAGTTTCATATGCTGTTTTCCACAGATACTCCAGCATCAACATCATCCAGGTCTTCCTCTCCTGATGGATCTCAGGTAACCAAACATTCTTCTGGCAGGTCCTCAAAAGGCAAATCTCCCTCTAAGTATCGAGAGGCCCCTGGGCTTGACCCTGAGGACCCTGCCCCAGCCAAACAACCCCGGCGGGAAGCTCCGGCTTCCAAAGCTCCTCCTTTGGGGTTACAGGTTGACATCGATGGCACGGCCTCGACCGATCACCTGTTAGACTGCTCTGGGGTACTGGCTCAATCTCCCGGTACCGACATCCAGGCAGTCGTGGCGTCTATGGATCATACGGTTCAATCCATGCAGCAGGCCATAATGTCTTTTATTAAAGCTGCAACGCCCTCGGTACCGTAGCAAGCGGTTCCGACTCCGGTTCCGGTACCACAACCGATACCGGTACCCAGAGCATCCACTTCAACCAGGATACCGATTCCGGTTCCCGGTTCCGCAGTTTTTCCCGATACCGATCCGGTTCCGGGTACGCCCGATGTGGATACCGGTCGATACGCGTATCGATCCCTGGAAGCTAATAGGCGATACTTCGAGTCTTCTGATGATTCTGATTCCTCAGATGACTCTGCTGAAGTATCCCTTTCTCTTCCTGAGGAGCCCTCTTCTCCAAAGAGGAGAATGTCTCCTCCAGAGGATTTGTCCTTTCAAGACTTCATTATTGAACTGGCCAAAGGACTCTCCATTTCAGTAACCTCTGAAAAAGAACCTAGAGCAAAAAATTAGATATTTTGGGATACTCTAAGGTTCCCAAAGAGGCAGTCACCTTGCCCATTCATGAAATTCTTCAAGAACACATGATGGACTTATGGGAGACTCCTCTCACCCTATCTCCACATTCTCGTCGTTTGGACACCATGTATCGTGTCCCTCCTTCTCCTGGTTTTCAAAAAACTCAGCTCCCTCACCACTCTATTGTGGTACAGTCAGCTATGAAAAGGATAAAGAGTACCAAAAGACACTCTTCCACCCCTCCAGGACGAGAATGTAGGACTTTGGATGCTTTTGGTAGGAAAATCTTCCAAGCCAGTATGCTTATTGCCAGAATCAATTCATACAGCCTCTATATGGGCATGTTTCTGAAGGAGATTGCACTAAAGATGCGCCACTTCCTCCCCTTTATCCCAGAGGATAGGAAGGAGGAATTCCTTCTTTTGTTAAAGCATACCCAAGATGTTTCAAAGTTCTCCAACAGAGCAGCCTTTGACTCCTTTGAGGGTGCTAGCAGAGCCTCAGGCATTGCCATAGCTGCTCGCAGAATTGCTTGGCTCCAGGCCTCTGACCTAGAACCCTGGGTCCAGGATGGATTGGGCAATCTGCCCTGTACAGGTGAAAATCTGTTTGGCAAGGAGTGGCAAATCAAAGCCACTCAAATGGGTGCAGAAAATGCTGCTTTAGATAGACTTTCTAAGTCTACCTCTACCCCTGCCAAGAAAAAATCTTTTAAGAAGCCTTTCTACAAGAAGGCCAGATTTTCTACAAATACTGGCCAACAATCTTCTACAGTTCGCTTTGCTCCTAAGCGTCAGCAATCTAAACAAGCCAGGGCAAAGCCTGCAGGGGCTGCTACAGCCCAGCAGTCCCAACCCCCTCAGGGTTTTTGACTTAATACTAGAGAACTTAACCTTTCTGGCTCTACAACAACCAGAGCCTCTCACCATTCCAGGAAGGTTAACTCATTTTGCTCCCAGATGGGAACAAATCACATCAGAACAGTGGACCCTCTATCATCAGAGAGGGCTACAAACTACATTTCTCCAGCCTTCCTCCCCATACCATGGTGAGACGTTTCAATTCTCCCCCTTCTCTCCTGGACCTGTTGGGTCAGGAGGTGACCACCCTTCTCGCCCAAAGGGCAATAGAAGAGGTTCCTCTTCTTCAACAGGGGTCAGGGTTCTACTCCCCTTATTTTCTCATTCCCAAGAAAACAGGGGGGTACAGACCCATTCTAGATCTGAGAGAATTGAACAAATTCCTATGCAAGGAGAAATTCAAGATGCTTTCTCTAGGTACTCTCCTTCCATATCTGCAGAGTCAGGATTGGCTTTGTTCTCTAGATCTCAAGGATGCGTACACACATATACTCATCCATCCATCCCACAGAAAATTCCTACGGTTTCTGTTCCAGGGAAGACATTACCAATACAGAGTACTTCCCTTCAGTCTAGCTTCTGCTCCAAGAGTGTTTACCAAATGCATGGCAATAGTGGCTGCATTTCTCCGCGCCCTGGGAATTTTTGTCTTCCCATACCTGGACGACTGGCTCATCCGAGCTCCATCTCAGTCCGAGGCTCAGACTTCCCTGGACCGCACCAGACGCATTCTGCAGTATCTGGGACTTGTGATCAATCTGCCAAAGTCTCAACTCACCCCTACTCAGTCCCTGGAATTCATAGGGGCCTGGTTAGATACCATCACTGCAAGGGCCTACCTTCCTCAGGCCCGTTGCCAACGTCTAGTGCACTTAGCCTCCCAGACTCAGTCCAGAAGCCACTTGACTGCCAGGGAGATGCTACAGCTACTAGGCCACATGGCATCCACAGTACATGTGGTGCCTTATGCTCGCCTGCATATGAGAGCAGCTCAATGGACTTTGTCCACCCAGTGGACTCAAGCATCAGGAGCTCTCTCAGACCAAATAGCAACCTCCAAACGTCTCTTTTGGTCTCTCCAATGGTGGATGTCCACTCAAAATCTGTTGTTGGGGGGCCCCCTTCCAACCACTGTTGCCCCAAGCAACCCTCACAACAGATGCCTCCCAAACAGGTTGGGGAGCTCATCTTCAAGACCTCTCCACTCAGGGCACTTGGTCTCCACAGGAGACCACCCTTCACATCAACCTTTTGGAACTTCGAGCAATTTTCCTTGCTCTCAAAGTCTTTCATACCCTCCTCAACAACATGACAGTCCTGGTTCATACGGACAATCAAGTAGCCATGTTCTATATAAACAAACAAGGAGGGACTGGCTCTCTGTCGCTTTGCAACGAAGCTCTGAGATTATGGGCCTTCGCCAGAGAGCATCAAATCCATCTCCTGGCAGTATATCTCCCAGGAATCCAAAACGCTTGGACAGACAGACTCAGTCAAGTTCTGCTTCCACACGAATGGTCCCTGCACATGGGTCAGGTACTCAGAGTCTTCCAGAAATGGGGAACCCCGGACATAGACCTATTTTCAAGTCCGTGGAATGCCAAACATCTCCGGTTCTGTTCCAGAATTCCGTGTCAGGGAGCTCAGGCCAAGGATGCCTTCCTCCTTCATTGGGGTCAGAGCTTCCTGTATGCCTTTCCACCCATTCCTTTGATGCCCAAGACTCTGTTCAAACTTCAGAGGGATCAAGGATCTATGATCCTCATAGCTCCATGCTGGCCACGCCAAGTGTGGTACCCTCTACTTCTGCATCTCTCCCAGGCCACCTCCCTGGATCTGGGAGCTGCTCCAGACCACCTGTCTCAGGACCTCAGAGCTTGGTTACTGAAGGCCAACAAGTGAAGGATATCCTCCATGCCTCTAGGAAACCTTCCACTAGGCGTTCTTACGCTTCTAAATGGAAAAGATTTTCCATTTGGTGTGCTCAAAAGGGTCTTGACCCTCTAGCACCCCCTTTAAATTCTTTACTGGAATATCTCCTGCATCTCTCCAATGCAGGCCTTAAAACGAATTCAGTAAGGGTCCATTTGAGTGTTATTGCAGCATCCCTTAAACCTCTCAATGGACAACCTGTTTCCTCTCATCCCCTTATTGCAAGATTTATGAGAGGCCTAACTTTAACTAAGCCTCCCATACGACCTCCTCCGGTAGCATGGGACTTAAACTTGGTTCTTGGTCAGCTTATGAAGCCACCCTTTGAACCATTAGCCACTACCTCCTTGAAATTTCTTTCCTGGAAGGTTATTTTCCTCATTGCAGTCACCTCAGCTCGCCTTATCAGTGAACTGCAAGCCCTAGTGGCTAATCCCCCTTATACAAGGTTTCATCATGATAAGGTGGTCCTTAGGACCAATCCCCACTTTATGCCTAAAGTGGTCTCCCCTTTTCATCTTAATCAAGAGGTATATCTACCTGTCTTTTTTCCAGCTCCTCATGCATCCAGTGCAGAGAGGAATCTTCATACTCTAGATTGTAAAAGAGCTCTTGCCTTTTACCTCCACAGGACACAGCAACATCGAAAGTCTTCTCAGCTTTTTGTTGCTTTTGATCCTTCCCATTTAGGACTTCCAGTCTCTAAAATAACACTGTCCAATTGGATTGCTCAGTGTATCACTTTTGCTTACCAAAGTAAGAACCTTTCTCTGGAGGGCCATGTCACAGCTCACAATGTGAGAGCCATGGCCACCTCTATGGCTCATCTTCACTCTGTGTCCATCAATCAGATCTGTCGAGCAGCCACCTGGGCTTCGGTTCATACCTTTACAGCCCATTACTGTTTGGACAAGGACTCTCGCCGGGATGCCTTGTTTGGTCAGGCTGTCCTCAGACACCTGTTCCATTCTTGAACAACTCCTGCCCACCTTCCCTGAATGGATGCCTGAGATCCATAGGAAGATGAGGAACCCTTCAGGGTCTCATACCCTGGGGGGGGGGGGATCTCCCAGGCATCTCAGCTAGGGAGTCCCCATATGTGAGGACTCATTCCTGCTTGTTCCTGGAGATAGCACAGTTACTTACCTGTAACAGGTGATCTCTGGGAACAGCAGGAATTAGTCCTCACAACCCACCCACCTCCCTTAGGAGTTGTATCTCTTTCTCTCTTTCCTTTCCTCTCTCTATTGTCTCAGCTTTAAACTCGAACTGAGGAGAGTTGGTCAGGAACGCGGGAAGGCAGCGCGCATGCGCTGTGGGAGGCCCCAAAAGCTTTCCTTCTGGGAAACTGGGGAGCTTTCCCGCGCAGGCTCCGTCGGTTCCGACGTACCCATATGTGAGGACTAATTCCTGCTGTTCCCAGAGATCACCTGTTACAGGTAAGTAACTGTGCTTTCCTCACACATGGTATACTTTTCACCCTATCACTGTGTCCGAACTCATTAAGGTCATCACCTCTTCTCATAAAACTACCTGTCCCCATGACCCTCTCCCTTCCTCTTGGCTCCTGGAACCTTCCCTTTCTACTATACCATTTATCCTTCTTATCATGAATTCCAGTCTCTCCTTTGGCTCCTTCACCATGGCCTGGCGGCATGCTGTCATCCAGCCCTTGATGAGGAAACCTTCCCTCAATCCCACGGTTCCAGCCAGTTGGAGGCCTGTTTCTAATCTCCCTTTCCTTTCTAAGATCCTTGAAAAAATTGTCTTCTCACAATTCTCCGTGCACCTCGACACCACTCTTTCCCTTCACCCCCATCAGTCCGGTTTTAGGTCAGGACATAGTACCGAAACAATATTGCTCGCACTTTTGAACGAAGTCCACCAGGCCCTTGAACGTGGTGACCTTTCTATTGCTGTTTCTCTTGATCTTTCCTCTGCCTTTGACCTGGTGGATCACCGCACTCTCCTTGCCCGCCTGCATGAGCTTGGGGTTCATGGGACGGTTCACCGCTGGTTTCACTCTTTTCTCTCTTCCTGTACTTTTTCTGTCCTGCAGGGATCTGTCTTCTCACCAGTCACTCCCCTCCACTGCGGGGTCCCTCAGGGCTCAGTACTTGCCCCGCTCTTGTTCAATGTTTTTCTTGCCCCGCTTGCCTTGACTGTCCAGAAATTCAGTATTTCCAGTTATTGCTATGCTGATGGCCTCCTCCTCATGTATCATATGGACTCTGTCACCCCCGACTTGTCTCCTCTCAGTGCTTGCCTTTCTGCTGTCTCCACCTCGCTGCACTCCAACTTCCTTCACCTTAACTCATCCAAATCTGCGGCTCTTTGGTTCTCCCTTAATTCCCCTCCCCCTGACCTCTCCCCCCTGCTGTGCTCTATCCCTGTACCACTTGTATCCACCCTTCATTATCTCGGCGTCACTTTGGATTCCTTCTTCAGCTTTCACACTCACATTTCTCATCTCGCCCAGCGCTCTTTCGCTGGGTCAGAGATGCGCTGCACGTCCCTTTCTTTCTCAACTTTTTCTTACCACCCTCATGCTGTCCCTTGTCTCAAAGCTGGATTATTGTAACGTCATTTTTGCAGGACTCCCACAGCACCAACTTCGTCGCCTTCAGCTCATTCACAACACAGCTCCGCGTCTTATTACTGAATCTCCAAGAAAAAGTAGGAATGTAGTCTTCACATATGGGTATCGTCGGTACCGACGGAGCCTGCGCGGGAACGTTCCCCAGCATCCAATAGGAAAGCTTTTGGGAGCATCCCACAGCGCCTGCGTGCTGCCTTCCCACCTTTCCCAACTGTCCCTCTCCAGTTCTTGGTTTTCCGCAGAGCCAACAGGTCGCACATCCTGTCACGACAGAAAAAATTCCCTTCTTATTCTTTTTTGTGATCGCGTCTACCTTCCCTTGACGCTACACCGGTACCGCCAGTGGTTCTTTTCTTTAAAAAAAAAACAAAAACAAAAAAACCCCACTTACTTTCTGGAGTCTTTTCCAGTAATTTTCTCCTCAGGTGCCACGTGCCCTTTTGGGCACTAGGCCCAGTTTTTTCCTCAAAATGGAAAAACCCGCTTTGGGTTTTAAAAAGTGTTCTAAGTGTGGCGGTACCATCTCCGTCACCGACACCCATGAGTGGTGTCTCAAATGTTTAGGTCCTGACCACTCTATTTCAGAGTGTGTTGCCTGTTGGATGATGTCGAAAAGGGGCCTGAAAAACCGAGCTGTTAAAGTTAGCACCCTTTTTCCCTCCGATGCAGCCTCCGTGTCATCGACGTCTTCCAGGGCTTCGTCTTCCTCCCATGGATCTCAGGTAACTAAACATAAATCTAGCCGGTCCTCAAAGGGTAGATCTCCTTCTAAACATCAAGATGCCTCTGGTGTTGCCCTTGAGGGACTTTCATCGGCAAAATTGCCCCAGCAGGAGGCTTCGGCTTCCAAAGCACTAACGGGGCTCCAGGATGTTCTTGAGGCTTCAACCTCAGCAGAACTACTGGTGCCATGCTCTGGGGTTCCGGCCACTTCATCCGGCACCGACACCCAAGCATTGGCAGCATCGATAGACCAGAGATTCTTAACTTTTGAACGCAGTTTGGCGGCTCTTCTTATGGCCTCGATGCCCCTGAAACCGCTTCAGACAATTCAATTGGTACCGGCACCGACTGCATCGACATCGGCAGGTATTCTACCGGGACTGAGTCATGTGTCTCTATCCAGCATCGACAAGTCTGTACCGGACCACCCCGATGCTGACTTCGATCAGGTACCGGTACCGTGCCTTGCACGATCACCCGGATTGGAGATACTTCGAATCCTTGGATGAGTCTGAAGACTCTGAAAGCTCTGCCGATACCAGAGTACTTCCTGAGGATTCCTCTTCTCCTCAGCGTAGGATGTCTCCACCAGAGGATATGTCCTTTCAGGATTTTATCCGAGATGTGGCCTGAGGTCTTTCCATCGCAGTGGCTCCTGAAAAAGAGCCTGGGGCAAAGGAATTAGAAATCCTACAGTACCCTAAAGCTCTCAAAGAGACAGCTACCTTACCTGTTCATGAGATCTTGCATGATCTTATGTTAAGGATATGGGAAACACCTCTGACCACATCTCCTCACTCTCGAAGACTCAACACCATGTATCGAGTTCCTCCTTGTCCTGCGTTTCAAAAGACTCAATTACCCCACCATTCCATGGTGGTGGAATCAGCCATGAGACGGATGAAGAGTGCAAAAAGGCAGGCATCTAATCCTCCAGGACGTAAGTATAGGACTCTTGACGCCTTTGGACGTCGATCCTTCCAGGCTTCCATGCTTTCTTCTAGGATCAGTTCCTATATCTTGTATATGGGAATGTTCCTTAAAGAGGTCACAGGAGATTTAGAGCTTATGAGCCCTCTCCTTCCTGATGATAAAAGGCAAGATTATCTTGCTCTTGTCAAAAATGCTCAGGATGTCTCCAAGTTTGTGAATCGTGCAGCCTTTGACTGCTTTGAATGCATAAGCAGAACCTCTGCCATTGCCATAGGTGCATGTAGAATTGCCTGGCTCCAGGCATCTGACTTGGAAATTTGGGTACAGGACAAACTAGGGAATATACCTTGCACAGGAGAGAATCTCTTTGGCAGGAAAAGGCTAATGAGAGAGATGCTGACAATATCACTTTGAATAGATTGTCGAAATCTACAGCTGATCCTGCGAGGAAAAGATCCTCTAAGAAACCTTTCTTCAGCAAGAAGAAAGTTTTATCCCTCCTATTCCCAGCAGGGACATCGTTTAGGTCAGTCTGCCCAAAAGGGACAGAAGCAACAACCTAGGCAACAAGGGAAGCCAAAAGCAGCTAAGCCTCAACCGGCTCAGCCTCTACAGGGGCTTTGACTCCTATCTAGAGAACTTTGCCTTCCTGACCCTGAACGGCCCATTCCACCATCCCAGGAAGGTCATGTCATTTTGCCCCCAGATGGGGTCAGATAACAGCAGAAAATTGGACTCTGTTGTAAGAGAGGGGTACAAGCTTCATTTCCTCAGCATGCCCCCTCCTACAATAGTAAGACAGTTCAATTCTCAGACCTCTCTCAACGACCGGTTAGGTCAAGAGGTCACTGTGCTCCTTGCTCAAGGGGCAATAGAAGAGGTACCCATTCCCCAACAGGGTACAGGGTTTTACTCTCCCTATTTCCTTATTCCAAAGAAAACAGGAGGACACAGACCCATTTTAGACCTCAGAGAATTGAACAAATTCCTGTTCAAAGAGAAGTTCAAAATGATTTCTTTAGGAACTCTGCTGCCATACCTTCAGAGTCAGGATTGGCTTTGTTCTCTAGATCTCAAGGATGTGTACACTCTTCTCATCCATCCAACTCACCGAAAGTTCCTTCGATTTCTGTTTCAAGGGAAGCACCACCAATACAGGGTTCTTCCTTTTGGTCTGGCCTCTGCACCACTTTAAAATTAACACTTATGTGATGTCACGCACTGTCGTCACGCACGACGTGCACGTTTCGGGGCAATCCAACCCCTGTGTCAAGTGCTCCAAATGTTGATCCAGTGTGATACAACGGTTGTGAAAAAGACATTGTGTCACACTGGATCGACATTTGGAGCACTTGACACAGGGGTTGGATTGCCCCAAAACGTGCACGTCGTGCGTGACAACAGTGCGTGACATCACATAAGTGTTAATTTTAAAGTTCATATCTTAGATCATTGGATGAATAAAAGGGACATGTACTGCCTGGTGGGGAAGTTTTGAGGTATCTTTCCCCCACGGTTTATGCCAGACAAAAATTGATTAAAGTGGGGTTGTCACGACTCATTACTACTGTGACAGGGACTCCCGTCTGGATCTGTCTTTGGCCAGGCTGTCCTCTAGCACCTTTTTGGGACTTAACTGCAATTCTGCCCTCTGTCCCGGACTTCTTCTGGCACCAGACTTCTCTGTTGATGTTCTTATCTCTGTCATCAAGTCCTGTGGGGCCACATTGTCTCCATACCCTTTGGCGCCATTCTTGAGACTCTGCGTAACCGTTGCTGCTAATCCAGTCTGGTTTCTGGGAGCTAGTGAGTCCCATATGTGAATGCTGCATTCCTGCTTGTTCCTGAAGATAGCGTTACTCACTGTAACAAGTGATCTCCGGTAACAGCAGGAATCAGTCTTCAAAACCTACCCTCCTCCCCTTGAAGTTGTAGGGTATTCTTTTTCCTCTATCGTTCGGCTACAAACTGAACTGAGAAGATGGATGAAGATGGGAAGGCAGATGCGCAGGCACAGTGGAGTGCTGCCAAAAGCTTTCCTTTTGGATGCTGGGGCGCGTTCAATGCATGGGGTCTGTCAGTATCGATGATACCCATATATGAAGGCTGATTCCTGCTGTTCCCGAAGATCACCTGTTACAGGTGAGTAACGACGCTTTCCCAGCTTAGGTAGACAATCATTGCAGTGACAGTTCTCAGGGAAGTCGATGCACTAGGACCCCTTCCAGAACCCTGTAAACATAAGCCCTAAATCTAGCTACGATCACCTGATGATCAGATAGCACAAAACCCTTAACAATATCCTTTGCAAATCTAAGCACTTAAATCAGTTCCTCAGAATAGCTAGACACATTCAAACATCTCACTGTTCCAATGAAATTTGGAGGTTTCTATATAGACTGAAAAAGACTAAACAAATTTATCAACAAGAAGCCTTTTCCATTTAAAACAATTGGATTTAGTTGATGCAAGTAAATTCACATGCTATACACCTTGAAATAGCTACTTTGTATGATGATAATTTAACTGAGCAAATGGATTGTTGGGGTTTTTTTTTTTTTTTTATAATGAGTCATGGTTAAATCCAGAAGACACTTACCCCCTAATGAAATATGGCTCCAAGTTTATATTCATCTCCAAGGAGAAGCAAGAAGTCAGTCTTCACATCTTGGTGACGTTGGCACCAACTGAGCCCAGCGTGGGAACACTCCCCCAGCATCTAATGGGAAGGCATTTGGGAGCATTGTTCCACACATGTGTGCTTGCCTTCCCTCCTGGTCTCCTCAGTTGTCTCTTTTTTTTTTCGTTGAGCCGTCAGGACCTCGTCCCTTGTTCACTGCGTGAAGAGACTTCTGTAATATCACTGAATACTTTATTTTTTGCCTCTGTCAATTCCGATTCCCGTATTTTTCTTTTCATATATTTTTCATTTTTCTTTTTTTTTTCTCTTCAAAGTTTCATTGGGCCTAACACCCACTTTGGCACCATTGCCCAGTTTGATTTTTGCCTCCCTTCTTTTTCCAGAAATGGAGAAGCCCCGCAGTGGTTTTAAGAAACGCTCTATCACTGATGAGCATGACTAGTGCCTTAAATGTTTAGGCCTAGACCACGATGTGGATTCATGTCCCTCCTGTCACCACATGACTTCCAGAGGGAGAAAGAATTGAGACAGACAGAAGGCTAAGCTTTTTCCAACAGACTCAGCTCATTTGGTGCAGTCATCGGGGGCATTGACTCCCGCAGAATCATCCCATGCTTCCATATCGTCATCACTACTGAAACAAAAGGGAATGGGGTCACCAGCACATAAGATGAAGATGACATCGGCTTCAGCATCGAAGTCTCATTCATCGACCTCGAGGTCGGCATCAGCATTGGACACCGAGCACTAGAATCACACCAATGCTCACACCATTCCGATGCAGATTGTCAAGCTAAACAGCCCCAGTGGGAGATCTTACCCTCCAAAGCCTTACAGGGGCTCGGGGATGCCCCCAGGGCTCAGTCCTTGGCACCGGCATCAGGAGTTGTAGCCCAGGCCATAGTGTTCGGAGCCACTCCTTCCCCAGTACCAATGCTCTATGAGCGTGTCACTACCATCGAGAGGAGCATTGCAGCATTCCTATCAGCTGGTACTGATACCTCCAGCACCGATGAGATTATCACTACAGTTCCACAGATGTTACCTGCCTCGCAGCATTCTACGGAGCAGCCAGTACCTTAGATACCGCCTTGCCCAATGCCCTCTACGTCCAAGCAGCCTAGATCCTCAGAGCATCGGAAATATTGAGGTCTGGATAGACTATTTCCTGCCGGACTCCAATTCCGGCTCAGAGGTCTCCAACCAGGAGACCATCGATTTTGATCCACAACGGGACGAACCATCTGATCCGTCGCTTCCCTATGAGTGAAGACGCCTGAAGACTTGTCCTTAGAGGACTTTATTAAGGATGTGATGGCTGCTCTGAAGGTTTCGATGGCTACTGAGACAGAACCAGGGACTGAAGAGCTGGATATCCTTTTGATTTCCTGGACCATGGGATGATGTTCCCAGGGCTGCAGAGCAGAGATGTGGTGTCCATCTGTCCAAGACGGGTCAAAGTGTCTTCAGCAGCAGATTGGCTAACCTACTGAAGAGGGCTTTAAACTAGATTCATTGGGGATAGGTGAAAAGAGCCGTCAGGTAAGTGAAACATTAAATACGTCGGTAGAAATGGTTAATAGGTGGCCATGGTGATTACCAATGGGAAAAGTGTTTCTGATGTCATAGTGGCAGATCATCTCGCATCCAGTGATCACCAGATGGTATGGTTCAGTATGTAAGGCTGATAAAATCCATTCAAAAGCGAGGACCTTAGACTTTAGGAAAACTAACTTTGAAAAGATAGGACAGTACCTCAGAATCGTTAGTGGGATGGGAACAGCCGGGGATGTAGAAAAACAGTGGTCAAAATCTGAAAGGGGATATTTAAAGGGCAACAATCCTTTTTGTTAGAAAGGTATAAATAAATGTAAAAGGAAAAGGAAGCCGCTATGGTTCTCAAAAGAAGTAGCTGAAAATGTGAAGAAAGAGGGAGGCCTTCATGAAATACAAGAGATCATAGAGAAAGGAAGACAAGTATCTATATTTGGAACAAATTAGAGATGCTAGCAAAGTAGTCGAGAAAGCAAAGGTACAAAAAGAAGAAGAAATAGCCAATGCAATAAAATGTGGGGATAAAATGTGGTGATAAGACATTTTTCAGATGTGTTAGTAAGAGAAGGAAGGGCAAAAGTGGTATTGTCAGACTCTAAGGTTCAGGGGAGAAATATGCAGAAACTGATGAGGATAAAGCAGAATTGCTTAACAAATATTTCTGTTCTCTTTTCACAGATGAAGGTCCAGGTGCAGGACCTCAGAAAACATCCACAAATAGGAACCGAAGCGATGGGGATCTCGAACGATTTTAGAAGACTGTGTTTGTGAGGAAATAGCTAAACTAAAAATAGACAGTCATGGGTCTGGATGGGATATACTCTAAAATACTGTGGGAATTTGGGGATGTTCTAGTGACTCCACTGTTTGACCTTTTCAGTGCTGCTTTGGCGTCAGGATGGTGCCAGAGGACTAGAGAAAGGCACACGTGGTCCTTTTACACAAAAGCAGATGTAAGGATGACATTGAGAACTACAGGCTGGTTAGTCTAACCAGTGTCGTTAGTAAATTATTGGAAAGGCTACTAAAGGAGAGAATAGTGAGATTTCTGGAATCCAATGGATTGCAGAATCTGAGGCAGGATGAATTCACCAGAGGCAGGTTTTGTCAGACAAATGTGATAGATTTCTTTGGGTGACCAGGGAGTTGGACCGAGGGAGAGCTCTAAATGTGGTATATTTAGATTTCTGTAAAGCCTTTGACACCATTTCGCACAGGCGACTTATAAACAAACTGAGCACCTTAGGGATGGATTCTAAAGTTACTGATTGGGTTAGAAATTGGTTGAGTGGGAGGTGACAAAGGGTACAGGTAAATGGAGCTCATTTTAAGGAGAAGGAGGTTAACAGTGGTGTGCAGCAGGGATCTGTCATTGGTCCGATTCTGTTTAACATCTTTGTTAGTCATATTGTGGAAGGATTGTCGGGTAAGGTTTGCTTGTTTGCGGCTAATACCAAAATCTGCAGTACAGTAGACAGAGAGGAAGGAGTCGATAACAGGAGGAGGGATCTAGCTAAGCTTGAAGAATGCTCTAGAATTTGGCAACTGAAATTTAATGCTAAAAATGCAGGGTCATGCATTTAGGCTGCAAAAATTCAAAGGAGCTGTACAATGTAGGGGGTGAGGTACTTCTGTCCACAAAAGAAGAGTGGGATTTTGGCGTAATTGTGTCTGATGATCTTAAAGTAACTAAACAGGTAGAAAAGGCGACTGCGAAAGTCAGAAGGATGCTTGGGTATATAGGGAGAGAAATGGCCAGCAGCAAAAAGGATGGGATAATGCCTCTGTATAGGTCTCTGGTGTGACCTCATTTGGAATATTGTGTGCAATTCTGGAGACCACACCTTCAATAGGCTATAAGCAGGTTGGGGTCAGTGCAGAGGGTGGCTACTAAAATGGTTAGAGGTCTTAGTTATGAAGCATATGAGGACAGACTTAAAGATCTTAATATGATACTTTAGTGGAAAGTTGGGAAAGGGGCGATATGATAAAGGCCTTTAAATACCTCCGTGACATAAGTGCACAGGAAGGGTCTCTTTCAATTGAAGGCAAGCTTTGCTACAAGTGGACATAGGATGAGAGTGAAAGGGGATAGACTCAGGAATAATATGCAGAAATATTTCTTTACGAAAAGAGTGGTAGATGCATGGAATAGTCTCCCAGTGGAGGTGGTGGACACAAGGACAGTATCTGAATTCAAAAAAGCATGGGACAAACACAGAGGATCCCTGAAGTAAAGAGGGGGACTATTGTAATTGATATGCAAGGACAGACTAGATAGGCCATGTGGTCTTTTTCTGCTGTCATGTTTCTATCGGCACCTAAGGAAACTGCAACCTACCTGGTGCATAACATCTTAAAATTTGAATGGGTGATAGGAGTTGCCAAGGGGGGGGGGGGGGCAGGATGGCGGCGGTGATCAACCACGGGTGATCTGGCCCTCTCGGAGGCATTCTGCTCCTGGCGGTTGTGTTCCTTCAGTGGAGGAGATGGGGCAAAGGAAACGTAAGCAGGCTCCCCTACCCTCGGGGGAGCCCCTTACTGGAGCTGTCGGGCAGAAAACGCTTGCGATGTGTGGGTTTGTCCCCCCCCCCGGTTGTTGGAGCTGCATATTCGGCGGGTGTGGTGTTTTCTCCTGATCTGAGCACGTCGGGGGTAGTACTTTCCCCTGAACAGTGGGCCCCTCCGCCATGCTCCAGAAGCGTTGCAGTGGCCTCTGGTGTGCTTCCTGACGGCGTGAGAGCTAGCACGCCGGTACAGGGGAGTGAAGAGGTCTCCGAAGCTGGTTGTCTTCACTTGTTTTTGCCATCTAGAGTGGGATTAAGAGCGGAGGCTGTTCCCTTTTTGGAGGGCAGCCCAACCCAAGCTGGTTGTGCTGTGGTGTCCATCAATCAAGCTGGTGTGTTGGTGAAGCCCCAGAAAATCACTTTGGAGGTGCTATGGGATGCCATTTCTACCATGTATTCTTCTCTTGTGTCTATTTCTACTTCTGTAAGTACTGAGAGTGATTTTCTTCGTACACATATTCAAGAACGTTCTAGAGTCCAGCAGGAGCACACGGGGAAGTTGAAGAGGCTTTAAGGAGAATCTAGAACAGCTCCAGGAGTTGCACGGGACCCACATTAAAGAAAGAAATGTGACCTCTAGAAGACTAGAATATCTTGAAAATCAAGTCCAGAAGAACAATTTGAGACTGATTAATTTCCCTAGGTCTCCATTATACTCGCCCTTGGAGATGGTTCGTAGGTATTTCCAGGAGGTCTTGAAGATCTCCAAGGATGACCTACCACCTCTAACCAGAGCTCAGTATCTTGATGTAGGCCGGAGCAATCTAGGTGTTGTGAGACAAGCTCCAGTAGAACCCGGAGACCTCAGTGGGTTTTTGGAGAGTTCTCTGGAGCTTGTCACAGCTCGCTCCACTCTCCTTGTTACCCTGGCTCTCAAATCTAATAAATCTTTAATTATTTGTTTATATTTTAGAAATTTCACTGAGCAGTTCTTTGGTTCTCATGTTCACATTACCCCCAATTTTGCTAGGGATACCCAGCTAAGGAGAAAGGAATTTCTGCGGATGAAACCCAGGGTCCTTTCTATTGGCGGGTCTTTTTTGTTGAAATTTCCTGCTAGATGTCATGTTTCTTATAAAGAAAAGTTGTATTTGTTTTTTGAACCTCAGCAGCTATTGGAATTTCTTGTGGCTAGGGAAGTTCACTTGGTTTTTGTTGACTCCCATACGGCTGATGTATAAGTCTCTCACTGCTATGTAATGATTTGTTTTTTTTCCTTATGTGTATATTTCCTGATGCCTCCTTTAATAATTGTGGACTAATTTTTGGCTATGCTATATTCCCTTAATGTTGAGTAGTATTTGTGGTGGTGCCAAATTTACTTCATTCATTTTCTATGAATGTAATGGAATATTCAATAAAAGATTTAATTTAAAAAAAATTGAATGACTTGGATGTGGGAATCTCCCATGTCAACTCCTGCAGTCAGTAAGAGACTTGACACCCTTTACAGAGTACCTCCCTCTCCTTCCAAAAGCTCCAACTCCTTCACCATTCTATGGAGGTAGTCTGCCATGAGGAGAATTAAGAGCCCAAAGAACCACTCTTCGGTGCCTCCTGAACGAGAGGCAAGGACTTTGGAAGGAAAGATTTCCAGGCAACAATGTTAGCCTCCAGAATTGACTCCTACATACTCTGTATGGGTATGTTCCTTAGGGATGTCTCGAGTGACCAGGCTGAGTTCGCCACCCTGCTGCCTTCTGACAAACAGGCACCTCATCAGGTCCTAGTCACACATGCCCAGAACACATCAAAATTCTTGACAAGAGCAGTGTTAGATGCTTTTGATGTAAACAGCAGGGCTGCTGGGGCCAGCATTGGTACTAGGACAGCCTGGCTTCAAGCATTTGACCTGGAACATTGGGTCCATGATAAATTGATCAACATTCCCTGCAACGGAGAAAATCTATTTGGCCAGAGGTGGAGAGAGAAGGCAGGGGAGATAAAAATGGTGACCTCACCATAAAAGAGGTTCCACAACAGCAGAGACAGCACGGCCCGAGGCAACCTCAGAAACCCAAGGTTACCAAACCTCAACCTGCATCTGCAACTCAACCATCACAGAGTTTTTGACTCCTTCCTAAGGAGCATGGCGAATTGTCCCATAAGATTTCCCATTCCTCACCTGATCCCAAGGAGATGAGTGCATTTTGCAGACCACTGGGTCAACGTCACCTCAGAATCCTGGACCTAATCAGCCAGGGCCTTCAGTTGAAATTCAGAGATCTTCCACCTACTCATTTTGCGGGCCAGCCCGGCTTAGATCTCCATCACATCTCCTTGCTTCAACTGGAGATCCACACACTGCTTGCACAGGGAGTGATAGAGGAGGTTCCTCCATCTCAGCATGGCCTAGGGTTCTACTCACGATACTACTTAATCCCAAAGAAGTCAGGAGGCCACAGACAGATCTCCGAAATCTCAACAAATTTCTTATCAAAGAAAAGTTCAAGATGATCTCTCTGGGTACCCTTCTTCTATACCTCCAACCAAACGATTGGCTATGCTCTTTGGATCTAAAGGATGCTTATACATCCAGATCCACCCAAACTATAGAAGGTTTCTCAGATTTGTGTTTCAAAGCAATCATCATCGGATTAGCCTTGGTACCCAGAGTCTTCACAGAGTGTCTGGCTGTCGTTGCAACCTACCTTCGAACTTTGGGGATCTTTCTGTTCCCTTAGTTAGACGACTAGTTGATAAGGGCAGATACTACTCAAGCAGTCACTGTCGTCCTTCAACAAACCATCCATGTCCTACAGGATTTAGGTTTCGTCATAAATTATCCAAAGTCACACCTTACTCCAACTCAAAATCTAGAGTTCATAGGTGCTCAACTGGACACAATCCAGACATGAGTTTTCCTACCAGACTTCAGACGTCTCAGACTGACTACCCTGACCACTCAGGTCCAACAGCAAACATCAGTGACTGCTAGGACCCTTCCAACGCTTACCAGGCCTCATGGCCTTGACAGTCCATGTCACATCCCATGCCCGTTTCAGCATGAGGGTGGGACAATGGACTCTGTCACAATAGTGGACACAGGCCACCTTTCCAATCTCATCACCATTTCTCCTCTGATGAGAACACCCCTTCAATGGTGGTGCACACCACAAAATCTCATCGTAGGGTTATCTTTTCAAAAGTCTGCACCGCAGTGCACCCTGACCACCGATGCATCAGTTGGGGGACTCACCTCAATGGCCTCACAACTCAAGGCCTGTAGTCTGCTTGGGAGAGCCCCTTTCACATCAGTCTCCTGGAACTCAGGGCAGTCTTCAATCTCCCCTCCTAGTGGGCCGCTCGGTCCTCATTCAGACAGACAACCAAGTGGCTATGTTCTATAATCAACAAACAGAGGAACAGGCTCTCACCCCTTATGCAGAGACATGATACGCCTATGGAACTGGATGATCTCTCGGGGAATTCACCTTCATGCAGTATACCTTCCAGGACCAGAGAATCAGCCGACAGGCTAAGCCGAATTCTCCATCTGCACGCGTGGAGGCTGAAACCTAAGCTGACACAATACTTGTTCCACTTGTGGGGGACACCGCTACTCGATCTCTTTGCTTCTCCTTGCAACACCCAACTACCTTGCTTTTGCTGCAGGATTCCGTCTCCTCACAGAGAGCTCGGATGCTTTTCTCCTCCACTGGGGACAGGATCTGCTCTATGCTTTTTCTCCTCTCCCCCTCATTGCAAAAACACTATTCAAGCTCCAAGCTGGCAGGGGAACAATGATCCTCATTGCCCCTTACTGGCCCAGACATCTTAGTTTCCACTGCTTCTTCAACTAGCTCAAGCTGGATTGTGCACCCAACCTCCTCACTCAAGAGCAGGGGACATCAGTCTCACTCAAGAGCAGGGGCACATCAGTCTCCAAACTCTTTGCTTGATGGCCTGGCTGCTGAGCGCTTTGTCTTCTCATCAAGAGGATGTTTTGCACGTTCTACTATCTTCCAGGAAAGATTCAACCAGATGGTCTTACGCTTTCAAGTGGCGCAGGTTCTCGCTGTGGTATTCACAGAGAACACTAGATCCTTTCATATGTCCAGTTCCGCATCTTCTCCAATACCTGCTCCATTTGTCGTCCTCGGGTCTTCAGATCAACTCCATATAGTACACTTATGTGCCATTGCTACTTCTCACCATATCTCAGAGAATCGCCCTATCTCAGCGCACCTCTTAGTGGCCAGATTCATGCGGAGTCTGCTCTTGACCAAGCCGCTTCTCATTCCACCACCCATGTCGGATTTAAATGTTGTTCTTGTGCAGCTAATGTGCAGCCCCTTTGTGCCTCTAGCATCGTCTCCTTTAAAGTTGCTAACATGGAAAGTCCTCTTCCTGGTAGCAGTAACTTCAGCCCGCAGGGTTAGTGAGCTCTAGGCTCTGGTAGACTATGCTCCATATATTAGATTCCACCATGATAAGGTTGTCCTCCGGACATATCCTAAGTTCTTACCGAAGGTTGTCACTTCCAGTCTATCTCATTGCCAACTTTCTTTCCTAGGCCTCACAGCTCCTTTGCTGAGGCAAGGTTTGTATACTCTTGATTGTAAAAGTGTTGGCCTTCTGCCTTGACTACACTAAAGTCCTCGTCAATCCGCTCCGCTTTTTGTCTCCTTTGACCAAAGTCATCTAGGGTTGCCAGTTTCCAAGAGAACACTCTCAACCTGGATTTCAAATTGCATATCTCTTGCTTATTCGCAAACTGGGCTGTATCTACAGCATCACATCTCAGTCCATAATGTTTGAGCCATGGCTGCCACTGTGGCTAACCTCTGTTCTGTCTCTATTTGGACAAGTTTCTGGAGGAAAGGTCCATAAACCATTATTAAAGGGATCTTTATCTTTATTGTCATTTGATATATTGCCCTAGGCAGCAAGGCATCGGAGCGGTTTACAATAATCTAAAAAAACATCAGAGAGAAAAAAAGAAAAGAGAGCCAATTATAGACAGGACAGATTAGGAAAGAAGGATCTTGGGATATCCACTGCTTGCCCCAATACAAGCATTGTGGAACCTGTGCTAGGTACTTGTGACCTAGATTGGCCACTGTTGGAAACAGGATACTGGGCTTGATGGGCCTTGGTCTGACCCAGGATGGCATATTTTACATAGTAACATAGTAAATGACGACAGATAAAGACCAGTATGGTCCATCTAGTCTGCCCAGCAAGGTGGCAAGAGAAGGTGCACCTGCCGCTCCGTGCAGGTCACCCCTCCCCATGTCTTTGTTTAGGGGTGAACCCACCGCTCCATGTAGGGCACCCCTGTTTGTTGAGAAATTAAATAGTTAAATTTATTTTGATTTTATCCTGTTGCAGAGGGATCCACTGTCTGTCCCATGCCATTTCGAATTCTGTCACTGTATTTGCCCCCACCACTTCCATCGGGAGGGCATTCCAAGCATCCACCACCCTTTCAGTGAAAAAGTATTGCCTGACATTGCCTTTCAATTTACCCCCTTGCAGCTTCATGTTATGCCCTATAGTTTTACAGCTTCCCCGTCTTTGGAAGAGGTTTGTTTGTTCATTAATACTCTATTTAAAGGTCTGAATCATATCTACCCTATCCCTCCTCTCCTTCAGAGTATACATATTTAGGTTTTCAAGTCTCTTCTCATAAGGCTTCTGACGCAGGCTCCAAATCATTTTGGTTGCCTTCCTCTGAACCGTTTCCAGTCTTTTTAAATCCTTTGCAAGATATGGTCTCCAAAACTGAGCACAGTATTCCAAGTGAGGCCTCACCAGTGACTTATACAGTGGCATTAGTCTCTCTTCCTTTCAGCTGGTAATTCCTCTTTGTATGCACCCAACATTCTCCTGGCTTTTGCCACTGCCTTGTCGTACTGTTTTGCTACCTTGAGATCCTCAGAAATAATCACACCCAGGTCCTTCTCCCTGGTCCATGCGCACCAACCCCTCGCCCCCTATCACATACATTTCCCTTGGATTTCTGCTTTCCAAGTGCATGACACTGCACATCTTTGCATTAAATCTTAACTGCCAGGCATTAGACCATTCTTCCAGCTTTTGTAGATCTTTCCTCATGTTATCCACTCCCTCAGGGGAGTCCACTCTTGCAAATTTTTGTGTCATCTGCAAAAAGATAGACTTTTCTATTCAGTCCTTCAGCAATAGCATTCACAAATACATTGAACAGTGCCGGTCCCATGACCGAACCCTGGGGCACCCCGCTAATCACCCTCCATTCATCCGAGTGAGTTGTTGCAGACCCAAAGTTGGAAAGTCCAAAGGGCATAGTAGACTGCTTGCATCTCCAGCAGGTTGACATGCAGAGAAGACTCCCTGCTGGACCAGTGACCCTGAGTAATGAGAAGTAGGAGATGAGCTCCCCAGCCCATCCAGGAGGCTTCTGATTAGAGTAAGTTAATGCGGTAGCTGTAGAAATGGATGACCCCCCCCCCCCGTTCGACATCTGCGAGAGAGTAGATCATGATGGTACTGAAGCATCGGAGGTTGGTGAGCTAGTGTTTTCGCAGTTAGCATACCACTCTGAAAAGTCTTTCTGTCAACTGAGTCCTAAGTCTCGTGCCAGCAGCACCAAGAAATGTGAAGCCCCCCACTAATGCACTGCACCGAATTGCAATGGTGGATGCTAGAATGGCATGGACTAGAGATCCAATGCTGAGTACCGCTTGCTCATTTCATCTGGGCCGAGAAGTGGTATCCATGCGGCAAGCAGGCTTAAATGCCGACCGTGCAGGGTGCAGGCAACTGGGGCCGGGCTGGTCGTATGCCGGACCAAATTCCTGCCGCATTTTACCTGCTGAAGTCATAGGCACTGCCCCAGCAGAGTTATGGAACTGAATACAAATTTACTTTCGGACCTTAGGCCAATCCAGGGCTGCAACAGCATGCCTGGGTTCTGGGCCTTGAGCGTTTCACATCGTGATGTTGTCAGACTGCTGCCTGGGTGAGAATCTTCACAGTCTTGTCAAGTGCATATATCTATATGATTTGCAAGGTATTGTGGGCAATGTAGTTCATTCACACCAGACACAGCTGCTGACACTAATTTAGTTGTGCTCTTGGGTAAAGCCAATAAGATATTTATTTATGGGGTTATTTCTCCCAACACAGATATGCTTGGTAGCACATAAATTAGGTAACTTGCTTTCAGTGTTAACTTGGAAAAACAAAGTCAAAATCAGGAAAACAACAAATGAAAAGCTACAAAGCAAGAAACAAACTGTTCTTTTCAGGTTAACTTCTGATTACTTCCCACATAGATACAGAAGTGATTCTCTCCTAGCTCACAAGCAATTAGGTAAGGCTTAATTGCTAGCAGTTATCCAGCTGAAACCCCTTAGCTGGCTTGCTTTCTACTGTGTGGGTCAAATCCTGCTTCAGGAGCTTTTCTGGGTAGATTAAAGAACAAATTTGTATTTCTTTGTGATGGTTGCTGTACTTTATAACAGAAAGTTACCAACGGAGTTTAGATAGAGAGCAGTCCATATAAACAGGATCCTCATCTGCTATTATTCCCCCTTGTTCAACAAGCATGGGTTCAATATCATGGATTGGCACAGATGAATCTCTCAATGGAGCATTTTCAGGAGAATACTTGTTTCCCTGCTGTCTTTCAAGGTTATAGCTAGGGCATAGATCAGTGTTCATACCTGAGCTTCCATTGCTGCTAGAGTTCCTCTCTATATAGCCTGGCCAGTATGTAGTCCAGTTCTTATGTCCAGCCTTCCAATCCAGATCCCTGGATACTGGATCTCTCTTCACATACCTTCTGGCACAGGTCTTAGGGTCCCTTCCACGTGCAGCCGTCTCCCTCACAGGTAGCCTCTGGTGATTCCTAGCTCTGCAGCACCATTCCTCTGGCTTTCCCCAGTCCAATGGTGTATGCTGGCCCTTGGAATACCTCCCAGTATACGTATTGCTTTGGACTCTTCTAGACCTCTCAAAGGCTTTTCTCTTCCTTCTTCCAAAGGGTCTCTTTCCCTCTCTGTCCGTCCGGTTTGGCTTCTGATGATCCTTCAGATGAAACTGAGGATAATTCTCTGGATATCCAAGGTGATCATGAAGACGGTCATCTGTAGAATAAACTCTACTCTTATTCTGCCTTGATGAGTGCTCCTCCCTAACACAGCGCAGCTGTGCTGAATCAGGCCCTGCCCTTTGAGATGAGTGCTTAGGGATTACCTCATAGCCCTCCTGATTGAACACACGTTTCCCCACTTCAGCTCCTCTAATGGCTGTTGGAAACCTGGTGCATTCTGGGACTGGTAGTCTTTTATGGGAAAATTCTGTTTTCTTATTTCTACCAGAACTGACAGGTTGCTTGTTCAGAGTCACTTCACCTTTTCTATAGCTCCTTCCTGAGCTATGATAAGCTTCCTTATCACAATGTGCATGACTAATCGGCGAATATTAAAACTAATTGGGGAATACCCCCACTCTGCCGATGCTACTCAATATCAGTGGATAGCACAAATGCTTGTCCCGCTACCCTATATCGGTGGACAATGCAAATACTTTCCCTGGGAGTATACCAGTAAAATGTATTTACTCCTCCTTGCCCTTCCACAAGATGATGAACCCCCTGCATCTCCCCCTACCTGGGAGGGACCCCCTGGGCGCAGGGCCTGACCACCTGCACTCCTCTTTCCTGTCCTGGCTTCCTTTCAAGTCGGTATGGACATCGGTCTCAGAAAATACAAAAAAAAAAGGTGTTGTACAGGTGAGGTAGGTGGTGACGGGCAGGACACCCTGATTTCTGCCCCGCCCAGAATAGTCATCCTGAACAGTCAGACATGACCCTACAATACAGAAGATCTGATGAAACGCTTTCAAAGGCACAGAGCCTATGCTCTTGGTACTGGGAAACAGCACCCAATTTAGCCTAGCTAGTGATAGGGGAACAGGTGCCTGCCGTATCAATGAACCAGAGTACCAGGACTTAGCCTGGATGCCGGAAAGGCTCACATGCACTCTTGTCCCAGATTTACATATGCTCTTGGGGAGATGCCTGCTCCCTGTGGTTTTGAGTTGTGAGCACCCAGCACTCACAGCAACCGCCAAGTCAGGGGACCAGTATGGACTTGATTAATCGGATGCAACCCTGACCCACCCTGAACTTGGCCAAAGCGCCCAGGATGACCTAAAATACCCGTTGGGGGGTCAAAGTGGCTCCAATCCATTTGGTGACCAGCTGCAATGCCACGAACGTGGGAAACCCCTAAGTGTAAATTGATGTTGTATCTAGGCTTTGGGTGGCAGTGATGCCAGCCTGGCCTCAACCAGCAGACCGTCCCAGGAGCCCAGCCATCAGACACTGGGCTCTCCTGTAGCCCCCTTGCCACACACTGTTCAACAGGAGACCCTGGTGCTGCAGCCATAGCACACTTCATAGCAGCACCAGCCGAGTAAAACCTGCTACACATTTGAGAAACATATTAGCGAGACACGAATTGGACACAGCAGCCAGCCACACATTCTAGAAGCACAGTAGCGAGACACGAATTGGACACAGCAGCCAGCCACACATTCTAGAAGCACAGTAGCGAGACACGAATTGGACACAGCAGCCAGCCACGCATTCCAGAAGCACAGTAGTCAGAAACAAATTGGACACAGCTGCCGGCTGTGAAATGAGCACAACCTGCACTGCCCTCGTCTGCCTACTGGCCATCATCAAGATACCTAAGCACAGAGGTCATGTTACACGGTACCGCAGCTGCCGTTGAATCAGGCCTGCTGGATTTCCAATGCTCTCTAGCACACTGACCCCTGCTCGGGGATGGGGGGCTGGCAGAGGTTTGCTGTAGTGTACCAGAAAGGACCCTGGCGAATTAGGCAGTCAGAAAACTGGTGATTGTATCTGGTAGAGCCCGAACATGAAGCCATATGCTGATATTTATGAGGGGGAGGGCCATGCTTCCATCCACCTCGGCCTCAGCATATGCCTCACTGCAAGGACTGCTTGAGGCTACAGGGGACTCTGAGAGTCACAGGTGAACTCATATAACAGGTTAAGTGCTGCCCTGAGCATCAGCGCTTGGACTACACCCAGGATAGTCGCACATCTGACTCACTGCCGAAAGGAACTGCATGGCCCACTCAGTTCATTAACCCACCAGAGTGCCTAGAAGCTGAGGGCTGCAATAGTACCACCAAATTGTATTCCTCGATGGTGTTGGTGTGTGAGGACTGCCATTTTGTCCACAATTGGATTAGCAGGGCTGACGAAAATTGAGGCAGACGTATCACACAGATGGACCTTCGGCACTTGCTGCTGCCCACTGGGCAGCCGGGAGTGCGCACGATGCAGTCGGATGCACACCCCAGAGTGGGTGACACCTCGCAGGGTTAGTAGAAATCTGGACATGGTGGTTAGATACTCCACTTTTGGGAGACCCCCGGGCAGTGATGCCAGTTAGGCCCCTCCTCACTGCGGTGCAGGGCCATACCGATCCTGAACCACAGGACTGACAGTCCACCTAGGGATATTGTTCTGACCTGGTCACTGCCTCATGCCCTGCTGGTCAACACAATCATTACCGCCTCAGTGAATCAGTATCTCAGGCTGGACCCACAGCCTGACCGCCACAGAGCGGGGACTATTGATGGGGAACACGGAAAAGCTGTGCTTCCCTGTATCTGTGGCAGGTACCCGAGCTAAATACCAGTTATGCACAGATCCCAATGAGGGAAGGGTTGGTTGCCCTAGCTGGCAGCAAGGTTGTGTGGCCCGGCATGCCCCTCCAGACAAGGCAGGCAACTAAACTGTGTGGCAGTATAGCAGGCACGGTGTGAGCCTAGCTCAGCATAGCAAGGTGGGATCTCCAACGTGCCTCAACAAACAATATTCTATGCAGGACAGTATGGCAGGCAATTTCACATTGGCTTGGGTGACCAGGCAGGTCCCCCACCCCAAAAGTTCTTGGTAACAATAAAGCTGGCTGTGGCCAATTGTACTCACTTATGAAGCATTGTCTGAGTTCTTGTGTGAGTGAACAAGTATCAATTTGGTAATTGGGTGAACTGAGGGAAAATTCCGCCTGCCTACATTATACTATTTAGCCACTGTGGTATGTTAGCTGCATGCACCAAAACAAAAGAAAAACGTTTTTGCATTTTCTCATTGTTCTTTTTGCAAAGGAGAAGGTTTTACTTGCAAATTTCTACCTGTCCACAGCCCTCTAGACCTAAATTTTGGTTAGAAGCTTAGAAAAATATAACTAGTCTGTATTCCTTGCCTAGCCTTTTTAATCATTAATTTGAGGATATACCCTCAATTAATATAAGCTCTACTGGCCTTGGACACTTAAATTCCCACTCACCCTACCCCTCACCCCACCCGACCCAAAGTTGCACTTGCCTATATAGTCTTCATATCATAGATAGTCATCTGTCCTCCAATTAAATGGAACTTCCACCTTTCTCCTTTTGCTACAACTGCTTTATAGCTCTCTCAGTCAACATGTTGTGTATTCAATGCAATAACTGGTGTGCCTTCATTCAAAGAACCACCATTTGGAGCATTAGAGCTTGCTTAAGCTAGCTGGTATGAATAAAGAATTGACTCTATTAAGGGAAGAATTGGCTGCAGTGAAACCCACCTCCCTTTGGGTACAAACTGAAAACAACTCGCCACCACTCCCACAAAGAATCAAACATCCGGCTCTGGTACGTTGCGACTTGTAATATGGATACACCCTCTCCACTGGTTTTTTATACCACTTTATTATTTTAGTCAAAGCAGTTTACATTGTATCTTAAACTTGATAATGTACATTAAACAGGGACAATGATAACTTAGATATCCCTGCATATTGTCTTCTCTGCATTGGAAAATCGGTTTCCATTAATTGGGCACTCAAGTGATCTTAAATGAAAAGGTTAACACCGAATCTACTGGTAATGTCCCAAATGTGAACAAAAAAAATCACAAAACAGGAAACTATTATTACTTGGAGATTCTGTCATCAGAGGGATTAACTTGGGAACACGGTCCAGGGGACAGAAGATGGTCAAATGCCTCCCAGGTTCTTCAGCCAGCAAGATTGCAAAGCGAATTATTAGCATAGTCAGTGCAGAAAGTAAGTATTACAAAACTGATGATTTTATCCACTTGGGTACAAATGACCTAGCTAGAAAACAGTATCTCTACAGTACAAAGAGACTTGCAGCTTTTGAGAGGGAAACTTAAATCCATTCTCAACACTTTAGCATTCTCAGAAGTTCTACTTGTTCATTATAAGGGGTAAGAGGCTAGCCAACTTTAATATGTGGCTCCAAACTTGGTGTAAACGAAAAGGATTTAGATATATAGGCAACTGGGGCAATAGATGGAACAAGAGGCTGTACTGTGTTGATGGACTGCATCTCTCTGTGGTAGGAAAAAAGATCATAAATAAAAAATTCAGGTAATATATAAATTTATTTAGACAGATTTGTATACCACCTTATCCTACAATCAAAGTGGTCGCATCACAATTGGAAGGTTACATTTAACATGAGGGTACTTAACAACATTATACAATAAACTCGTATGAACTCGTAATATATAGACAAGCATTTAAACTAGGGAAAGGAGGTGATGGATGGGGAACAAACCATTTCAGGATGTCACTCTCAGCAAGAACATAACAATGGTAATAGTCATATTAATTCACACATCAATGACAAGAGGGAAGAGGAGTCTGGAACAAAATCCGTCCAAAATACAAGCAAGCCAAACAACAATACAGTAGCTGGAAGGCAATGAGCACAAATGCTCAAAGTCAAGCCAACAAAGTTGCTGACCTGGAAGCCCTGATGGTGGAAATGGACTTGGACGTTGTAGACAGAAACATGGTTTAACGAGTTGCATGAATGGGATATAGGCATAGCTGGCTATAATTTATTTAGAAGAGAACGGAGCAGGCAGAAGAGGAGGAGGCACAGCAATATATGTCAAAAGCAATATTAAAGTCGCTGAAATGCAGGGGATGTGGGGGAAAAAGGAAGTGGTATGGATTGTGTTAGAAAGAGGAGGTAGCACTATCATCCACATTGGTGCAGTCTACAGGCTTCCAACTCAAACTGAGGAAATGGATAGAGACTGGATCACTGATATTGCAAAGATAGCTATAAAAGGAGAAGTGATCATATTGGGTGACTTTAATCTACCAGATGTAGATTGGAGTATTCCTTCTGCAAATCTGGAAAGAAGTAAAAAGATTGAGGATACCTTCCAAGAAGCATTTCTCAGACAACTGGTGATGCAACCCATCAGGGGAAGTTCAGTGCTGGATTTAATACTCGCCAATGGAGATAGCATGTCGATTGTCCTGGTGGGTGCCCTTTTGAGCAGCAGTGATTATCTCACAGTGTGGTTTGAGGTAAAAGCAGAGGCAGAGTCCCAATCACAGCAAACTCAAAAGTCCTAGACTTCAAAAACGCTGACTTCAGTAAAATGGGAAAGTACCTGAAGGAGAAGTTGGCAGGATGTGAGGAGATAAGGGAAGTGAAGTTGCAGTGGTATAAACTAAAAGGCAATAAAAGGGGCAATAGATATATATTTAAGGTAAGTAAATAAAAACAACAGATAAAGGAAACCTATAAGGTTCTCCAAAGAGGTGGCTGCACAAATAAAGGCAAAAAAACAGTTTTCACAAATTCAGAACATTTCAAAAAGAGGAACACAGACTGTTGCTCTTTGGCAAATTATTTCTTTATACAGTTTTTGTCTTTTTAAATGGTGAATCAAACATTTAACATTTAATGATATTATTTTCAAATCACCTTTAAATATACTTCCCCTCTATTGCTCTGAACCTTTTCTTACCTCCCTCCTTCCCCCTTTCCCTCCCTCACTACCTCCCCCATAAGTCTTACCCCCTTCCTCCCTTTTTATTTTTAGCCCTACCCCTCCTTGCTCTTGAACCTCCCCCTTATCTCCCCGGTCCACCCCATCTCCTTCCCACCTCTCTTAAAAAGAGAGTCATCTTCCATTCTGGTGACTATTTATCAGGTCATAACCTGTCAGTACCCCTTATTCCATTCCACTTCTCCCCTTATCTCTCAAACTCCTAAGCTCACTTTATAATCCCCATCTAGCCCAGTCAGTTCCTCCTTCTCCTTTACTCCTATCATCCACCTCCTTCCACTTATCACTATTTCCCTAAATTAATTCCAATTTAAATCCATACCTTTTATCCCCTCCCCTCTCCCCCTTTACCCTTAGTTTATCAACTTCTGACCATTCTCTATAATACAGTATTCTCATTTTCAGTCTGCTCTTTTTTCTGTCACTTGCACTTTTTGACTCTCTCTATTCAGTCTCTCCATCTTTCCACCTATCACAGTTATTCTGTGCCATCATTGAATGTTCTGTTTGTTGGGAAATTATACAGTGGATATTGTTGTTTGTCAGCACTTTCTCCCCCTCTGGAACATTGGTTAGTCCCAACTCTTTAAGAGCAACTGTCAGTGGAGAGAAAAGAGGAGGACAGTGGACTCATAATAAAACTGATAAGAAAGTAATGATGGAAGTTTGAAATAGGTTAGATTGCTAAAGAAGTTGTAATAAAAAGTTAGTTGAACTGAAAAGATCGCAACAAAGCTTTAGTGAAATCCGATGAAAGGATACTAAACAGAGGAACATCATTGAAAGGAAGAGCTCTTAAAGAGGAAAACTGAGTTAAATCAATATAGAACGGGAGTGTAAAAGAAAGCAGGCTTAGAGCTATAGAAAAGAACACATTAATATAAGAGAGTCCTGTAAAATAGCTAAAGTGTTATTAGAGAGATTATGGATAAAAATAAAAGCGGTCAATCAGCAAGGAAGAAATTGGCTCAATTTAGATGATCCTATGTAGATTTCAGTGGAGAAAAAGAGGTTGAGAAGAATAATTGCTCACAGTCTGTAGTTCCATCTGATGAGGTAAAAGAAATGGAACGAAGTGGTAACCAAGAAGTGGCAGAGATGTTAAAGGAATGGTTAATAGAATTTAAAGAGGAGATCAAGAAGGAAATGAATAGAATGAAAAATGAACTAAGACAATACAGTCTTTGAGACAAGACATCATGGACATGGGGAATAGTGTTGAAGTAGAGATTCAGCTGGAAAACCAAGGTGAAGGAATAGAGGAATTACAAAAAGGATGGGAGGAATTAAAACAAATTCAAAAAGAGCACCAAGTTAAAGTGGGAGGACCGATCTAGGAGATGTAATATAAGATTACGCGGTCTCCCTGAAGAATCTAAATATAAAATTGTGAAGAAGTGACTGCCAAAATATTTAAGTTTCTGTTAGCAAATATAGGCTCAGATGATGGAGATGAGATACCGTCTATTCAAATAGAGAGAGCACACAAAGGTTTGGGCCCCATAAGAGATAATAAACCTTGAGATATAATTGTGTGTTTAAGTTGGTTTAAAACAAAAGAAAGGTTGTTGAATGGTGTAAGGAAAATGAGACATTTCATATGCGATGAGCATAAATTGGAGCTGGACATTCCAAAGAGAGTTAGTGGAGTGATACATCACTGTATAGTAGCTGCTAGAAATGAAATAGCACAACATTGGCAGGGGAAATCAATGCCACATTTTTTATTTATTTATTTTATTTACATTCTCTTATATACCGCGCTATTCTGCATCAGTGCGGTTTACATTGAATAAACTGAAATTACATTGAACAGGGCATTATAACTTGGAGATAACTATTTTACAGGGAACATGTGCTATGGAGGGTTAAGTGGCTTGCCCAAAGGCAGGATTTGTGAAAAGAGTGGCAGAGATGTGTTTGATGCATAGATTGAAGGTGTAGATAACATGAGGCGGGATCTAGCTAAGCTTGAAGAATGGTCTAGAATTTGGCAGCTGGGATTTAATGTTAAAAAATGTAAGGTCATGCATTTGGGCTGCAGCAATCCAAGGGAGCAATACAGTATAGCAGGTGAAGTACTTTTGTCCACTAAAGAAGAGCGGGACCTAGGCGTGGTTGTGTCTGATGATCTTAAAGTAGCTAAACAGGTAGAAAAGGCGACGGCAAAAGCTAAAAGGATGCTTGGGTGCATACGGAGAGGAATGGCTAGCAGAAAAAAGGAGGTGATAATGCCTCTGTATAAGTCTTTGGTGCAACCTCATTTGGAGTATAGTGTGCAATTCTGGAGACCGCACCTTCAAAAGGATGTGAACAGGATGGAGTCGGTGCAGAGGGTGGCTACTAAAATGATTATTGGGCTTCATTATAAAGCATATGAGGACAGACTTAAGGATCTTAATATGTACACCTTAGAGGAAAGGCGGGATAGAGGTGATATGATTGAGATGTTTAAATACCTCTGGCATAAATGTTCAGGGAGAGAGCCTCTTTCAATTGAAAGCAAGTTCTGCTACGAGGGGACATGAGATGAGGGTGAAGGGAGATAGATTCAGGAGTGATATGCGGAAATATTTCTTTCTCCAGGACCAAGCAGGAAGTCAGTCCTCACATATGGGTGACGTCGGCGCCAACGGAGCCCCCGTGCGGAGCATTTCCCCAGCTTTCAAAGAAAGCCTTTGGGAATTGCAGCGCACATGCGCGGTCCCCTTCCCGCCCAAGGGTGCCATCTTGCTCAGTCTTCTTTTTTCCGCGGAGCCCGACGGACGTAGTTCGTTTTTCGCCGAGGAAAAAGTTGACTACCCTGTTTTTTGTCTTCCTCCTTCGGTTCGACGCCAGATCCTTTTTCCGCCTGGGCCTGATACGCCGGTATCGAGCCCACTCTCTCTTTTTTCTATTTTTGTCCTTCGTGACTAGCGTTCGCGCCATTTTTCTTTTTCACTGGCAGCCCTGTCTTTTGACCTCACAGGAGCCCTTTTTCCCCCGATGGCTGCCAGCGGGTTTAAAAAGTGTGATCGGTGTAAGAAACTTATGTCTCTTACCGACACACATGACTGCTGCCTCCGTTGCCTCAGACCCGATCATCTGTGGTCCGTGTGGCAAAATGTCCTCGAAGGCGTTGAGTCGGCAATACCAAAAGGACAGAATCTTCTCTGACTCCGCGTCCGGACGGGCCTGGACCTCGTCAGAGGCCTCGACGTCTCGGGACTCCGGCCCCGAGCAGCGTCGGGGTTCCTCTGAGCGGGGGTCTCATTCGCGGGAGCAGCGCAGGAAGAAAAAACCCGCGAGGGTGGCGTCGGCGGACGCACCTGGTTCCTCGAGGGCCAGGTCGCATAGCCCCGACTGCTGTCCCCGGTCTTCGGAGTCGGAGAGGCCTGCCAAACAACCTTGTCTCGAGATGGAGTCTCCTGGGCACGTGAGTACTGTAGTCCTCATGGACTCTCCTCCAGGGGAGCCGACGTCAGGCCCGACGCCGTCGGGGCCCGAATCGGGGGCTATTGAGTCTCCTGAGCTCGGACTCAGGTTGACGGCCTTGGAGAGCAGCTTGGCTGCCTTCATGGAGCAGGAGCGGGCACTGATCGCCGGTCTCACCGGTGCAACTGCCCCGACCACCGGGCCATCGACGTCCAAGTCGACCCCGGAGGCCGAGCCGATCCTCGAGTCCATGTGAGCTGGAGTCTAGCCTCGGCCACGGTCTCCCTCGGCCTCCCGTTCGGGACCGAGGTCGTCGACGCTGGTACCCTCGGCGTCGGGGCGGAGAGCATCGGTGCCCGCCCGACCGGAACCTCTCAATTCCTCCTCCGAGGAGTCGGGCTGGGAGACGGAGGATGAAGAGTCACCCGACACCTTTCGGACTCGGTGTGTCCCCTCAGACTCACTGGAGTCCGAACCTCGGAGACAATCCCCACCGGGAGGATACCCGGTTCTCGGACTTCGTGCGGGATATGGCCAAGGCCTTGGCATTTCCCGCGGATTCCGAGGAGGAGCCTCGTGCCGAGGAGCTCGAGGCCCTCCAGTATGACTCTCCCCCGAAGGAGGCCTTTACTGTTCCGGTTCCTCCGATGCTGGAGCGGCTGCTCTTCCGCATGTGGGAGACCCTGGCCTCGACGCCGGTGTTAAGCAAGCGGGTCGATTTCCATCTATCGAGTCCGCAAGAGCCCCATGTTCCAAAAGGCACAATTACCGCACCACTCCATGGTTGTGGAATCGGCCATGCATCGACTGAAAAGTCAGAAGATGCACTCCTCGGTGCCTCCTGGCCGGGAGGCCTGGAACCTGGATGCCCTCGGTAAGAAGTGCTTCCAGGGCTCTATGCTTGCTTGCCGTGTCCAGACATACCAGCTATCTACATGGGCATGTACCTTCGAGACCTGGCCAAGGAGATTGCCGGGTTCTCTGCTGGTCTCTCCGAGGAACCTTTCCAGAGGTTCCAGGCCTTGTCCACTATCTCTCGAGCAGCCTACAATGGCTTCGAGGCTTCGGCCTGAGTAGATGGGGCCGGCATCGGTGCCCGCTGACAGGCTTGGCTACAGTCATCCGACCTCGAGCCATGGGTACAGGACAAGTTGGTCGATGTCCCCTGCCGAGGTGAAAACCTTTTTGGCAAACCCATGGCTGAAAAGGCTGCTGAACTCGAGACCGAGACTCTGACCAGGACTAGGCTGTCCAGAAAAACCTCTGCCCCTTCTCAGAAGAAGAAGGGCTCGGGGAAAAAAGACCTTTTACCCGAGGAAGACGTCTACCTATAAACAATACCCTCATTATCAGGCCTCTGCAGCTCCCCCACAGGGTCAGCAGGCCAAGGGGCAGGGTCATGGGCCCCGTAGGCAGAAGGCCCCACAATCCACCAACACCGGCTCCTGCACAACAGGGCGGGGGTTTTTGACTCAGAAGGCATAGCCACTCCTCCTCAGCTGGCTCACATTAGCACAGGAGGCCGGCTGGCCCTCTTTGCCCACAGGTGGTCAGCCGTCACATCAGATACCTGGGTGCTCCATATAGTCCAAAAGGGCTATCTTCTTCATTTTCACCAGGTGCCTCCCTCATTTTTTCCAGGGGAGCCTCCAAGACCCCCTCTGCACAGGGACTTACTCCTACAGAAGTTAGAAAGTCTGCTAAAGGAACAGGCTGTGGAACCGGTGCCCCACCACCTGAGAGGTCACGGCTTTATTCCAGGTACTTTCTGGTACCAAAAAGGACAGGAGGCCTCAGACCCATCCTAGACTTGCGAAACCTCAACAAGTTCCTGGAGAGGGAAAAGTTCAAGGTGCTTACCCTTGGAATCCTGCTGCGCTACCTCCAGCAGGGAGATTGGCTATGCTCCTTAGATCTAAAGGATGCTTATACTCACATCCTTATTCATCCAGACCACAGACAATATCTCAGATTTGTTGTGGGAGGGAACCACTATCAGTACAGAGTACTACCCTTTGGCCTAACCTCCGCCCCCAGGGTGGCCTACCTAAGGCTTCAAGGAATTTTTGTGTTCCCATACCTGTACGACTGGCTCATAAGGGGCCAATCTTCACAGGAGGCCAGTCAAGCCACCCTTCGCACTGTGGCTCTGCTTCAGCACTTGGGGTTTGTCATAAACTTCGCAAAGTCCACTTTGCTCCTGTCCCATAACATGGAGTTCATAGGAGCAAGGCTGAACACTCTTCAGGTGAAGGCTTTTCTGCCCGTGGACAGAGCCCACAGATTAATGGATCTAGCCAGGCAGTTTCGCAGCAATTCCCTGGTCTCCGGCAGGCAATTCCTGAGACTTCTCAGCCATATGGCTTCCACGGTTCATGTAACCCCCAATGCCCGCCTGTATATGCGGCCCGCTCAGTGGAGTCTTCGAACTCAGTGGCATCAGGCCACAGGGAGCCTTGCAGACTCAGTAAGAATATCCACACTGCTTGCCTCCTCTCTGCAGTGGCTTCATCTTCCGAATCTGGTGCTCGGAGTGTTTTTTCAAACCCCTCCGCACTCTCAAGTGCTGACAACCGATGCTTCTCTTCAAGGTTGGGGAGCGCATTGCCAAGGGGCATGTACTCAGGGTCTCTGGACCCCTTGGGAGGCTGCACAGCAGATAAATTTCCTGGAGCTGCGGGCGATACGCTTAGCTCTGAGGGCCTTTTCCCATCTCACGTCTCACCAGTCTGTACTGGTCCAGACGGACAATCAAGTTGCCATGTTTTACGTGAACAAGCCGTCAATCACGGAATCCTTCTCAAGGCAGTATACCTCCCAGGTCAAGAGAATTACCTGGTGGACAGACTGAGCAGGATCCTGCAACCACACGAATGGAGATTGAATGCATTGGTGGTTCAGCAGATCTTTCTGAGGTGGGGCCTCCCCACCATGGATCTTTTCACCAGTCCTCTGAACCGGCAACTCCCGGGATTCTGTTCCAGACAACCACATCCTCTCAGAGTAGCAGCGGATGCGTTTTTGCTCCCGTGGTCCAAAGGCCTACTGTATGCGTTTCCTCCCACGCCACTAGTGTCCAGAACACTGTTCAAAGTACTCCAGGACGGGGCCTCCATGATTCTGATAGCCCCCAGGTGGCCGAGGCAACCATGGTTCCCACTTCTGCTGCAACTGGCGGTGGACACGCCTATTCCTCTGGGGATTCAACACGATCTCCTGTCTCAAGAACAGGAATCTCTCTTCCACCCCAACCTCCAGTCCCTTCATCTGATGGCCTGGCTGCTGAAAGGGTAGTTCTGGCTCCCCTACTACTGTCTAGAGAGGTGGAAGACGTAGTCTTAGCCTCTGGAAGGCAATCCACCCGGAAATCCTACGCTCTTAAGTGGTTCTCGTGCTTGGTAGCGGTAGTATTGCAATACTTGCTTTACCTCTCCAATCTAGGCCTTAAGTCCAGTTCTGTCAGGGTTCACCTCAGTGCTCTCTCAGCGCACCACTCGCCGGTGGACGGGAGGCCTCTTTCCAACAACCCTTTGGTGGCTCGTTTCCTCAGAGGCCTCCTCCTGCTTAAGCCTCCTCTACGTCCACCGACCCCTGAGTGGGATTTAAATGTGGTCTTACAGCGGATTACTTGTCCGCCATTTGAACCTATGGCTACCTGTCCTCTCCGTTTTCTGTCCTGGAAAACTTTGTTTCTGGTAGCTCTTTCCTCTGCTAGGCGAGTAAGTGAACTTCAGGCTCTAGTGTCTGATCCCCCTTACACTAGGTTCTACAGGAATAGGGTAGTCTTACGGACTCACCCTAAGTTTCTCCCTAAGGTTGTCGTCTCTTTCCACCTCAATCAGGAGGTGGTTCTTCCGACTTTCTTTCCCAAGCCGCATGCCAGCCGGACTGAGATGGTCCTGCATACCCTGGACTGTAGGAGGGCGTTATCCTTCTACCTTGACCGTACACGTGAGCACCGGAGGGTTGTTCAGCTCTTCGTTTCTTTTGACCCCAATAAGTTGGGGTTACCTGTCTTCAAGCGTACTTTGTCCATATGGGTCGCTGACTGTATCGCCTGGGCTTATGGGGCAGCCGGCCTCTCGTTGGAGGGTCGAGTCACGGCTCATCGTGTCAGGGCGAAGGCTGCATCAGTGGCTCATCTCTGCTCTGTTCCGTTGGCAGACATCTGCCGGGCCGCTACTTGGTCTTCAAGCCAGACGTTTGCGGCCCATTACTGCCTTGATAGGGAGTCCCGCAGGGACAGTGCTTTTGGACAGGCAGTACTCCATAATCTCTTTGCGGTTTAGGCAACTCCTTCCCTCCAGCCCTGATGTTGGGCTACCGGTCGGGGGTGTTCTCAAAGAAGATTCCTTCCTTACGTTCTGATGCTCTAGAGGGAGCTCATTTTTTCGGCTTGGGGTCTCCGGTAGCCTTAAGCTGGGGAGTCCCATATGTGAGGACTGACTTCTTGCTTGGTCCTGGAGAAAGAGTAGTTACTCACCTGTAACAGGTGTTCTCCAGGAGCAGCAGGAATCAGTCCTCACAACCCTCCCTCCTCCCCTCGGAGTTGCAGTCATATGATTTATTTTTTGCTATTTTTGCTGTCTTTTAGCTATGTCATCAGACTGAGCAAGATGGCACCCTTGGGCGGGAAGGGGACCGCGCATGCGCGCTGCAATTCCCAAAGGATTTCTTTGAAAGCTGGGGAAATGCTCCGCACGGGGGCTCCGTCAGCGCCGACGTCACCCATATGTGAGGACTCATTCCTGCTGCTCCTGGAGAACACCTGTTACAGGTGAGTAACTACTCTTTACGGAAAGAGTAGTGGATCCATGGAATAGTCTCCCAGTGGAGGTGGTAGAGATGAGGACAGTAATTGAATTCAAAAAAGCATGGGACCAACACAGAGGATCTCTAAAGGGAAAAAGTGGACTGTTGTAGTTGTTGATATGGAAGGACAGACTAGATAGGCCATGTGGTCTTTTTCTGTCATCATGTTTCTATGTTCTGTGATGGAGATGAGGCGGGGGACAGGTGAGAAAGTTGTGGAACCAATGGAAGAGTGTGTGTAAGTGGTTGGAAAAATGGAAGGAAGAACGAGTGGGAGTGCTAGAGAAAATATGAGAGGGATTTTATATACAATTTAAATAAAATTTTACTGGAAGAATAAATGGTGATTGGGTGAAAGGAGAGGATATTCAATAATGGATGAGGATGTATGAGCGGGGGAGGGTGGGAGAGGGTGGTTAGAAAGGGAATGATATAAAGAGTATTTAGAGTAATATATGAATTAATATAATATATAATTGTTAATAAATACAAATGTGGGAAGTTTGATACATAAATGTTATGTGTAGTTTGGTACATGTTAAGTGATGTTTGTAATGATACTAAATAATAAAATAATCAAATGGAAAAAAAAAGAGGAACACAGAAAAGAATGCAGGATAAAGCTAAAAGAGACAAAGAGAAATAAGGATAGCAAAATCAAAGGCAGGAGAAAAGATGGCTAAAGATGTGAAACATGGAGACAAACCTTTTATCAGGTCTATTCGGAAGAGGAGGAAGATCATTGGTGGAATTGCAAGACTCAAGTACTGAGGACTGATTTGCAGGAAGTGACATTAAAAAAGCAAAAATGCTAAACAAATACTTCTGTATTCACGAAAGAAAATCCTGGAGAAGGACCACATATGAGTGACAAATATACATAGAAAGATGATGGCAGAAAAAGACCATATGGCCTATCTAGTCTGCCCTTCCATATCAACTACGATAGATCCCTTTTTACCTTTAGAGATCCTCTGTGTTTGTCCCATGCTTTTTTGAATTCAGATACTGTCCTCGTGTCCACCACCTCCATTGGGAGACTACGCCACACATCTGCCACTCTTTCCATAAAGAAATATTTCCACATATTACTCCTGAGTCTATCCCCTTTCACCTTTATCTTGTGTCCGCTTGTAGCAGAGCTTGCCTTCAATTGTAAGAGACCCTCCTATGCATTTATTCTACAGAGGTACTTAAATGTCTCTATCATATCGCCCCTATCCTGCCTTTCCGCTACATATTAAGATCTTTGTCCTTATATGCTTCATAACGAAGACTTCTAACCATTTTAGTAACCACCATCTGCACTGATTCCAACCTGCTTATATTCTTTAGAAGGTGCAATCTCCAGAATTGCACACAATACTCCAAATGAGGTCGCACCAGAGACTTATACAGAGGCATTATCACCTCCTTTTTCCTGCTGGCCATTCCTACACCATTTACAGAAGATGTTGTATTTGAACAACTTGCAAAACTGAAAGTGGACAAGGCCATGGGACTGGATGGAATACTGAAAGAGCTCAGAGAGGTTCTGGCAGGGTCTTTAAAGGATGAATCTTGGAGGGACTGCCCTTTCATTTGAGAAAAATGTTTGATTTTTGTTTTTTGCTAATCTCTTCTCGTCCTTTACTTTGTATGTTTTTTCTTTCTCCCCCCCTAGTCATAAAATTTCTGTATTTCATTTTGTAATTTGTTTTTGTTAATCATAATCATATTGCTGAATTTGTATGTATGCTGTGGTGGTAGGAATCTGAAACAAAAATATAATCAATAATTCTGTAACATTTATTTAATAGAGTGACCCAAGAGTTTGTCTATTCACAAAAATGTTTAGCAAGGTATAAGATGTGCTAGATAACAGCACAACCTCTAGTTTTACAGTTTTCATGTTTGTCTTACAGATTGACTTGTCAAAAAGCATCCTAAATGCCATGTTAGATGCCAATAATCACTCATCCAGTGCAGAATGTGCTTTCAGAACAGATGCTCCTGACAGCACTGGAGACCAACCAGGAATTTTCCAGAAAAGTAGCTTCATCGGAAAACCATCATGGATGGGAATACCTCAGATTGCACCTCATGCTATTTTGGAGAGTGGGAAGGAAGATGACCCTAATGAGGACTGGTGTGCAGTGTGTCAAAATGGAGGAAAGCTCCTTTGTTGTGAGAAGTGCCCCAAAGTTTTCCATTTATCTTGTCATATTCCCACACTGATGAATTTTCCAAGGTACTATTCCAGCCATAGTTGTTTAACTCTTTATTGCAGGAAAACTCACTAATATGATAAACAGGGTTTTCATATGAAGAAAATTTGTTCTAGCTAAGTGTTTTTAGTAAAAATTTCATTGTTTGATATCAGGGTTTTAAAATACATGTTCACATATTGGGACCAAATTATTTAAAGGGAAGTTTTAAGTTAGCATTATACAGTACATCTAAAACTAAAAAATAGAAGTTAGGTAAATTTTCAACTGGGGGCATGTTTACTAAATGTTCTGTGTTAAGTGCTGCTGACCCCTTGAGATAAAAGGAACATGGCAGCACTTAACTCGTGTTAGGTTAATCCATGCTAACAAATGTTATCTCCAGGAACAAGCAGGAATGAGTCTTCACATATGGGTATGTCGGTACCGACGGAGTCTGCGCGGAAACGCTTCCCAGCGTCCAATCAAAGAGCTTTTGGAAGCATCCCACCACGCCTGCGTGCTGCCTTCCCGCCTTTCCCAACTGCCTCTCCTCAGTTTTCGTTTTTCCACGGAGCCGGCAGGACGTCGTCCTGTCACCGCAGAAAATTCTTGTTTTATTTCTTTAGTTTTCTTGTGGTTGCGGCTGTCTTCCCAACGCCACCGGTACCGCCGGTGTTTTGTTTTCTTTTCTTGTAAAATCTTCCTTTTTCAGGGAATATTTTTTCTTCATAGTGTCCCACGGTGTTTTAGGCCTCTTCTTTTTCCTTCATGGAACCGCCAGCCACTTTCTCCAAGAAATGTTCAAACTGTGGCGGTACAACTTTATTTTTAGACCCTCGAAGTCGGTGTCTAACCTGCTTGGGTCCTGACAACGGTTTGGTGAGAAGAGGTCTTCAATATCGAGGTTCCCTCGATACACGGTTTCTCTCCAGCTTCGGGGCACCGTCCCCTTCTTCTACACAGGATCAGGTAACCCACAAACAGTCTGTTAAGACTAGCCAGCCCTCAAGTGGTAGGTCTCATGCACAGCATGTAGACGACTCCGGCCTTGCCCTCGAGGGCCTACTGGCTTCAAAACCCCGGCGGGAGTCTTCGGTCTCAAAAGCCTTTCAGGGGTTTCAGGTTGTTCCTGGGGGTCACCCCTCACAGAACATACCTGAGCCGTGTCCGGTGGTGGCATCCGCTTCGAGCGGTACCGATACCCCGACATCGGCACTGGTGTTGGATGAAACACTCCTCACCAGGGATGGTCATCTGGCATTCTTGGTGCCTTCGGGACCGGTGGATACACTCCAGACTGACCTTTCATTATCGGTACCAGCACCGATACTACCACCGGTGTCGGTACCCTCCAGACGTGCATCGATAGCCTCGCTTCCTTCGATGCCGAGTCTGGAATCGATCTCCAGTCTGGAGGACTTGGTACCGGCTCTCGGCGGTACCGAAGGCTCGGTTCTGATGATTCGGATCCACAACTCTCGGTTCCCCCGAGGCCGATTGAGTTGCTACTAGCTGACCTTCATTCACCGGTATCAGACACGGTACCGAAGTCGGTACCGATGTCCTCATTACCCTTACGGTCGGTGCCTTCCATGCTTCGCTTATCGATGCCGAGTTTAGAATCGCTCTCTAGTCTGGAAGACTCGGTACCAATACACTTTGGTACTGACACCGATCGATACCGGTGGCTCGGTACCGAGGATGGTACCCGGAGGTTTTCGGTTACCTCGGTACCGATTGAACTGTCACCAATGACTGCTCCGATGTCTTTGTCGGGCTCAACTCCGACATCGGTACCAATATTAGCATCGGTACCGGTATCCACAGTAGCATCGTGGCCAACTCCTACCATGCTTTTTTCAACAGGATCACTCCCTTCTATGCCAAGCTTGGAGTCGATAACTGGCATGGACAATGTGGTAATGATGGTCACTGCTCCTGACAGCCAGTCCCGGCGACCATCCTTTAAGCATTCCACACTGCACTGTGCAGGATCTTCTATTCCTATATATCTGGATAGCTCTGTCGGTGCTCAGGCTAGTTCTTCAGATCTAACCTGTCCAAGGGAAATTCCTGTTGGGGAACCCTCTTTTCAGAGTTTCCTCCTGGATATAGCAAGATCTCTTGCCATTCCTATCCCAGGACATGATCCTGCACAGAGCTCTCTTTCTACCAAAGCAAAGGAGAACATAATGCTTCTTTTGCATCATTCCTTGCAGGATCTCCTTCTAGGAATGTGGGAAACACCTTTAAGGGTACCCCCACCTTCCAGAGCAACTGATCTCTTATATCAGGTGCCCCCCTCTCCAGGGTTTCAAAAGACTCAACTTCCTCATCATTCCATAGTTGTGGAATCAGCAATGAGGCGGGTAAAGAGCAAGAAAAAGCACTCTTCTTATCCGCCAGATCATGAGTCTAAGACACTTGATGCCTTTGGACATCAAATCTTCCAGACATCTATGCTTTCTGCAAGAATTCTCTCGTATATTTTCTATATGAGTCTATCTCTTGAGGAGGTCTCAAAGCAATTACATCTTTTGACTCCTTCCCTTCCAGAGTCCAAGAGTGCAGACTATTCTTCACTGCTCAAGCACCTCCAGAATATCTCTTGGTTTCTTACTCGTGCTTCCCTAGACTCTTTTGAGTCTGTTAGCAGGACTTCTGCTATAACTATAGGGGCACGACGTAGAGCCTGGCTCCAAGCTTCAGACTTGGACAAATGGGCACAGCACAGACTGGGACATACTCCTTGCACTGGAGACAGTCTTTTCAACAAGGAGTCTTTACGTCAGGTTACTCATTTCTCCACTGACTTACCTGTTCCTAAGGGCTGTTCTGTACCTTCTTCTGTCCCAGTAGGTAGGAAATGTCCTGCCAAACTTTCTTCCCATAGGAGAAGGTTTTATGCATCATCTGCCCATCATACAGATGTTCCCAAACAGGGGAAGCATCGTCCTGGTCTGCAGAGTTCAACCTCTCACCAGGCTCAGCAAACCCAGCAACCACAGGGTTTCTGATCAATCCATCAGATGCTTGTGAATGTTGGGATTAGAATTTGCAGTTGCTTCTTCTCAATAGAGGCAATCCAATGCTGTCATTCTAAATCCTAAACATGGATCTCTTCCCGAAAGACATCCATTCTTTCTATGTTCTGTGAGCTGTCAGGATGTTCATGCTTCTAGGTCACAGGGTTCTCCTCTTTTTCCTGCTAGGGAAAGAGGTCTATCCACTATCAAACGATAGTTTCCTGTGCCAGCATATCTTTTTTCCTTTCTATAAACTTACTACTTTGTAAGTTTTCTTCAGCTCAGCTCCATTCTCTTTACCCTCTTACCAGGTTTTTCCTCTGTAAGAGCGGTATTGCTTCACTGGAGGGCTTTTTCTTCAGCCTCTCTAGTTTTCTTACTTTTCCAGTGCGGAGTTCTCTTCTCTGAGTTGACTCCTCTTTTTCAATCTTGCTTTGAAGCAGTTCATCAGACACGTCCAGAGTTTTCTACTCTTGTTTTGTCTGTTCTTTCTGTTTTTAAACAGTACCATTCTTCTGCTGTCTGGCAAGCAGCTGCCAATGCAGGAGCCTTAATGTTTGGACCACTGGTTCTTGTCCACCAGCAACCAGATTTGTCCTCCACTAACATTCTGTCTGGTCTTAGTAGTGGCCCCAAGTCAGAGCTGTCATCTGTCTTGGAAATTTTTTCACTACAAGCTTGTTGGATTGTCTTCTCTTTCTGCCATCTCCATTCCCCTGGGTTTGGCAGCATAGTTGACATAGGTACTGGCTCTCCCGCAGCCAGTTCTATCTCCTCATTCTCCTGCATCATGCTCGCTGCAATTCTACAGAGAAGCTCTCCACTATGGGTCCTTGCTAGAGAGCATGGGGGGCCTTTTTCTCCAACAGCTATACTAGATGGTTGAAAAAGGCTTTTTCAGTCATGTCACCCATGACTAGAAAAGTTCTCCTTTTTAATATAAAGGACATAGGCCTCCTCTTACGTGAAAGGTTAAGGAGTTGCTAATTCCCTGCTTTGGTCCATAGTATTTCCAATAGGGAATATGTTTTCTCCTTCCAGCTCGTCCTCATGGTAAGAACGCATGATACCTTTTTGCCCTTAAGAAGGTCAGCATGGTATCTCATTCCTATGCGTCTTCTGTTCACTTACCATGCTAGAGTTCTGGAATACTCGAGACTTGCTGGCTGCAGACTGATATCATCCTCTGCTTTTCACGTAACCTTCCTGGTTATTCTACTACCTAGCATCCCTGTAGCCATAACCAGTGGGAATTGATTCTCTATATATCTTTTCAAGTAGGTTCCACCTTCTTGTTATTAGATGAATCTTTCCTCTCCACATTTTCCTATGTGAATACCTTTTTGTAGGCATATCTCTACTTAATTTTAGATTTCCATATAGAGGCCTATATATTCATACCTATAGCACACCTCTTACAGATGTCTATGTCTGTCATTTGTGTGTATTTTATGCCATTCATATCTCACTATAGATATATTCTCATATATCTATATGTTATATATATCTATATGTACATGTATCTGTCGATATTTTACTATCGGTAGATATGTATTCTGCTTTATCTACCTGACTGTCGAGGCTCATATAGCTATATGATTCTGACAGATGGGCTTTACCCATACTTATGCTATCCAGCATGTTTTGGGGTCCTACACTCACAACCACTTTGGTGGTAGTGGTAGTTAACACCTACCATAACCTTAAGGTTAGGTACCTCTGAAGCTCTCCATGTTCCAATATGTCTCCCAGCTGACTTCAGTTAGGAGAGACATTGCGGATCTTCAGCTAATCACAGGCTCTAACGCCTCCGGCGTTTGTCCTTTCTTTTGGGATACAAGGGGTTCCCATACCCTTTCTCCCCTTAAGGGCTGGGCCTGTTTGTCTAAATCGGTTAGCCTTTCTCTTTTTGTTCCTAAGAGTGAGCCACTCTGCCGCCAAAAGAGTTTGGCTTTTATCATAAAGCCTTCCGCTGAAGGCCCACCGTTTTTGTACTACCCCAGTTTTTCCTACTGGGGTTACCTGTTACCTTTCAGGATTTTGACCTCCATTGCTTTTCTTACAGGTTTACTGCCTCCACTTACAGTGAGGTCCTTCTCGAGGTTCCTCTACTGGGTTCCCCAGTAGATCCCATGAACCTCCATACTTCTCTGAAGTCCTGTTAGGGGAGGTCCATATTGCAATATTTTTTCTTTGCAATATCATTGATGACAATTATCATCCACACATGGACTCCTTGTCTGCAATCCTATGCTAGGTTAACTGTTCCACAGCACCTTTCTCTCTTCAACTCCTACCCTCCATCCTCAGGATGCCTGGTTTTGTGGGGGATAGCATGTTCCAACCTATGACATGCTGGGACTCCAGGCATCTCAGCTTGGAAGTCACCATATGTGAAGACTCATTCCTGCTTGTTCCTGGAGATAGCACAGTTACTTACCTGTAACAGGTGATCTCTGGGAACAGCAGGAATAAGTCTTCACAACCCACCCACCTCCCCAGGAGTTGTATCTCTAGCTTTCCTTTCCTCTCTCTCTCTTTGTCTCAGCTTTAAAACTTAACTGAGGAGAGGCAGTTGGGAAAGGCAGGAAGGCAGCACGCAGGCGTGGTGGGATGTTTCCAAAAGCTCTTTGATTGGACGCTGGGAAGCGTTCCCGCGCAGACTCCGTCGGTACCGACGTACCCATATGTGAAGACTTATTCCTGCTGTTCCCAGAGATCACCTGTTACAGGTAAGTAACTGTGCTTTCTCCACAGACAAGCAGGGGTATGCAACCACACTTTGGTGGCACGTTCCCCTAGCTCAGAGAAGTATCTTTGACTCCTCTGAGTATGCATATCGATTGCTGCCTTGCCCTTGGAGAGACTGAGCCCCCTTCAGTCTCCTCCATCTGCAGTCAACTCTATGGCTCTCCCCTCCATCCAAATCACCACAGCATACATCAGATCGCTTCAACTTAAGAAAATAGCTCATGGTCCCTGCGCTGCATCCTTCCAGTGTCTTCCCATGTACCCTGCAAGGGTCAGGCAAGGAAATTCTGAGCACTACTGCAACCGCACACACGCACGACTAGAGACAGACTTCCTCCCGGCATCAGCATTTGTGCAGCGAGCACAGTTGCTGCAGACACGGAATTGTTGCTCCCTGGATGCCTCAACATCTCTTGAGGTTGCCCTCTCGATGCCTTCCAAGGATCAGCCTGCCTCTGTCCCTCCCCTACCAGGGTCAGCTTGACATGCTAAACCTTCAGTTAAGAACAAGTACAAGCAAACCTCCACAGATACTGATCTGCTTCGGGTAAGCTAGTAGCAGGCTCCCCACAACTCCATTGGCAAAAAGATGACATGGGGGTACTGGACTCTTAAAAGGAAGGCCACTGCCGGGTAGCTTCCTGATCTCCCCCAGGCTAAGTGTTCACGTCTGAGACCTCTCAGCCAATGTATGTCCTTGCCCCTGAAGAACCCCAACAGCCTATTGCAGGCCATACCTTTTTCTTCGGTAACAAGCAGAAAATCATTCCTCATATATGGGTGACAGAGCCTTTGTTGAAACATTTCCCCATCTTTCAAAGAAAGCCTTTTGGAGATGCAGCACGCATGCATGGTCCACTTCCCACCCAAGGTTGCCATCTTGCCTCAGTCTCCTTTTTTCCGTTGTCCAAATTTCCCCTGAAAAAGTCTGATTTTATTCTCAAGTTCTGAACCGGTTCCTTCCCACCCTCAAGCCAGCTCACTTTGGCATCACTCCTAGGGCCCATTTGTTTATTTTTTTCTTAATTTTTCTTTGAGGTCTCCCTCAACCGGCATTCACTCCCTTTTTCAGCCGAAGGCCTCGGAACCCTGCCAGGAGGGGGGATTCCCTTTTTTCAGTGGCTTCAAAAAGTGTGACCGGTGTGACCCACAAGACTGCTGCCGTTGATGCTTTGGTCCGGAGCACAACAACTCCGACAGCGAGCTCTGCAGATCCATGACCCCAAAGGCCTTAAAGAGCCGCCATCAGCAGTAGGAAAAGTTCTTTCAGAAGTCCGACTCCGCCCCGGAGTCTCCGGTGACACCACGCTCCAGGGCCCCTTCCAATATCTCGGTGCCCCGCGAAACCAGAGTCTCTTTGTGCCTCGCAGCTGCGGTTCCTCCGAGCATAACAAGAAAAAATCCTCGAAGACCACCTCGGGGGATGGATCCGGAAAGAAGGTGAAATCGCACACCAGGTCCCGCAGTCCCAGGCGTGAGTCCAGGGAGTTGAGGCAGGAACGGCCCACCAAGATGCCCCGCAAGGAGTCATCAGCTCCCGTCGACCAGCCTTGGACCTCTGAGGCCATCCTTATCGAGGACTCTCCCTCAACAGTGCCGACACTGGGCCTAAAGTTCTCTGTGCCCGCGTCAAAGGCTGTGAAGCCAACTGGCATGGATACAAGAATGGCAGCCCTAGAGAGCAGTATATCTGCCCTAGTAGCCATGAAACGGTCATTTGCCTGGTTCATCTGCCCTGACGATGGGACCCTTGACATTGAGGGCTTCCCCGGACATCAAACCAATCCTCGAGCACCATCGGTCTAGAGAGAGCCCCTGGTCAAGGTCCCGTTCCTTGGGACACCGGTCCTCCCCAGCAAGCACCTGTGGCTCAGACAGACGATCTCCATAGGTCATGCACTGCAAAGAGAGGTCCTCAACCAAGGTGATCATGCAGCATCGAACTCGTACTCTGACTTCAAGTCCGAATGGGAGAGCAAGGATGAAGAGTCCCTGGACACGATGCACCACCGTGATGTGCCCTCGGACTCATCTCCTCCGGCAACCCAGCGCCGTTCCCCTCCCCCCCCAAGGGTGTGGCATTCCTCGATTTCGTGAGGGAGATAGCCAAGGCTCTCGCTATCAAGTCAGAGGCCAAGGAGGACCCGTGAACCAAGGAGTTAGAGATCCTTGATTACGAGGCACCCCCGAAGGAAACCCTTATGGTCCCAGTGCCCCTGATCCTCGACCGCCGCCTCTTACGCATGTGGGAAACACTGTCATTGGTACCAGTCGTTAGCAGGTGCCTTGATGCCATGTACCGGGTACACCAAAGCCCTAGGTCCAAAAGACCCAGCTTCCTCACAACTCCATGGTCATGGAGTCGGCCATGGGCAGGCTTAAGAGTAAAAAAAAAATTTGTCAGTGCCACCCAGCAGGGAGGCCCGAACCCTCAACGCCCTTGGCCAGAAAGCTTTTCAGGGCTCGATACTAACATTCCGAATCCAGTCTTACCATCTCTACATCAGCATGTACTGAAGGAACTGTCGAAGGAGCACGGGGGATTCTCAGCAGGCCTCGATGGCTAACCTCGACAGTAAAAGAATGGTCAAAGTTTCTGATCTGAGCAGTCTATGATGACTTCGAGTCATCAGCCAGGGTGCTTGCCTCCGGTATCGGGGCACGACGCCAAGCAGGGCTCCAGTCATCAGACCTAGAGCAGTGGGTACAGGACAAACTAATCGATGTCCCCTGCATAGATGAAAACCTATTCGGGAAGCCTATGGCAGATAAAGCAGCGGAGATATATTTGGTCTCTATCATGAGAACCAGGCTCTCAAAGAAGACCTCAGTGCAACCCCAGAAGAAAACCCCAGGGAAAAAGTCCTTCCCAAGGAAGAAAGTGGGCTTTGGTAGTACTCCGCACTTCCAGGCCGCCTTAGCCCCTTGGCAGGGCTTAGATCAGAAGGGCCAGGGATGTGGCCCCAGCAAACAAAAAGCTCCGAAGCTCCAGGCACTAGCTCAGGCCCAGCCCTGGGGAAGCTTTTAACTGCCTGGGCGCGAACTTCACTCCACCAGGAGGTCCTCTGCTGCCCACAGTGGGGCATCTAGACCTTTTTCCCACGGGTAGACAGCCATCACCACTGATACCTGGTGCTACAAGTGGTCAAGGAGGGCTACCTCCTCCACCTATATTGGTCACCACCCTTGGGCTTCCTGGGAGAACCCACCAGACCTCTCCTCCACCAGACCATGCTCCTCACCAAGCTAGTAGGACTACTCCAGGGCAAAGCAGTGGAGCCAGTGTCTCTGGGGCCCTGGCTTCTACTACAGGTATTTCTCGTCCCCAAGAGGACTGGGGGCCTCAGGCCCATCCTAGACCTGCGAGAGCTCAACAAGTTTCTGGTCAGGGAGAAGTTCAAGATGCTCTCCCTTGGAACACTGCTAAAACCTCCAGCAGGGAGATTGGCTTTCTGAAGTCCAACTCCGTCCCGGAGTCTCCGGTGACACCACGCTCCAGGGCCGCCTCCGATATCTCAGTTCCCCATGAAGCCAGAGTCTCTTCGTGTCCCGCAGCCACGGTTCAACCTTCGCCATCGAACCCAATGGTTGTATCCCTACTTGGATGACTGGCTCATCACAGTTGCCTCAAAGGACGCTGCTATCTGTATAATTCATATCATGGCACAAGCACTCGAAGTTTTGGGCTTCATCGTGAATATAGAACAATCCAAGCTGGAACTCCAGCAGATGCTTCATTACATCAGAGTATGCATAGACACCTGTTCATCCAGATCTTTCCTACCAAATGACAGGTGGTGTCATCTGGTATCTCAGTATGCAGCTGGGACAACTGCACACCACATTTTCCTACATGGTACTTGGACTGCTGTGCCACATGGCAGCAGCAGCTGTTCACGTCATTTGGATTGCATGGCTTTTATGTATCCCCTGTAGTTGCACTTGAAGCTACACTGGAACCAGCGTTGTCAGTCATTTCAAACAAGAATTCCACTCAGTGGGCTCAACGTCCAGCCTATGCAGCAGTTTCAGACATGGTGAGGGGTGCCCCTTTCCGGCTTTACCGTATCAGCTAACTGGCCAACAATGCTACCACATACAGATCGGGGGACACATTGCCTACATCAGTCTCCTAGAGCTCCATGCTGTCTTTCATGCTCTAATTGTCTTTAAAAACTAAATTCAGAACAAAATCCTTCTGGAGCATACAGACAATTATGATGCCATGTTCTGTATCAACAAGCAGCGGGGCTCCGGCTTTCCACAGCTCTGCTGAGAAGCCATCAAACTATGTTTTGTTTTTTTTTGCTTGATCCATAAACACTCAGTTACGAGTGTCTTATTTGCCAAGAAGCAAACAATATATGATCTTATAAGAGTACTTTACAAAAATATCTCAAAAACAAAAAGGTCCTCCATCGCTAAAAGTCAAACAGTGTTATAAATTAAGACCCTCAGAACGAGCATTACAAAGTGCACAAAGCACTAGCACATGCCCAAAGCACCATCATCGGTCTTCAATTTGTGTGCAATTTTTAATAAGAATTTTTTGATATATAAAAATCCCTCAAAATACCAACCAATTAAAAAAAACAAAAAACCCTTATCTGACAACACGCAGCTGGCTTGCTTCTGCTCCAGGCAGCTGCACCCACAGAGGGTAGCGGCAGGCGCATTCCTGATCTCATGGTCTGAGGGATTGCTGTATGCATTCCCACCAACTCCCCTAGTCGCCAAGGTGCTGTTCAAAATTCAGAATGAGTGGACATCGGTGATACTGATCGCCCCCAGGTGGCCAAACAACCCTGGTTCCCACTACTGCTCTCGCTGGCAGCAACATTCCCAGTACCCCTGGGCCAAGCTCCAGACCACCTGACGCAGGAGGAGGACTCTCTTCTGCGCCCTAATGTGGGGTCATTGACTCTAATGGCCTGGCTACTGAGAGGGTGCCTCACTCAACCTACCACAAGAGGTTGAGGAAATCCTGCTATCCAAGAAGCCCTCCACGTGGAGGGCTTATGCCTTTAAATGGCACAAATTTGCTCTGTGATGCACAGATAGGAAGGAGAACCTGTTCTCCTGCCATGTCCAGCTGCTACTCCAGTATCTAGTGCATCTGTTGCGCACAGGGCTGAAATCTAGCTCAGTCCGGGTGCATCTGAGTGCCATAGCCGCTCACCACCATTCAGTGGGAAGAAAACCCTTATCTAGCCAGCCCCTGATTTCCCATTTCCTACGGGGCCTTCTGCTTTCCAAGCTCGCTGTCGGCCCTCTGGTGGCAGAATATGGGACCTCAATGTGGTGCTTTCCCAGCTCACTAGGCCACCATTCGAGCCACTGGCCACCTGCCACCTCAGATACCTATCCTGGAAGGTGGCCTTCCTGGTGGCCCTGACTTCAGCTCAGAGTCAGTGAGCTTCAAGCCCTGATGGCAGACCCCTCCCCCCCCCATACACCAGGTTCTTCAAGAACAGGGTAGTGCTCCGCACTCGCCCTAAGTTCACCTCAACCAGGAGATAGTGCTCCCCACCTTCTGCCCTTGGCCTCAAGCCAGCTGGAAGGAGCTCATACTCCACACACTGGACTGTAAACGGGCCCTGTCCTATCTGCAGCGGACCCAGGGCCACCGCAAAGCACCTCAGCTTTTCGTATCCTTGACTCCAGCTGACTGGGGCTCCCTGTAACCAAGTGTACCCTTCCTCTTGGGTGGCGGACTGCATTGCCCTCGCCTATGAGCAGGCGGGCTTCTCCCTGGAGCCACTAGATCACAGTGCATCGCATGAGGGCGATGGCCACGTTGGTGCCGGTGACAGAAAATTTGCAGGGCCGCCACTTGGTCATCCATTCACATGTTCACAGCACACTACTGCCTGGAAAGCGAATCCTATAGGGACAGTGCCTTTGGTCAGGCAGTGCTGCATAATATTCTTGGAGTGTAGGCAACTCCCCCTACCCTCCAACCCTCTGTGTTCCGGCTACCGGAATGATAGTGTTTCTGGATGCTAGGGTCTTGCAGAGTCTCTCAGTGGGGACTCACCTTCTGCTACTCATTGCCATCCAACCGGTCGCCGTTGATACTGTCGTGGTTTGGTCCTCGGCAGCCTGGAGCTAGGGAGTCCCATATGTGAGAACTGACTTCCTGCTTGTTCCTGGAGAAAGCGTAGTTACTCACCTGTAACAGGTGTTCTCCAGGAACAGCAGGAATCAGTCCTTACACCCTCCCTCCCTCCCCTTGGATTTGCCATCTTTTTGTTTTTGCCTGACTACCATCTTAGCTCTGTCATCTGACTGAGCAAGATGGCACCCTTGGGCAGGAAGGGGACCATGCATGTGTGGCAGCATTCCCAAAGGCTTTCTTTGAAAGCTGTGGAAATGCTCTGTGCGGGTTCCGTCTGCACCGATGTCACCCATATGTGAGGACTGATTCCTGCTATTCCCGGAGAATACCTGTTACAGGTGAGTAACTACGCTTTCCCCACATCCTTTCACCCTGGCAGAGGGAGACTCCCATGCCTCTGGGAATCCATCCCTTCCTCCTGACTCAGAACCATGGGCTTCTGCTGCACCCCAATCTCAACAACTTGGAAATTGATGCTCAATGCAGGACATCACAGTTCTGGATGGTGTTCACAACATTATCTTAGTCTCCAAGAAGCCATCCACTAGACAAGTTTACAAGCACAAATGGTCATGCTTTATGCACTGGGCCATATCACAAAACCTTGACCCAGTCACATGCCTTGTGGACCAGGTCCTAACTTATCTACTACATCTCTCCAACTCCAGTCTCCAAAACACTTCAGTTTGCTATCATCTCTCTGCGTTAGCGGCCTGTGATGTGTTCATCAATGGAATATCTATGGTACGCCATTTCCTGGTCTGTAGATTCATGAGGGGACTGATGAACATGAAGCCTCCGCTCAGGCCACTAGAATAGGCAATGGACCTCTGTGTCCTCGCACAACTTATAGAGCCCCCTTTTGAACGCCTCTGCAGTTTTGCTCAAGCACCTCATGTGGAAGACTGCCTTCCTGTTCACCATTGTGTCCGCAAGAAAGATCAGTGAATTACAAGTGTTGATGGATTATGTGCCACCCACTCAAGATTCTTACTAAAGGTAGTCTCAAAATTGCACCTCAGCTAAGCCATTGTGCTGCCCATCTTCATTGCAAAGTCTCTTTCTTCCTCTCCAAAATGGGCCTTACACACTCTAGACTGCCCTCGGGTCCTTTAGTACTACTTGGATGCAACCAAAGATCTGCGTACTTTCTCTCGGCTCTCCTTAACCTAGAACCCCAATCATCTGAGACAGTGTCTAAATCCTCCATGGAGGCCTGGATAACTGACTGCATTGCCTTTTTCTATGGCCAGGCCCAGCTACAGCAGCTGAGTCGCATAGGGTCTCATCAATTACAAACAGAAGTGTCTATTACTAGCCTAGTCTGTGTTGGACTAACTTACCGTCTTGTTAATCCTGCAAAAAAAACAAAAAACAAACCCTAAAATGGTGACACTGGGAATGAAGAACAACCAGTCAACATTTTTTTAAATTTGCCTTTGAGTCAGTGCTGACTCCCGGTGACCCAGCAGCTCCTGGGTTTTCTTGGCAGTGTGACCAAAAGTAGATTGCCAGGCCTTTCTTCCAAGGCAGTGGAGGGTTAACTGACCTGCCCAAGACCACAAGGAGTGCTAGTGGAAATTGAGCCCTGGTCTCTTGGTTACTCCTGCTCCACTGCAAATTGATATACCCTACTTCAAATAGTAACATGATGGAATGTAGTCTTCACATATGGGTAACGTTGGTACCGACGGAGCCCGTGTGAGACGCTCCCCAGCGTCCAATAGGAATGTTTTTGGGAGCATCCCACTACGCCTGCGTAGCTGCCTTCTCGCCTTTCCAGCACTCCCTCCTCAGTTCTTCATTTTCCATGGAGCAGACAAGAAGCAATTCCTGTCACCGCAGAAAATTAGTGTTTTTTCTTATTTTTTGTGGTCGCGTCTGCCTTCCAGTCGACACTGGTACCGACCCAGCTGGTGCTTGCTTGCTTTCTTTTCTCAAAAAAAAATTAAAAATCTTCAGTGAGGGAAGAAAACTTTCTTCCTTCAGGCGCATCAACACCATCTTAGACTTAGGCTTTTCCTTTTTGTCACAAACAAAATGGAAAAACCAGCTAATGGTTTTAAGAAGTGTTCCAAATGTGGCAGTATAATTTCGGCCACGGACACCCATGACTGGTGTCTAAAGTGCTTGGGATTGGATCACCAACCGTCAAAATGGTCCTCTCTGTAGGAAGATGTCAAAGAGAGGCCTACAGAACCAAGCTGCAAAACTGGGCACCCTCTTTGCCACCGATGCAATGTCTATAGCATCAACATCATCGAGAACTTCATCTTCCTCTCAAGGATCTCAGGTATTGAAACCTAGGTCTTCATCGAAGACTGGCCAGCCCTCCAAGGGTTTGTTTGTTTTATGTAAACCGCGCTGATCGCAAATAGTGCGGTATATAAGAAATGTAAAATAAATAAATAAATAAATAAAATAGATCTCCTTCTAAGCATCGAGATGCCTTGGGCATTGCCTTGAAGGGGGATACACCGGCCAAACAACCCCGGCGGAAGGCCCTTGCCTCCAAAGCCTTAGTGGGGTCCCAGGATGCTCCCGAGGCCTCCACCTCCGGAAAGCTCCTGGTGCCATGCTCAGGGATCGTGTCCTGCAACTCCGGTACTGATACCCAAGCATCAGAAACTTCCATGGATCAATGTATCCTAGCCATCGAGCGGAGCTTAGCGGCCTTACTGGCGGCTTCCATACCGGTAAAGCCTTTACAGTCAATTCCTCTGACATCGGTACCGAGAGAGCCTGCATAGACTTTTTTCCACTTACCATGCTACTGCCCATACCGGCCCTCGAATCCGTTTCCAGTACCAAGGTTCCAGCACCGCAACCGTCAGCTGCTGGTTTTGAGCGGTATCGAGTATGTGCAGAGCGCGAACACCCTGCCCATCAATACTTTGAGTCTTCCTACTCCGATTCAGATGACGAATCGGCCGGACCCGGGTAATGAGAACTCTCCCGGAAGACCCATCTCCGTCCCCACAACCTCACATGTTTCCTTCGGAGGACATATCTTTCCAAGACTTTATTCGTGATGTTTCTCGGGGTCTGTCCTTAATGGTGACTTCGGAGAAAGAACCTAGGGCTGAAGAACATGAAATCCTTCAATGCCCTGCAACCCCAAAGGAAGCTGCTACTATCCCTATTCATCGAATACTTCATGACCTTATGCTTCGTATGTGGGAGACACCCTTAATCATCTCTCCACACACTCGACGACTCGATACAATGTACTGGGTACTGCAGTGTCCCGGCTTCTAGAAGATGCAATTACCACACCATTCCATAGTGGTGGAATCGGCAATGCGTCAAATAAAAAGTGCTAAGAGACATTCCTCAAACTTTCCAGGCAGGGATTCGAGAACCCTTGACGCTTTTGGTCATCGATGTTTTCAGGCCTCCATGTTATCGGCCAGAATCAATTCCTACATACTCTATATGGATATGTTCCTTAGGGAGGTGGCTAAGGATTTGGAGTTGATGGCTCCTCTTCTCCCTGATGATAAGAGAACTGATTATCTCACCCTTGTAAAGCATGCCCAAAATGTTTCAAAATTTGTTAACAGGGCAACTTTCAACTGTTTTGAATGCATCATCAGAACTTCAGCTATATGCATTGGTGCACGCAGGATTGCTTGGCTCCAGGCATCTGATCTTGAACAATGGGTTCAAGATAAGCTGGGTAATATACCTTGCACTGTTGAAAACCTTTTTGGCAAGGATTGGCAGGACAAGGCTTCTCAGCTAGAATCTGAAAACACCACTCTTAATAGACTATCTAGATCTACTGTCAACCCAGCTAAGGAAACCTTTTTTCAATAAGAAAAAGAAATACTACCCTTCTTCCACCCCTGCGATGCACTGTCCAATCCATGCTCCCCAGAAGGGGCAGCAGCCACCAAAACAACAGAGGAAGGCTCAGACTCCCAGGTCACAGCCACCTCAGCAGACCCAACATCCTCAGGGTCTTTGTCTCCTTTCTGGAGAACATAGCTGTTCTGCCTCTGGAGATTCCAGATCCCATCCACGTTCCTGGCAGACTTTGTCACTTTGCCCACATCAGAGCAGTAGACTCTCCATAATATGGGAGGGGGGGTACAAGCTTCATCTACGAAGTCTACCCCCCCCCCCCCAGATTCTTCCAAGAGAGTTCTGTTCACAACCCCCTCTCACCGGGTGCAGTAGAGGAGGTGCCACTCTCTCAGCAGGGTCTGGACTTCTATTCTCCATACTTTCTCATTCCAAAGAAGACAGGAGGATACAGACCCATTCTGGACCTCAGAGAACTGAACAAGTATCTACTTTGGGAGAGAAATTCAAGATGATCTCCCTAGGTACTCTTCTCCCCTATCTCCAGTCAGGATTGGCTCTCTTCTCTAGATCTAAAAGATGCATATACTAGCATTCTTATTCACGCACAGCACAGAAGGTTCCTGCATTTCTGTTCTAAGGGAGACATTACACTGGTCAACATTGAAATCGTTACTGACTTTAAAAGACCCTAATCAGTAGTATCTTGGTGAGCTGAACACGAATATAACATTTAAAAAATTGTATTGGCTCTCGTTTTGAAGATATTGCATGTAGTTCATTTTTGATGTTTCACCGTGTAAATTTATCCAGTAGGACATCAACAACATCCCAAATAAGCCTTGAATGATGTAATATTGCATCACATTGCATAATACCAGCATGCATACATCATCCAGAGTTGATTGCATCATTTTCTGATGCAATGCAATACTACTGCCAGACGGCTGCTGAAGCCATCTGACGTCAGCAGTGTACTATACGCAGTCCAGAAAGGTTGAGCATTTAAAATATTTAAGACTGTGTGTGAGACAGATTAAGCTACTGTTAAATGTAACTTTTATTAATCATATAATTTTAGCCATTTAGGTACAATACAGAATAGTAATGCCGCAAAAGTGTGTTAATACCGTTGACAATTTCTGCTACATTTGTGGGGAAGTGACATTTGCCAACCAGAAGAAAAGTATCACTTCTCAACTGAAGAAGGCATATCATCTTTACTTCAGATGCAAGATTGGTGACCAAGACAAGCCTTGGGCCCCGCATATATGCTGCGCTACATGTACAACACAGCTTTCACAGTGGTTGAACTGCAAAAGACCACCAATGCCGTTTGCAGTCACCATGGTGTGGAGAGAGCCAAGCAACCACATAAATGACTGTTACTTTTGCTTGGTTCCTCTTTCCAGCAGAATAACGAAGCAAACAAAGTCGAGCATAGTCTACCCAAACATTCCATCTGCATTGAGACCAGTTCCACATGGTGAGGGACTTCCTATTCCAGAACCTCCATCAGAATATTTTCTTGATTCATCTGATGAAGACAAAGGTGAGCCGACCTGTTCTTCTCCTGGTCCGTCAGAATGCAGTGACCCAGATTTTCACTGGGATGCATATCCACACAGAATAACACAGGAAGAGCTAAATGACCTGGTTCGTGATTTGGACTTATCCAAGAACAAGACAGAATTGCTAGGATCAAGACTCCAATAATGGAATCTTCTAGAAGAAGAAGTCAACATTACTTCATATCAAAAGCGCCACCAGCAGTTGGAGCCTTTCTTCAGAAAGGAAAGTAATCTGGTATTCTGTTCCGATATTGAAAGCCTCATGAATGCCTTAAAAATCACTCATGACCCACAAGACTGGCGACTATTTATAGACTCTTCGAAACTGAGTCTGAAGGCTGTGCTTTTGAACAATGAAAACAGTCTTCCATCTATTCCAGTAGCGCATGCCATCCACATGAAAGAGACATACGATAATTTAAAGCATCTACTGACTTCCATTAACTATAACAAGTACAGCTGGGACCTCTGTGGTGACTTGAAGGTAGTTGCCCTTTTTAATGGGACTGCAGCAGGGATATATAAAATGTGTTTCTTATGTGAGTGGGATAGCCGAGCAAGGGATTGGCACTACTTGCGGAAGGAATGGAATCGCATAAAAAATGTAACAGTTGGAGAGAAGAATATCCAGCACCCAGCTCTGGTTGAGGCTCACAAAATCCTGCCACCACCCCTTCACATCAAACTAGGTTTGATGAAAAACTTTGTGAAAGCCATGGACAGCACTTCGCTAGCTTTCCAATACCTGCATGAAAAATTCCCTCGACTCAGCAAAGCAAAGATTAAAGAGAGAGTTTTTGTGGGTCCTCGGATTCGAGAGCTCTTCAAAGATGACCGGTTCAACAACTTGCTGCAGGGTGATGCAAAACAAGCATGGAATGCTTTTCGCCTAGTGTCAACAAATTTTCTCGGGACTGTTAGGGCAGAAAACTACAAGGAACTAGTAGAAGACATGCTGATGCAGTATCAGAAACTTGGCTGCAATATGTCTCTAAAGATCCATTTCCTTGATTCCCATCTCGATTTCTTTCCTGACAAATGTGGTATGGTTAGTGATGACCAGGGCGAACGTTTTCACCAGGATATCACAACGATGGAGCAAAGATACCAGGGAAAATGGTCCACTACAATGCTGGCTGACTACTGCTGGACACTCCCCAGAGAAGCTCCCGAACAGCTGTACAAGAGACAGGCGAAAAAATCTAAGTAGTAGTCTATGACTTGTTTTTTTACAGGTATAACCGAAGGCCTATTATATTTACTATTGACATGCATTTTGTGATGTAAACATTAATTCTTGTAGATTACAAAAAAACTAGAGCCAGCTTTTCAATTTCACTGTCATATTCGTGTTCAGCATATAAAAATTGATAAGAAATGACTATTTTTATTTCAGTAACATGACATTTGTAAAAATTTGTTGACCAGTGTTATCAATACAGAGTCCTGCCTTTTGGCCTTGCCTCTGCCCCAAGAGTCTTTACAAAGTGCACGGCAGTGGTAACTAGCTGCATTCCTAAGGACTCTAGGGATATTTGTCTTCCCTTACTTAGACGACTGGCTCATTCGAGCAAGCACATCTCTAGAGGCCAATCTTTCCCTCTCGCGCACCATGCAGGTGCTGCAGTACTTGGGATTTGTAATAAATCTTCCAAAGTCCCAACTCGTTAGGGACTCTCCTAAACACTCAACAATCAAGGGCTTTTCTGCCCCAAGCCCGCTGTGCTTGACTCAGCTTGTATCTCAAGCATGCCTCAAGAATTTTCTCACTGCTCGAGAAATGCTGCAACTTCTGGGTCATATGGCATCAACAGTACATGTTGTTCCATATACTTGTCTACATATGCGCACAGCTCAATGGACCCTGGCTTCCCAGTGGTCTCAGGCATCGGGTCGCCTGGGAGACAGAATAATGGTCTCTACACACCTAATCTTATCTCTCCAGTGGTGGCCATCCCCAGAAAACCTGCTAGTAGAGTCACCTTTTCAGGTGCCTTCACATCAATGTACCCTGACGACGAATGCTTCCAAATTGGGCTGGAGAGCTCATCTGGACAATCTCTCCATTCAAGGACTTTGGAACTCAGAGCCATCCACAATGCTCTCAAGGTGTTCCAGGACCATCTTCACTTCCGTACAGTTCTAGTCCAGACTTGAACAAGCAGGGCGGAGCGGCTCTTGGACCCTTTGCAACGAATCCCTGCACCTGTGGTCCTTCACCATACAGCATCAAATTCACCTACTTGCGGTGTATCTTCCAGGCAAACAATCTCTTGGTGAACAAACACAGTCGAGTCCTGCTACCCCACGAGTGGTGTCCCCATGCGGACAAGGTCGCTCACATTTTACAGATCTGGGGAACCCCAGACATAGACCTGTTCACAAGTCCTCAGAATGCCAAACCTCCCCGCTTCTGCTCCAGGACACCTGCTCAGAACAACCAGCGGGTAGATGCTTTTCACCTTCACTGGGGTCAAGGCTTCCTATATGCCTTCCCTCCCATTCCCCTCATTCCCAAAACTCTTTTCAAACTTCAGAGAAACAGGGGTTGCATGATTCTTATAGTCCCACATTGGCCACGACAATCATGGTATCCTCTCCTTCTACGTCAGTCTCAAGCTCAGCCAGTAGATTTGGGGTCTGCTCCAGATCTCCCTTCTCAGGAGGACTTGACACTGCTGCATCCCAATCCGCACTCCCTACATCTTACAACATGGCTTCTGAAGGCATAGCCTTTCAGGATATCAACATCTCTCAACGGATAAAAGCTATCCTTCCTGATCGTGTAACCAGTCTAGTCCTGGACCTCTGGGTTCCCAATCCAATCCAGCAGCTGGAGACTGAGAAAACTCCTCCTTTTTTCTGATGTCACCGGTATATCCACTTGGGATCCGCCTCTTGCCATCAGTAACCTCAGTCTCCAAGCAGCTGGATAGTTAGGAGCCCGGAGGTCCGGGCTCACTGGGGAATCAGTTAAGATTCTGTATCTCCTTTTCCTTAGTTTGGTGATTGGTGTTATTTTACTTTATTTTTAAAGAATTGCACGATCAAAGGGGCATTGGAGGACTGTGCCTTTAAGTGGGGCCCACGTCTACTTCCTTGCTATCTCTTGCCCTCGATCTTCTCCCCTTCCCCCCTCCCGCTTCAGTGCTTCAGTCGGGCTGTCAGAGTGAGCCTGTGAGGGAGTTCCATAGCTGTTTGCTTACGAGCAGCAAGCTACACATACGGGGGGGTGCACCGGAGTCCGGTCTTGCCAGCGCCACACAGAAGCCTGCCTGTCAGTGCGCTGGCAGACTGCGAGAGTGTGTGAGACCGCCCGCTGATTTTGGCGGTGCGTGGTTACCTCCAACAGTTTCAGCAGTCCCCTTTTATCCTCGAGGGGCCAGCCAGGTGAGTGCTCTGTTTCGCGCGGGTTCATGCTCGCGGATTTGAGGGGGGCAGTCTTCTCTTTGGCGGCACTTTGCAGTGAGGTTTCGGCGCGAAATCACGGTGGCGGGCCTAGCCGCGTGGTGCCGCTGCTAGAGAACGCGTTTTTTCCCGCGCGGTTTCAGCGTCGGTTCGGGCCTCTTTCGGGGCTCTCCCTGTCTCTCTCTTCTGGTGTCGGCCATCTCTCCCTCGTTTTCATTGCGTGTATGGGGGTGTTCAGTTTTTCTTTTTATTCCGTGCTGTTTTTGTTTTTGTTTTTTTCACTGCTCCTCTCACTGTGCCCTCTAAGCCAGTTTGCTTAGTTTGCGGTTTAAAAAAAGGCACTATCTCCGGACTCTGTAAATCCTGTGTGAGAGATCCGTTGCCTTCAGATTCTGCCAGAATGGACTCAGGGAGCACGCAGGAGCCTGAGCCGGGGTGTTCAGAGTCTCTGCTGCCAGAGAGGGCCTTGGAGGAGCCGGTGGCGGGTCCATCGTCGGTGCCAGCCGCTCCTCTCCCTCAGGCTCCCTTGCCACTAGACCTTGCGGCCATCTTTTTGCAGGATTTTGTTGCCCTGCTGCAGAAAGCTGTCGGGGCCAATTTTCAGCACGTCCCCGAGCCGGGTCTTCGGAGCGGGGTCAAGAGAGCTGCAACTCCTCTCCCCACCGCAGGTCCTCCGTGCGAGGCCAAGAGGCCGCGTTCCGAGGGGCTCCCGGCAGAGTCGTCTTTGGCCTCAGAGGGTCATCTATCGGATGAGGATGCGGGGGCTCTTGAGGTGGAGGAGGAGCTCAAAGAAGGTGAGCTTTCTGAACGGGAGGATCAAGCCCGAGTGGTTCGGGTCTTCCGGAAGGAAGAGCTCCCAGCTTTGATTAGCGAAGCCCTGTCTATTTTGAATATGCCGGTGCCAGGGTCAGTGGAAGAGGAGACCCTGGAGGACCCGCTATTGCAGGTTTTTCGTAAGACTCAGCGGGCTTTCCCAGTACAACCGGGTCTTTCGGGAGATGATTCAGGAAGAATGGAACCTGCCCGAAGCCCCTCTGAAGGGGACGAGGATCTTGGGGCGTCTTTACCCTCTCTTGGATCAGGACAGGGAGGTGTTCAAGTCACCCAAGGTGGATGCCGCGGTGTCGGCGGTTACCAAGAAGACTACCATCCCGGTTGAGGGTAGTGCAGCCCTTAAGGACCCCCAAGATAGGAAACTGGATGTCTTATTGCGCCAGATCTTTGAGGTGAATGCGCTGTCGCTTCAAGCCGCTATCTGCGGAGCTTGGGTTGCAAGGGCATGTCTCCGCTGGGCCCAGAGAGTACAGGTCACTCAAGGGGGTGACGAGGCTGGAGAGGCGACTAGGCTGGAATCGGGAGCGGCCTATTTGGCCGACAGTCAATATGATCTTATGCGTGGTTTGTCAAATAGCATGGCCTTGGCAGTGGCGGCACGGCGGTACTTGTGGCTACGCAACTGTGCGGCGGACAGTTCCTCCAAGGCTAGGTTGAGCAAACTTCCCTTTTAAGGGGCATCTTTTATTTGGGGAGGATTTAGAGAAATTGGTAAAAGACTTAGGGGACTCAAAATGCGGCAAGCTCCCGGAGGACAGGCCTAAGTCTGTTCGGCCGGGCTCGGCTGGTAGAGGTCAGCAACGAGATTTTAGACGGTTTCAGGCACAACGATTTGCCCCTGCGCAAAGGGGTCGCTTCTCTAGCAGAGGGCTTGGTTCTCAGGGGTTTCGAGGTGCTGGACAGGGGTTTGGACCGTCCTCCTCGTCCTTCGCGGCCAAAAAGCAGCAATGAAATACCGGGGGCCCAGGCTCTCTTGCAGCCGGTCGGGGGACAGCTTCGGGAGTTTTATCCTACCTGGGCCCGGGTAACGTCCGATCAGTGGGTCCTAGAAGTGATCCGGGAGGGCTACGCTCTGGAACTTCTGCGGCCTGTGCGGGACGCCTTTGTCCAGTCTCCCGGGAAGTCTCCCGCCAAATCTGCGGCCTCGCGGGAGACGGTTCAACGGCTTCTGGATCTACGAGCAATCGTGCCTATACCCCCAGACCAGCGCGGCGAAGGTCGTTACTCCATCTACTTCGTCGTTCCCAAAAAGGGGGGCGGCGTCAGGCTGATTCTGGATCTGAAAGGCGTGAATCGTTGTCTGCGGATGTCTCACTTCCGTATGGAAACGCTCAGATCGGTTATTGTAGCGGTGGAGAAGGGCGAATTTCTGACCTCTCTGGATCTGTCAGAGGCTTACCTCCACATTCCCATACGTCCGGACCATCACAGATTTCTCCGTTTTGCGGTCCCCTTCGGCCACTACCAATTCCGGGCGCTGCCGTTCGGCCTGGCGACGGCTCCGTGCACGTTTACTAAAGTCATGGTGGTCGTGGCGGCAGCTCTACGAAAAGAAGGCTTCTTGGTGCACCCCTATCTGGACGACTGGTTGATTCGAGCGAAGTCAAGAGCCGAGAGCGAGGAGGCTACTGCGCGTGTGGTGACCTTTCTGGAGGAGCTCGGTTGGATTGTCAACAGGTCCAAGAGTCACCTGGTGCCTTCTCAAACCCTGGAGTATCTGGGAGCTCGCTTCGACACCGCAGTCGGAAAGGTGTTTCTCACGACGGAGAGAGCGCAGAGTCTTCGGAAGCTGGTGCGTCGTTTTCTCTGCTGCCCGGCACCCTCGGCGTGGCAGTATCTGCAGTTGGGAACAATGGCGGCGGCCATAGAAACGGTCCCTTGGGCCCGGGCACATATGCGGCCCTTGCAAAGGGCGTTACTTCGTCGTTGGTCGCATCAGCGAGATTCCCTGGCTCAGAAGCTGCTCTGCACGGGAGAAGCTCGTCGCTCCCTGCGTTGGTGGTTGCTTCCCGAGATGTTGGAGAGAGGGAGGCCTCTGGACACGCCGGCCTGGATAGCAGTGATGACGGACGCCAGTCTTTCAGGTTGGGGAGCTCATTGCCAAGGCCGGTTCGCGCAGGGTCGGTGGTTGGGACAAGAGCAGGCTTGGCAAATAAACCGTTTGGAGCTACGAGCGGTGACTCTCGCATTGCAGGCGTTCCTTCCTTTTCTCGACGGCAAGGCGGTACGGGTGCTCTCGGACAATGCTACGGCGGTCTCCTATGTCAACAAGCAGGGTGGCACCAGCAGCGTGGGGCTGGAGGCCGAAGCAGGAGCCCTGGGCAGATGGGCGGAAGAGCACCTGCTGGACTTGTCAGCGGCGCCTGTCGTGGGCGTTGACAATGTACAGGCAGATTTCCTCAGTCGGGTGAGAGTGGATCCGGGGGAATGGGCTCTTCATCCCGGAGTCTTCGAGTTGATCGTGCACAGGTGGGGCACGCCGGTCATGGATCTCATGGCCACCTTTTCCTCGGCGAAGGTCAGCCGTTTCTTCAGCAGGAGAAGGGAGAGAATGTCCGAGGGGTTGGACGCTCTCATTCAGGAGTGGACGGCGGACCAGCTTCTATACATGTTTCCACCGTGGGTGCTGATCAGCAGACTCCTGCAGCGGATAGTGAAGTTCGACGGCCAAGTGATCCTGATAGCTCTCGACTGGCCTCGTCGACCCTGGTACGGCGATCTCGTTCGCCTGTCGGTGTCCCATCCGTGGCGGCTCCCCCCTCAGGCGGATCTTCTGTCGCAGGGCCCCCTGCTCATGCCGCACGTAGCTCGATTCTCGCTTACGGCCTGGCTTTTGAAAGGGCGCGGTTGATGGCGCGTGGGTATTCGGCGGCCGTCATTTCTACCCTCTTGAAGGCGAGGAAACACTCCACTTCTCTTTCGTATGTCCATGTTTGGAGGTTCTTCGAAGCCTGGTGCGAGGCCCGCAGCTGCTTGCCTTTGAAAGCCTCCATCTCTCATATTCTGGAGTTCTTGCAGGATGGTCTTGACAAAGGACTTGCAGTGGCGACATTGCAGGTGCACGTGGCAGCGTTGTCGTGCTACAGAGGCAAGATTCGGGGGCGTTCTATTGGTTGTCACTGGGACATTAAGCGTTTCTTGCGTGCGGGGTCGCTACTGCGGCCCCCGATTAGACAGGTCGTCCCGAAGTGGCATTTGCCGTCTGTCTTAGCCGCGCTCGAGCGCCCTCCCTTTGAACCGCTCTCCCGAGCTACACTCAAAGATATCACCTTAAAAGTCGTCTTCCTAGTGGCCATAAGTTCGGCTAGAAGGATTTCGGAGTTGCAAGCGCTCTCATGCAGGGAACCCTACCTCTCGTTCTTCCCTTCCAAGGTGGTTCTGCGGACGGTGCCGGCTTTTCTTCCAAAAGTGGTGTCCCCTTTCCATGTCAACCAGGAAATTTCTTTGCCCGTTTTCACCCCAGAGGGTGGTGCATCGACTTCAAAGGGGTTACATCTCTTGGATGTCCGCAGGGCCTTAAAACGGTACCTCCGTAGGACCGCTGCTTTTCGCAAGTCGGACAAGCTTTTTGTGCTGTTTGCGGGTCCTCGGAAGGGGGAAGCGGCGTCGAAGGCGTCCATTGCTCGTTGGCTCAAGGAGACCATCGCGTCGTGCTTATTTGTTGAATGGGAAGGCTGTGCCCGACGGTCTTCGGGCTTATTCTACCAGGGCACAGGCTACCTCCTGGGCGGAGTTCCGCTTGGTGGCTCCGATGGAAATTTGTAAAGCGGCTACTTGGTCCTCCTTGAATTTGTTTGCACAACATTACCGCCTCGATGTGCACGCAAGGGAGGACACGTCCTTTGCTTCGGCGGTACTGCAGGCGGGTCCTCCAGGGCCCTCCCAAGTCTGATTGGAGTTTACTGCTCTGGTACTTAGCCAGAGGTCCAGGACTAGACTGGTTACATGATCAGGAAGATGAAATTAGACTTACCTGCTAATTGTAGTTCCTGGAATGTAGCCAGTCTAGTCCTGTATCCCTCCCTAGGCGTTCTGCGTCCTTATTGCCTGGACGAGGACCCACTTACAGGTAAGAGTCCTATTTGCGCCCTACAGGGTAGGTGCAGTAAGTGGGTGGGGTCACGTATTTGTACCAATATAAAAAAAAAATGAGGGGATCAATAATAATCAGTAGGGACAGGTAATGTGGTCTATCGGTTCTTACCAAATGGCGGCTGAAGCGGGTGGCTTCTTTCCCTCTCCCTTTTCTTCTTGTGGGTGGGAGGACGCTGCTTCAGTTACAGTCACAGTTCCGAGCGGGGCGGGTTTGCTTGCAGCACAGTGCTGTTCTGTAGCCCCCCAAGGGTTGCTTAGTTTTTCCATAGTTTTTGGCATAGTTTGCTTTCTTAATTGTGTCTCCGGTGAGTCTGCTTTGTCAGTAGGTTACTGATGGCAAGAGGCGGATCCCAAGTGGATATACCGGTGACATCAGAAAAAAGGAGGAGTTTTCTCAGTCTCCAGCTGCTGGATTGGATTGGGAACCCAGAGGTCCAGGACTAGACTGGCTACACTCCAGGAGCTACAATTAGCAGGTAAATCTAATTTCATCTTTTAGCTTATAGGAAACCTTCCAGAAGGTGCTCCTACACCTTCAAGTGGCGTAGATTCCCTCTCTGGTGTTCTGAAAAGGATCTTAACTCCTCAGCTCTGGTGGATGCATTCCTTGAATATCTTCTCCACTTCTCTTCTTCTGGACTCAAAACCAATTTGGTAAGAGTACACCTGTGCAATTGCAGCCTCTCACATGCCCTTAGATGGTCAGCCAATCTCTTTTGAGCCGCTTGTAGCATGCTTCATGAGGGGTCTTCTATTAACTAAGCCTCCCATTAAGCCACCCCCAGTGGCAATGGATCTCAATGTTGTTTTAGGACAGCTTCTCAAGCCGCCCTTTGAACCTCTAGCCACTATCTGAAGTTTCTCACCTGGAAGGTCACCTACCTAATTGCCCTTACTTCAGCAAGATGCATTAGTGAGCTTCAGGCTTTGGTGGCTGACTCTCCTTATACACGATTCCACCATAATAATGTAGTCCTTAGGACTCATCCTCACTTTATGCCAGAGGTGGTCTCGCCCCTCCATTTAAACCAGTCTGGTTACCTCCCTGTCTTTTTCCCTAGACCTCATTCCTCTAGGGCTGAAGCAACCCTTCACACTCTGGATTGCTGCAAGCGTGCTTTGGCTTTTTATCTCCAGAGAACTCTGGAGCACAGAAGCTTCCCAACTTCTCATCACCTTTGACTCGAGTCACCTGGGACTGCCAGTATCCAAGCGAACTCTCTCCAGATGGATAGCCAATTGTATCTCCTTTGCTTCCGAAAGTGCAGGACTTTCTCTCGAGGGTCACGTCACTGAACATAATGTTCGAGCCATGGTTACCTCTATGACAAATCTACACTCTGTAGTGATTGATGAGATATGCAAAGCAGCAACCTGGTCTTCTGTACCAGTGTTACCCGTATGTGAAGACTAAATTCCCGCTATTCCCAGAGATCACCTGTTATAGGTGAGTAACTACGCTTTCTTGCTCAACTCTGTATGAACTTAAGGAGCTCAGTCTCTCCATGGGCAAGACAGGAATCTGCACACATGTCCCTGCTCCAAGAGAAGGGGAGGAGGAGTCCTAATCATGGCCAAATCAAGCTTAACTCTAACCAGCACACCACTAAGCGTGCTCGATGGCATTGACATACTCAAAATAGAAAACAGAACTTTATCCATATGTCTTATCTACAGACCACCAGCTTCCCCGCAGGAATCCCTGGCAGCAGCTCTAGAAACCATCTCAGCTACTGCGCCCAAAAAGAACCAGATCATCCTAAGAGACCTGAACCTAGCCTCTACATCCGCAGTGCAATCAAACACTTTCCATGAAGCTATGGAACAACTGGGTTATGAACAAATCATCCAAAACGCAACCCACATCAAAGGTAACACCCTGGACATGGTGTTTCTACCTAACAAGCATCCTAGTCTGTTGAAATCCAAACCACGAATAACTCAAGTACCATGGTCAGACCATCATCAAATCGAGCTAACCCTAATGCTCCCCACAGCACCTGACCAACCACAACCAGACCAAGCATCTCACCAGCGAAGATGCTTCCAAAAATTCAACAAGGAAGCTCTCCTCGAATCCGTAGCAAACCACGTATACACGGATCTCTCGGACCTGGAGCTGCTGACAAACCTCTGGAACATGGGTATCGAGGCCACCTCAAAACCCACCTGGAGTCACCCTAAAAGCTCAACCGTAACCAAGTCTGAACCTTGGTACTCTGCAACCCTACGAGATCTCAAGAATGACCTGAGAAAGCAAGAACGAAAATGGAGAAAACACAAAACCGAGGAGCGCAAAAAGGCTTACCTCAACCTCCTGTCAACATACAAGAATGAGGTCAACCAAGCAAAGAAAACACACCACACAAGCACACTCAATAAGGCCCTCAACAGGCCTAGGGAGCTTTTTGCTCTCGTCAAATCTCTCACCAAGGCTCCGCAAGAAACCAACCCTAGTGGTTCCATAACAGCCCAACGGCTAGCGGATCATTATGCCAGTAAGCTCAATCCCACAGCACCTGCACCCCACCACTCCAAAACTGGACTCAGCCAACTCCTTTCAAGTAATCAACACCCGGGGAAGTCCTGACCAGGGTGGAAAATGGTCAACCTTCCAGAGAGTGGATGACCAGCAGATAAAAGACATCATCACCAACCTAAGAACCACTACCTCCCCTCTTGACCCCTGTCCAGCCTCCTGGATCAAAGCAACCAAAGAGGAAATAGCGCAGCACATCTCCCACATAGTGAACCTTTCACTACAACAAGGCCTCATGCCATCACTTCTCAAGAAGTCTCTTATACGTCCCATCTTGAAAAACAAAGCGCTCAACAAGGACGACCCTACCTCTTACCGCCCTATCTCAAGCATACCCTTCCTCGCCAAGATCATTGAAAAGGCAGTACAGCGGCAGCTGCAAAACCACATTGATGACATAAACGCCCTTGATGTGCATCAATACGGGTTTCGGCAACATCACGGCGTAGAAACCCTCCTGTTAGCCCTAATGGACAAACTACTCAAGGGTCTGGAAAACAAGAGCAAGATGTACATGCTTATATTCATAGACGTCTCAGCAGCCTTCGACTCAGTGCATCACCCAACACTTTTAGAACGACTCGAGTCCATAGGTATCTCAGGAGCTCCACTAAAATGGTTCTCCTCCTATATAACAAACAGAATGCAGCAGGTCAACTTCAACAATGTCAAAGCAACCCCCTTCCCGCAGACCCAAGGCATTCCACAGGGCTCCGCCCTCTCCTCCCTCCTTTTTAACTTATACCTTCAACCAGTATGCAATATCTTCCAGGGCCACGACATCAACTACCATATCTACGCAGATGACCTAATGCTCTATACACAACTAGATGTAAATAACCCAAACCTCAACAAGCTAGAAAATTGCCTACACGAGCTTCAAGTCTGGCTCCAACGCAACAATATGTCCATAAACCACAAGAAAACAGAAGCAATGTGTATCTCCAGGAAACCGGGATTCGAGCCCCCCACAATGATCTCCATGAACAGTAATAACTACAACATCAAAACAGAGATAAAATATTTGGGAGTGATGCTTGACAGCAACCTGCATATGGACAAGCACCTTCGAATTACCAATCGGGCTATTTTCCACAAATTAAGAGTCTTGCAGCCCCTACGTAGCATCCTCGATCATACTGACTTTAGATCTGTCGCTCAAGCCCTCATCATCCCACACTTGGACTATTGCAATGCCATACTGCAAGGCCTGCCAAGAAAAACTACAAATATTCTACAAATGGCACAAAATGTAGCGGCCCGAATCATTATGCAAAAAGGACTCTCTGACCACATTACGCCCACACTAATTGAGCTTTACTGGCTCCCAATCACGGCCTGCATTCAATACAAAATCATAGTCACGACTTTCAAACTCATCCATGACATAGCGCCCTCACACCTCAACAGCTTAATATCCAATCTACCCAACAACAGAAGTAGACGAACACCGAACCTAAATACCCTCAGCATCCCGAAGTGCTTCACAAAGGTTAATGCATGCACCAGCAATAGAGCTTTCTCATTTATAGCTCCGGCACTCTGGAACCGGTTGCCAAGTGATCTACGTGAAGTCTGCGTTCTGAAAGACTTTCGAAAACAACTTAAGATGCACCTCTTCCAATCACATTTCAACTTAACTTCATGAAATGCACTAATGCCATGAAATGCACCCAGCCGTATGTAAATATGTATATAAGGATCCTTCGTATAAATTGTAAATAGGTTTTTAAGTACCCTGTATGTAGCTGCGATATTCAATCAACTGTAAATCCTGTAACCCCATGCTTGCTGTGCACTATCTCCCCTCCCTAATCGAAATGTACATACTCTAATTACTGGCCGGTACAGCCAACTCTCCCATGTATAGCAACCGCTGCTGATCACTGGAAGCAGCGGGATATAAATGTACGTTAAATAAATAAAATAAATAAATGCTCAGAGGAGCATACCAAGAGCATCAGTTTTGTATGGCCGGTTATATTTGCAGCAATCTTTATAAGCTGCTGTTATATATATTCAGAGTTGTGGTCAACATTATTGGCACCCTTATATTTCAACCCTTTCATGTCCAATATCTCCTTTAAAAAAAGAGCCAGTGAAATGGCTCTGGACTATATATGCATGCATATTTGATACACAAAAGAACCAAATGAAACGAGACCAATTAAAAAAGGAAATAGTATAAAAACTGGGACATTGCCAGGACATGATTATTCACCCACGATTTAAGGTGAAAACCAACAAAAACCATACTCACAATGCTTATCTAAATAGACCTAATTCAAACAATTTTTTGTCGGATCACCTACCATGAGAGGTCACTCTCTCTCATAGGTCCTCCTTTTAATCAAATTTATAAATTTATTAATTAAAAGGATGACCTACTATGAGAGAGGGTGACCTCTCATGGTAGGTGATCTGACAAAAAATTGTTTGAGCTAGGTCTATTTAGATAGGCATTGTGGGTATGGTTTTTGTTGGTTTTTACCTAATTGTGGATATATATGTGGTTATTCCTTTGGGCTTTATATTTGGATAATTATAGGACATGAGAACCGCATTCTCATTGCAGTAAAATTAGATGCACCTGTAATCAATTGTCAGTACTCACATGACTTGAATCATCAATGAATGATGGTTCTAATGTTTAAAATAGCCACATTCCCTCCCTATAACATGACAGGAGCAAGGAGACAAACATACCCTCTCAAAGTAGAATAAGACTTTATTCATTACATCCCATGTTCCCTGTAAAAGTTATCTCCAAGTTATAATGCCCTGCTCAATGTAATTTCAGTTTGTTCAATGTAAACCGCACTGATGCAGAATAGCGCGGTATATAAGAGAATGTAAATAAATAAACACCAGTACTGTTTCAGCAACTCGTGCCTTCATCAGGGGATATATAACTGAAAACCTCAAACACAAATAAATAAATAAAATAATTAAGAAAATAAAACCATATAAAAATGACCTTAACATATATATTAGCTAATAAATAAAACACTACAGATCACCTAAACTCAAAACATATTAAAAACATGAGTAAATATATCAAGAAAACTCATATAAACAAAACAATTAGTGACTATGAATGAAAAACTTCTAGATCATAAAAAAATGAAACCACCAGAGGAATAAAATAAGAGATAAAAAGATGAATAATGACCCAATACAAGCATTGTGAAACCTGTCTTGTGGGGAAACTGCTAGGTAAGTATGACCTAGATTGGCCACTGTTGGAAACAGGATACTGGGCTTGATGGACCTTGGTCTGACCCAGTATGGCATATCTTATGTTCTTATAAGAACAACAATTAAGGCTAAAGACAGTTAAAAGTAACTTATACCATAAAAAACAAAATAGAATAGTATACGAGTTACATGAGGAATAATAAAAGGACTCACTGTCTATCCACTTGAAAGCACAGTCATGTGCAGAGCAATGTCACTAAAACTAACAAGAATATTATCAAACAGACATTAAGGGCATAGAGGTAATCTCGAACATGTCCTTGCACAAAATATGAGGGGAACAGGCACACAAGAGAGAGCACTGATAATAGCTTACCGCATCAAGCGTCTGTACTTCAAAAACTGAGAAACTGAGTGTAGCATTTCCATTCATTTAAAGGGGGATCATCTTGGTGCCAAAAACTCAATACCAAGGAAACCTGAATCCTATATTAATCAATATATATCCACTTCTGAGTGAGAGCCAACAAATAAAATCGTGCTTACTTGCTATTTTTTAAAAAAACAGTGTGCAAGCGATGTTGAAAGCAAACATTTACATGGCTTCAATTGTAATGTAATGCCCCGTGGTCCTAAACACTTACATGTTAGAACTAACAATGTGTGTGGGAACGAAGACCCCTGCAGCTTTTGTCTGAACACAGAGCACAGTTTTAATCTGCAGTTCTCACATAAGTATCTGTTAGACTAAAAGGGGAGGGAGCAGGGGAGGGTTATAGAGTATATAAATGATCACGAGACAATTTAGATTACACTGTGTAATACAGGTTTTGTTCCCAGGTAGTGGCTGTTATTTCCTAATTGCTTATAACTTAAAAGTATGCAAAATGGTGGTTATTCTCATTTAACTTTGCCTTTGTGAACAGGAGATTGATATTTGTGAAATTTACGTATTCCCCTTGTTAAAACGGGCTTACTCTTGTGCCTTTTTGTTCACATAAATAATAAAAACACAACATATAATATTTACTTATATTTAAGTTATTCTCTAGGAGCAAGCAGGAAGTCATTCCTCACATATGGGTGATGTCAGCGCTGACGGAGCTCCGCACGGAGCATTTCCCCAGCTTTCAAAGAAAGCCTTTGGGAATTCTACCACGCATGCGTGGTCCCCTTCCCGCCCAAGGGTGCCATCTTGTTCAGTGTCCTTTTTTCCATGGAGCCCAACGGACGTAGTCCTCTACTTCCCCGGAAAAAGTTCTTAAACTCCTTCAGAATCTTTGGTTTGCATACCGTTTCCTTCCTGCCTCGAGCCGTCGGCTCTTCATTCATTTTTTTCCTCAAGGTTCCTCCTTGACCAGCCTTCGTGCCATTTTTCGCCCGGGGGTCGTTGATCCTGGCCAGGTATTCTCCCATCATGACTCCTTGTGGGTTCAAGAAATACGATCGCTGCAGTCAGACTATTTCAGTTGCCCGTACCCATGACTGCTGTCTCCGCTGCCTGGGCTCGGACCACAACAGCTCCACCTATGACTGGTGCCAGGCCATGGCCTCCAAACCAAACAAAAAGCAGAGTTGCAGGGGAAGCTGTTTCCAAGATCTCACTCAGCCCCAGCCTCCCCATCACCGAGCCCCAAAGCCAGCACTTTCTGTGAAGTCTGGACAGCCTCTTAGTCCTGCGGTGGTGGCTACTCCAGCGTGGCCCCAGACCCTCCCAAGAAAAAGACAAAGGCACTGAAGCCTGCCAAGGTGCCTCCAATGTATCCTGGCAAAGTCCCACGCGAGACTTGGGCACTCTGAGCAGCGCCCTCAAAGTCTCAAGTCCTCGGCCGGCGGAGACCGCGCCAGAACCCATGAACCCATAGTCCTCAAGGATGCACTTTCCAGAGTGCCGGCGTTGGACCCGAGGCCCTCAGAGACCACGCTGAAGGCTGCACAGCCATCGGGCCTCGAATCCCGAATGGCGGCCATGGAGCAGAGCATCTCCTCCTTCCTGGCCTTGCAGCAGTCGATGTCTGGTTTTCCAGCATCATCGACCCTGACACCAGGCCCTCCGACCTCGGGGGAGTTCCCAGGAGTCAGGTTAGGCACCAAGTGCCATCGGCCTTGGGTAAGTCCTCAGCGTCGGTCTCGGTCATACTCCTTGGGGATCCGGTCCTCCCTGGTGAGTTTTCGGGAGTCCGATCCCAGATCCTCCGGTGGGCCCCGGTTCCTTGGGGCTACCCCCGAGGCTGATTCCTCAACTCCCTCGGGATCCAAATGGGAAACAGGACAAGGCCTCTCCGGAGACCTCCCTGCTCAGGGATGTCCCCTCCGAGCCTTGGCGCCACTCCCCGCCTGAGGACGTAGCCTTTCATGGCTTCGTCCGCAACATGGCCCAGGATCTTTTGGTCCAGATGGAGTCGGAGGAAGATCCGTGCACATAGGAACTCGAGATCCTGCAATATGAGTCTCCTCCCAAGGAGACTCTCATGATGCGAGTTCCATCCATCCTCAAGAGGCTACTCCTCAGGATGTGGGAGACCCCAGCCTTGGTGCTGGTGGTCATTCGGCGCCTGGATGCTATCTACTGCGTCTGGAAGGGCCCTGGTTTCCATAAACAGCAACTCCCCCACACTCCATGATGGTGGAGTCCTCCATGCAGAAAATGAAGAGCCAAAAATCCTACTCTTCTGTTCTCCCCAGCATGGAGGCCTGGGCCCTTGCGGCCCATGGTGTCAAGTGTTATAATAGCGCCATGCTCGTGTGCCGTATTCGGACATACGAACTGTACATGGGAATGTTCCTAAAAGGCCTGATCCAGGAGCTCTCGGTGTTCTCGGTGGGCCTTGCCGGGGAACCACTGCAGAGGTTTCAGTCCCTGGTGGCGGTCATCCGGGACAGTTCCAAATTCCTCTCTAGGGCCGCCTACGATGTGTTCGAGTCTGCGGCCAGGGTGCCAGCCATTAGCATCGGTGCCCGGCACCAGGCGTGGTTGCAAACCTCGGACCTCGAGCAGTGGGTGCAAGAAAAGCTGCTGGATGCCCCCTGCAGTGGTGAGAACTTGTTCGGGAAGCCGATGTCCAACAAGGCGGCTGAAATCAAGGCTGAGGTAGTGACCCGCAAAGGTTGTCCAGGAAGACTTTGACCCTCCCCAAGAAAAAAATCCTCTGGGGAAAAAGCCCTTTTTTTCAGAGGAAAAAGGTCTATCACCAGGCCGGGCCCTACCAGTTGTACTTGGGGCAGCAACACCAGGCCTCACAGCCTAAAAGCCAGGGGCATGGACCCCGGAAGCCCAAGGCCCCCAAGACTTAGACACCAGCCCCCACCCAACTGGGAGGAGGCTTTTGACTCCCTTGGCAGGGCCTTCCACAGGGTGTCGGCTGGCCTCATTTGCCTGCAACTGGTCCAACATCACCACAGACAAGTGGGTCCTGCAGGTGGTGAGAGAGGGTTACCAACTCCATCTACAGCAGAACCCTCCAGACTTCTTCCCAGGAGAATCATCATGGCCTCTCCTCCACCAGACCTTGCTCATCGCAGTACTCGCAGGCTTACTCAGGGACATGGCAGTGGAACCTTTATCCTAACACCTCTGGGGGAAGGGGTTCTACTCAAGATATTTCTTTGTTCCAAAAAGAACAGGGGGCCTCTGGCCCATCATGGACCTGCGCAACTTGAACCAGTTCCTGGTGTGGGAGAAGTTCAAGATTTATTTATTTATTTATTTAGACAGTTTTGTATACCACCTTATTCTTCAATCAAAGTGGTCACAACACAATTGGGGGATACATTTAACACGAGGGGATATGAGACACATACACTAATACTTACAGGGGACATGGGTAATGGAGGGTTAAGTGGCTTGCCCAAGACCACAAGGAGCACCTGTGGGGCTAGAAACCCCAGTCCTTCTGGCCCAAGGTTGCTGTCCTCTAGTGGGATTTGAACTACCGACCTTCCGGCCTGAAGTACCTTGCCCCAACCACTAGGCCACGCCTCCTCTTCGGGTCTTCACAAAGTGCCTGGCGGTCATGACCGCCCATGTCTGCCTCCAGGGGGCCCACGTTTTCCCCTACCTGGAAGATTGGCTCATCAGAGGCAGCATGGCTCTCGAGGCCAGCCAAGCTGCAAGGCTTACAATTTACATCCTGCAGAAGTTGGGCTTCGTCATCAACTACCCCAACTCCAGCCTCTCCCCAGCTCAAGACCCGGAGTTCATAGGAGCCCAGCTGGACACTCTGCAGGTCAAGACTTTCCTCCCGATAGAGAGGACCCGTCACCTGATGCAGTTAGCAGAGAAGGTTCAAAGTTGCAGATCATGCCAGCCCCCCTGCTCCTCCACTTGTTAGGCCACATGACCTCAACAGTTCATGTCACACCCTTGGCTCGCCTGCACATGCGAGCAGCCCAGTGGTGCCTCAGATACCAATGGACACAGGCCACAGGCAAGCTGAGAGACAGAGTAAGGGTCACCCACCGATTGGTGGCCTCCCTCAACTGGTGACAGTCCCCACAACATCTCAGGGCAGGGATGCCTTTCCAAGCACTAGCACCACAAAACGTCCTAACAGACTTCTCCCTGGCTAGCTAGGGGCACTCAGGGCAACTGGTCCCCAGACGCGTCTTGGTTACATATCAACCTTCTCGAGCTCAGGGCCATCTTCCTGGCCCTACAGGCTTTCTGCTACCTCCTAGGCAACGGCCCTCATACAGACGGACAACCAGGTTGCCATGTTCTATGTGAACAAGCAGGGAGGCACGAGCTCCTACTCCCTCTGTCAGGAGTTGGTAGCCCTCCACTCCTTAACAGTGCGCAACAGCATGCTCCTGACAGTGGTGTACGTATGGGCCAGGACAACCTCCTGGCAGACAGGTTCAGCAGGATTCTTCACCCACACGAGTGCCGTCTGGATCCCAGGGTGGCACAGAGGCTCTTTCACCTCTGGGGTATACCCTGGCTGGACCTGTTCGCTTCCCTGGACAATGCATAACTGCCCAGATTCTGCTTACCTCAGCCACAGCAGAGTGGCAGCGGATACCTTCCTAGTCTCATGGTCGAGGGGCCTGCTTTATGCATTCCCACCAACCCCTCTAATAGCCACGTGCCTTTTCAAGATCCAGAGCGATCATGCCGCAGTAATCCTGGTTGCTCCCAGGTAGCCCAGACAGCCTTGGTTCCCCCTGCTACTCTCCCTGTCGGTGGCACCGGGCTGTCAGCCGGATCTTCTTTTTCAGGAGGTGGGCTCCCTTCTCCACCCCAACCTGGCATCCCTGACTTTAACTGCATGGATGCTGAAGGGGTAGCACTGGCCCCTTCAGTCTCACAGACGAAGTGCAAGAGATCCTCGTGACCTCCTGGAAACCCTCCACCAGGAAGGCATATGCCTTCAAGTAGAGGAGATTCTCTCTGTGGTGTGCAGAACGGAATGAGCATCCTTTCTCCTGCCATGTGCAGCTCATTCTGCAGTACCCTGCTGCATCTCTTCCGCTCAGGGTTGAAATCTAATTCGGTCAGGGTGCATCTCAGAGCCATAGCAGCTAACCATCACCCTGTGAAGGGGAGGCCTCTCTCAAACCAGCCCCTGGTCCCCAGGTTCCTCAGGGGCATTCTGCTATCGAGCCACCCCCCCCCCCCGCCGCACATTTTCACCAGTGGGATCTCAATGTGGTGCTCTCACAGCTCACCAGACCACCATTTGAGCCCTTGATGACTTGCTACATGAGTTATCTCTCCTGGAAGGTGGCCTTCCTGGTGGCTTTGACATCCGCCCGGAGGGTGAGTGAGCTACAGGCCCTGGTGGTGGATCCATTTTACACCAGGTTCTATATAAACAGGGTTGTGCTTCAGACGCACCCCAAGTTCCTTCCATCTCAGTCATGAGGTTATCCTCCCCACCTTCCCACTACCTCATGCCGGTAAGGCAGAGTCAGTTCTGCATACATTGGATTGTAAGAGGTCCCTGTCCTTCTATCTACAGCGGACCCAGGGCCACTGCAAGGCTCCTCAACTCTCTCTTATGACCCCGGCAGACTAGGGCGCTACCTGTGACCGAGCGAACCCTGTCCACTTGGGTGGAGGATTGTATTGCCCTCACTTATGAGCAGCTGGCCTCTCCCTAGAGCACTGCTCATCAAGTGAGGGCTATGGCCATATCGGTGGCCAACCTCCGCTCAGTGCTGGTGACAGAAATTTGTAAAGCTGCCACATGGTCTTCAGTGCATACGTTTGCAGCTCACTACTGCCTCAAGAGTGAGTACCGCAGGGACAGTGCCTTTGTCCGGGCAGTAATTGATGCATTCTCGGTGTATAGGTAACTCCTGCCCTCCGACCCTTCTGTGTTCAGGCTACCAGAGCTATGGTGATGGCGGGGTCTGCAAAGTCTTTTAGTAGGGACTCAACCTCTGTAACGCACAGCCTTTCTATTGGTAGCCATTGATGCTGTCATGGTTCGGTCCTCGGCAGCCTTTAGCTAGGGAGTCCCATATATGAGGACTGACTTACTGCTTGTTCCTGGAGAAAGCGTAGTTACTCACCTGTAACAGGTGTTCTCCAGGGACAGCAGGAATCAGTCCTCACAACCGTCCCTCCTCCCCTGGGAGTTTCCTCCTTTTCCTTTTCACCTTTTGCCTAAGCTATGTCATCTGAATGAACAAGATGGCACCCTTAGGCGGGACGGGGACCACGCATGTGTGGTAGTATTCCCAAAGGCTTTCTTTGACAGCTGGGAAAATGCTCTGCATTGGGTTACGACGTCACCCATATGTGAGGACTGATTCCTGCTGTCCCTGGAGAACACCTGTTACAGGTGAGTAACTAACTATGCTTTCAAGAAAGACCGTAAAACATTTAAAAGTGAGTAGATTTTCAACATTTACGATTATATTGGAAATTACTATCTCCAGGAACAAGCAGGAATGTAGTCATCACATATGGGTATCGTCGGTACCGATGGAGCCCGCATGGGAAAGCTCCCCAGCGTCCAATCAGAACGCTTTTGGGAGCATCCCACAGCGCCTGCGTGCTGCCTTCCCGCCTTTCCCAACTCCCTCTCTTCAGTTCTTCTTCTTTTTCCGCGGAGCCAGCAGGTCATGTTCCTGTCACCCGCAGAAGAATTTCTTTTTTCTTTCTTTCTTTTTGTGGTCACGTCTACCGGTACCGCCGGTCTTTTCTTTCTTATTTCTGTAAAAAAAAAAAAAAAAAAATCTTTTTTTCATTTCTTCAGGTGCACCTGCCTTTTTTGGGCCTTAGGCCCAAAAACGTTTCCTTAACATGGAAAAACCTGCCTCAGGTTTTAAAAAGTGCACCAAGTGTGGCGGCACCATTTCCGTCACCGACACCCATGAATGGTGTTTAAAATGTTTAGGTCCTGACCACTCCATCACGGATTGTGTGTCCTGTGCCATGATGTCTAAAAGAGGTCGGCAGAACTGAGCTGCCAAGCTCAGTACCCTGTTTCCCTCTGATGCAGCTTCGGTGGCATTGACGTCTTCCAGGGCTGCTTCTTCCTCCCATGGATCTCAGGTAACTAAACATAAATCCAGCCGGTCCTCGAAGGGTAGATCTCCTTCTAAGCATCGAGATGCCTCTGGCATTGCCCTCGAGGATTCTGCACCGGCAAAATTACCCCGGTGGGAGGCTTCGGCTTCCAAAGCATTATCGGGGTTCCAAGATGTTCTCGATGGCTCGGCCTCGACAGATCTCCTGGTGCCATGCTCTGGGCAGGCATTGGTGGCATCCATGGACCAGAGTGGCATCCATGGAACGCAGTCTGGCGGCTTTCCTTGTGGCATCGACGCCCTTGGTACCGCGACAGACAACGCCACCGGTACCGGCATCGGTACCGATAGCATCGGCATTGGTGTCTGCTCTGCCGGTACCCTGTCCTCCAATGCCCTCCGGTACCGATTCTCCGGTACCGGTTATTCCCGGTACCGATCTTGGTTGGTACGAGTATCTGGCTCTACAGGAGCATCCGGACAGACGATACTTCGAGTCCTCAGAAGAATCTGAGGATTCTGAAAGTTCTGTCGATGCAGCGATGCTTCTTCCAGAGGAGTCCTCCTCCCCTAAATGCAGGATGTCTCCTCCAGAGGACATGTCCTTCCAGGACTTCATTAGGGAGGTGGCTCGGGGCCTGTCCATTACTGTGGCCCCTGAAACAGAGCCAAGGGCCAAGGAGTTGGAAATTTTACAATATCCCAAAACTCCTAAGGAGGCAGCTACCTTACCCATTCATGAGATTCTTTATGATCTCATGTTCAGGATGTGGGAAACACCTCTTACCACCTCTCCTCATTCTCGCAGATTGGATACTATGTATCGAGTCCCTCCTTGTCCTGGTTTCCATAAGACTCAACTTCCTCACCACTCTATTGTGGTAGAGTCAGCTATGAGAAGGATCAGAAGTGCAAAAAGACATGCCTCTAATCCTCCAGGACGTGAGTGCAGAACCCTGGATGCTTTTGGACGTAGAGTCTTCCAATCTTCCGTGCGTGCTGCAAGAATCAGTTCCTATAGTCTCTACATGGGAATGTTCCTAAAGGAGGTCACAGATAATTTACAGACTTTAAGTCCTTTCTTTTCTGAGGATAAAAGACAGGACTTTCTCACTTGGTTTCAAACATGCCCAAGATGTTTCTAAATTCTCCAACCGTGCAGCCTTTGACTGTTTTGAGTGTATAAGCAGAACCTCGGCTATCGCCATAGGTGCACGTAGAATTGCTTGGCTCCAGGCATCTGATTTAGAGCTCTGGGTACAAGATAAATTGAGAAATATCCCTTGTACTGGTGAGAACCTGTTTGGTAAAGATCGGCAGGAAAAAGCCAATGAAATGGATGCTGAAAATTCCACCTTGGATAGACTATCCAAGTCCACTGCTGATCATGTTAGAAAGAAGTTGTTCAAGAAAACATCTTTTTCTAAAAATAAAAGATTTTATCCTGCTTATGGTCAGCAGGCATCTTCTGCAGGTCAGTTTTCAAGCAAACGTCAACAACCACCCAAACAGAAGAAAGCAAAGGCTGCTAGGCCTCCACCGGCCCAGCAGCCTCAGCCTCCTCAGGGCCTTTGACTTTCAACTAGAGAACTTAGCCTTTCTGGTTCTGGAAGGACCAGAACTGTCCACCATTCCAGGAAGGTTGTGTCATTTTGCCCCCAGATGGAGGCAAATAACAGCAGAGCATTGGACACTCTCCATCATAATGGAGGGGTACAAACTTCATTTTTCAAGCATGCCCCCTCACACAATAGTGAAGCAGTTCAATTCTCCGACCTCTCTCATTGACCTGTTAGGTCAGGAGGTTGCCATTCTTCTTGCCCAAGGGGCAATAGAAGAAGTACCTCTTCATCAACAGGGCATAGGTTTCTTTTCCCCTTATTTTCTTATTCCAAAGAAAACGGGGTTACAAACCTATCTTAGATCTCAGAGAATTGAACAAATTCCTTGTCAAGGTGAAATTCAAGATGATTTCTCTCGGAGCTCTGCTACCATACTTTCAGAGTCAGGATTGGCTTTGTTCTCTAGATCTCAAGGATGCGTACACCCATGTCCTCATCCATCCAACCCACAGAAGGTTCCTTCGGTTCCTTTTTCAAGGAAAGCACTACCAATACAGGGTACTTCCTTTTGGTCTGGCCTCAGCACCAAGGGTGTTCACGAAATGCATGGCTGTGGTGGCTGCATTTTTCCGCACTCTAGGAATATTCGTCTTCCCTTATTTGGACGACTGGCTCATTCGAGCTCCAACACAGTCAGAGGCCAAGACTTCTCTATCCTGCACAATGCGTATCCTTCAGTATTTAGGGCTGGTAATAAACATCCCAAAATCGAGTCTAACTCCCACTCAGTTTTTAGAGTTCATAGGAGCTTTTCTGGATACCACAAGGGCAAGGGCCTATCTTCCCCAGGCTTGTTGCCTTCGCTTAGTGCAGTTAGTTTCTCAAGCAGTGCTAAAGCCCCATCTAACTGCTCGAGAAATGTTGCAATTACTAGGCCACATGGCATCCACCGTGCATGTGTTTCCATATGCTCGCCTCCACATGAGGGCAGCTCAGTGGACTTTATCCACCCAATGGACCCAGGCATCAGGGTGCCTGTCAGACAAAATAGCAAACACAAGTTAACTCATTTTGTCCCTCCAATGGTGGAAGTCCACTCAAAACCTGTTGCTGGGGTGCCCCTTTCAACAACCCTTACCCCAAGCAACTCTCACGACAGATGCTTCTCCAAAGGGTTGGGGAGCTCATCTGCAAGACTTCTCCACCCAGGGCACCTGGTCTCCGCAAGAGAGTTGTCTACTTATCAATCTCTTGGAACTCAGAGCAATTTTCCTGGCTTTGCGAGTGTTCCACTCCCTGCTCAGCTACAAGACAGTCCTCATTCATAGGACAATCAAGTAGCCATGTTCTATGTGAACAAGCAGGGGGGAACGGGCTCTCTGTTGCTTTGCAACGAAGCTTTGCGACTATGGGCCTTCACCAGAGAGCATCAGATCCATCTGCTGGCAGTATATCTTCCAGGCATTCAAAACTCTTGGGCGGACAGACTCAATCAAGTTCTGCTTCCACATGAGTGGTCTCTGCATGCAGACCAGGTGACCAGGATTTTTCAACTTTGGGGAACCCCGGACATAAACTTCTTTGCAAGTCTGTGGAATGCCAAACTTCCTCAGTTCTGTTCCAGAATTCCAGCTCAGGGGGCTCAGGCCAGGGATGCTTTCTTCCTTTACTGGGGTCAAGACTTCCTGTATGCCTTTCCACCCATTCCCTTAATTCCCAAAACCCTCTTCAAGCTTCAGAGAGACAGAGGCCACATGATTCTCATAGCACCACATTGGCCACGGCAAGTGTGGTACCTTCTGCTTCTACATCTCTCTCAAGCTCCCTCCCTGGAGTTAGGGTCTGCTCCAGATCTCCTATCTCAGGAGAACGGAATTTTATTTATTTATTTATTTATTTATTTAATACACACTTATATACCGCTGCTTCCAGCGATCAGCAGCGGTTTGATTCTTCTTCTGGGGATGTCAATCAGGACAGGGAGGGGACAGTAATTATAGAGATCTAAGGGTAGGTCACAGCACACAGGGTTAGTGTCATGGGGGACTTCATTATACATATTTACATTTATACATAAGTATTTACAATTGTACCTCACACCTTTTCTATAATTTATATATTCGGAATTATCTTTGTATTATACATCTTCACATATTCTTACATAACGTGTTATGTAACGCATTTGTGAGTCATGGCTGATTATAATAGCATTTGAATAGGTGAGTTTTTAACTCTTTCCTGAAGATTGCAATGTCCGTGATTAAGCGCAGTTCAAAAGGGAGTTGATTCCATATTGTTGGTGCAGAGAATGCGAATGCTCTTCGAGATGTACTTGTTTTTACTGTTCTGATGGATGTGGGGACTTGTAGGGTGCCCAAGTTGGTATTTCTTCTGTCTCTATTTGCAGGTTGTGTGCTGATAAGAAGGGTGGTCAGGAATGAGGGGGCTATGTTATTGATAAGTTTGAATGCGGTTACTAGCATCTTGTACTGTATCCTTGCTGCAATTGGAAGCCAATGTAAGTTTATTAGTATGGGGGTGATGTGTTCTGCAATGCTTGTTCCCATTATGATCCTGGCAGTTACGTTTTGGGCCAACTGAAGGATATTTATTGATTTCTTGGGGAGACCTTGAAGGATGGCATTACAGTAGTCCAGATGTGGCATAATGAGTGCTTGCGCCACTGATCGGAAGTCACATGGATCTATTATTTTTCTTAGCGGTTGTATCACTCTAAGTTTATGGAAGATGGCTTTGTTTGTTTTACGTAGGTGGGTCTCCATTTTTAGGTTGCAGTCGAGCGTGACACCTAGGTATTTGATCTCATCCTTCGCCTTGTACGTGTTATTGCACAGGGTGATTGTATCAGGGGGCTAGAAGTGCGGTTTGCTGGATATATACATGACCTCGGTTTTTTTGTGGTTTATCGTCATGTTATTTTTCTGTAGCCATTGCAACATTTCATCCAGGCAGTTTTCGAGCTGTGAATAATTTGGGTCCGTGGCGTCCAGTTGTGTGTATAACATGATGTCATCTGCATAGATGTGGTAGCTGATGTCATGTCTTTCAAAGATTTTGCATAGGGGTTGCATGTAAATGTTGAACAGTAGAGCCGAGAGGGCTGATCCCTGTGGAATGCCCTGTGTTTGAGAGAACGGTTCAGCTTGTTCGCCATTGAATTGTACTTGAGGCCTTCTATTCGATATGTAGGAGGAGAACCATTTGAGGGGGGTTCCCCCAACTCCTATGGATTCCAGCTTGTTTAGTAGGATCTCATGATGTACAGTATCGAAGGCGGCGGAGATGTCAATGAAAATGAGTATAAACATTTTCTTTCTGTCTTCAAGTCCTTTAAGGAGGTTGTTCATTAGCGCTATCAAAAGTGTTTCAACTCCATGATTTCTTCGGAACCCGTACTGCTGTTTGTCTAAGGTATCGTGGTCATCAAGGTGATCCTGAAGTTGTAGGAGCACTGCCTTTTCAATGATTTTTGCAAGGAATGAAATGCTGGATATGGGTCTATATGAGGTCGGGTCTTCCTTGTTGAGAGTATTGTTTTTTAGGATTGGCCTTATTATTGATTGTTTTAGTTGTTTGGGCATTATTCCTTGACTTAGCGACTGATTTATAATGTGGGCTATCTGCTGGTTGATCTCTTTTTTTGCCGCTTTGATCCATGCAGTTGGGCATGGGTCGAGTGGTGAGGTGGTAGTATTTATGGAGGTTAGAATGTTTGTGGTTTGTTGCTCATCAAGGTTATGGAATGTGTTCCATGTTGGTTCTTGCTTCTTTTCTGTTCTTTGATGCAGTGCGCTTTCCTTTACCGCGGGGGCGGTGAAAGTCAGCTTGCTTGCATAGTGATTTGCTAGTGTTTGCGGATGGATGGGGCTATCCTGCTGTTCTGGTGGCGCTGTTTTGGTAAGTGATTTTACTAGCGCGAAAAGTTCACGTGGTTTGTTGATGGCTTTGTTCAGGATGTTGGAATGGTGTATCCTCTTTGCTGTGTTTACTTCTTCTTTGTATCTTGAGAGGAGATTAAGGTATACCGTTCTTAGTTCAGTGGATTTGGTGCGTCTCCACATTCTTTCGTGCTTCCTGAGGTCTCTCTTCATTCTGGACAATGTTAAATTATACCAAGGTTCTGATGGTTTTTTGGATGTGCTTGGTGTCTGGTTCCCTTTGGGGATTGCTATGGACTGAATTCCGGAATCCCATTTGCTTGTTAGGTCATCAAGGTCTGTTGCTCCCAGGTCGATGTGGGATTTGATAGCACTGATGAGGCCTTCCATGTCTGGTTTGTTAAATCTCCGTTGTTGGTGTGATCCCCTTTTCCCTTTCGTGTCCTTGGTCAAGTTTGGAAGCTTTATCCGTATATTAATTTGGTGGTGATCTGACCAGGGTAGTGGATTGATCTCTATCCGGGGCCTCTCACCAATTTCCTGTTCTCTTTTGGGTATGAAGACCATGTCAAGTGTGTGACCTTTTTCATGGGTTGGTTCTGTTATCAGTTGCTGGTACCCTAGTTGCGCCATAGCTTCTAGGAAAGTGTTTGCATTCGTGGTTGATGTGGATGCTAGATTTAGGTCTCCTAGTATTATCTGGATTTTTCTAGGTTGTGTCGATGAAATTACTTCCAGTGCTGATGCAAGAATCTCATGATGTGACGTGGGGGGTCTGTATATCAAGCAGATAGATAGTGCTGTGTTTTCAACCTTGAGTAAGTCTATGTCTGCGTTTGAGTCCTGATATGTGCTTGTGAGTTTCAGATTGTCCTTTGCTATTATAAGGACCCCTCCACCTGTTATGGCATTCCAATCCCCACTCTCTGCATCTCAGGGCTTGGTTGCTGAAGGCCTAGATCTCCAAGATCTTAATCTTTCTCAGCAAGTGAAAGATGTTCTTTATGCTTCCAGAAAACCTTCCACTAGACGCTCTTATGTTTTTAAGTGGAAAAGGTTTACTATTTGGTGTTCGGAAAAGGGTCTTAACCCCCTTGCGATACCTCTGCAATCTTTGCTGGAGTATCTCCTCCATTTATCTAATGCAGGCCTTAAAACAAATTCAGTAAGAGTCCATTTGAGTGCTATTGCAGCTTCTCTTAAACCTCTAAATGGACAGCCTATTTCCTCTCATCCTCTCATAGCAAGATTTATGAGAGGACTCCTAACTAAGCCTCCCATTAGACTACCAACGGTGGCATGGGACTTAAACCTGGTTCTTGGGCAGCTCATGAAGCAACCTTTCAAACCTTTAGCTACCACCTCCTTAAAATTCCTTTCTTGGAAGATTATCTTTCTCAATGCAATCACATCAGCACGCCGCATTAGTGAGTTGCAAGCACTAGTAGCTAATCCACCTTATACAAGGTTCCATCATGACAAGGTAGTCCTTAGGACTCATCGACACTTTATGCCTAAGGTGGTCTCGCCTTTTCATCTAAACCAAGAGGTCTACCTACCTGTCTTTTTTCCAGGACCTCATGCATCAAATGCAGAAAGGAATCTTCATACCCTGGACTGTAAAAGAGCTCTAGCTTTTTACTTACAAAGAACACAGCAACATAGAAAGTCCTCTCAACTCTTTGTTGCTTTTGATCCTTCTCATTTGGGACTTCCAGTCTCCAAGAGAACGCTATCTAACTGGATTGCTCAGTGCATTTCCTTCGCCTGTCAGAGTAAGAACCTTTCTCTGGAGGGCCATGTCACAGCTCACAATGTGAGAGCCATGGCAGCCTCAATGGCTCATCTGCACTCTGTGTCTATTGACGACATCTGTTGAGCAGCCACTTGGGCCTCGGTTCATACCTTCACAGCCCATTACTGCTTGGACAAGGACTCCCGCCGGTATTCCTTGTTTGTTCAGGCTGTTCTCAAACACCTGTTCCATACCTAATCAACTCCTGCCCACCATCCCTGGTAGGATGCCCGAGATCCATGGGGGGAAGTGGAGCCCTTTTCAGGGACACACAACTTCTGGGGTCTCTCCCTGGCACCTAAAGCTAGGGAGCCCCCATATGTGATGACTATATTCCTGCTTGTTCCTGGAGATAGCATAGTTACTCACCTGTAATAGGTGATCTCCAGGAACAGCAGGAATTTAATCCTCACAACCCACCCACCTCCCTTAGGAGTTATATCTCTCTATCTCTTTCCTTTCCCTCTCTCTCTGTCACAGCTTTAAAACTCAACTGAAGAGAGGCAGTTGGAAAAGGCGTGAAGGCAGCACGCAGGCGCTGTGGGATGCTCCCAAAAGCGTTCTGATTGGACACTGGGGAGCCTTCCCGCGCGGGCTCCATCGGTACCAACGATACCCATATATGAGGACTAAATTCCTGCTGTTCCCGGAGATCATCTGTTCTCCAGGACCAAGCAGGAAGTCAGTCCTCACATATTTATTTATTTATTTATTTATTTAACAGTTCTATACCGCTCTATTTTAGATCAGAGCGGTTTACATTCAACATCAACCATACAACACAGGAACCCTGAGTTGTATTTACAATAAACAGAAGATCAACTTGGAAGTAACTGGGGGGGAACTATGTACATTGTATAACATATCTACATCTTATTTACACTGGGGTCCTGGGTGATGGACCCCAGTGTAAATAAGGGTGATGTCGGCGCCGACGGAGCCCCCGTGCGGAACATTTCCCCAGCTTTCAAATAAAGCCTTTGGGAATTGCAGCGTGCATGCGCGGTCCCGTTCCCGCCCAAGGGTGCCATCTTGCTCAGTCTTCTTTTTTCCGCGGAGCCCAACGGACGTAGTTCGTTTTTCCCCGAGGAAAAAGTTAATTTCCCTGTTTTTTCTCTTTTTTTCTTTGGTTCAATGCCGGATCCTTTTCCCGCCTTGGCCCGATACGCCAGTAACGAGTCCACTCTCTCTTTTTCGGTTTTTATCCTTTGTGACTAGCGTTCGCGCCATTTTTATTTTTTCACTGGCAGCCCAGTCTTTTGACCTCACAGGGGCCCTTTTTCCCCCGATGGCTACCAGCGGGTTTAAAAAGTGTGATCGGTGTAAGAAACGTATGTCTCTTACCGACACACATGACTGCTGCCTCCACCCCGATCATGACCCGATGATCTGTGGTCCGTATGGCAAAATGTCCTCGAAGGCCTTGAGGAGTCGGTAGCACCAAAAGGATAGGATCTTCTCTGACTCCGCGTCCGGATGGGCCCGTACCTCATCAGAGGCCTCGACGACTCGGGACTCCGGCCCCGAGCAGCGTCAGAGTTCCTCTGAGCGGGGGGTCTCCTTCGCGGGAACATCGCAGGAAGAAGCAACCCGCTAGGGCGACGTCAGTGGACACTCCTGGTTCCTCGAGGGCCAGGTCACATAGCCCCGATAGCCGTCCCGGGTCTTCGGAGTTGGAGAGGCCTGCCAAACATCCTCGTATCGAGATGGAGTCTCCTGGACACGTGAGTGCTGTAGTCCTCGTGGACTCTCCTCCAGTGGAGCTGACGTCGGGCTGATGCCGTTGGGGGCTGCTGGGTCTGCTGAGCTCGGACTCAGGTTGACCGCATTGGAGAGCAGCCTCGCTGCCTTCATGGAACAGCAGCGGGCATTGATCGCCGGTCTCACCGGTGCATCTGCCCCGACCACCGGGACCTCGACATCCAAGTCGACCCCGGAGGCCGAGCCGATCCTCGAGTCCATGTTGGGTACAAGTCGGGGCGGATGGCATCGGGCGGCGTCGGGGCGGATGGCATCGGTGCCCGCCCGACCGGAGCCGCGCGATTCCTCCTCCGAGGAGTCGGGCTGGGAGACGGAGGACGAAGAGTCACCCGACACTTATCGGACTCGGTGACGATCCCCACCGGAGGATACCCAGTTCTCGGACTTCGTGCGGGATATGACCAAGGCCTTGGCCTTCCCCACAGATCCCGAGGAGGAGCCTCGAGCCGAGGAGCTCGAGGCCCTCCAATATGACTCTCCCCTGAAGGAGGCCTTTACTGTACCGGTTCCTCCGATGCTGGAGCGGCTACTCTTCCGCATGTGGTAGACCCCCAGCCTTGACGCCGGTGTTAAGCAAGCGGGTCGATCCCATCTATCGAGTCCGCAAGAGCCCCGGATTCCAAAAGGCACAATTACCGCACCACTCCATGGTTGTGGAATCGGCCATGCATCGACTGAAAAGTCAGAAGATGCACTCCACGGTGCCTCCCGGCTGGGAGGCCCAGAACCTGGATGCCCTCGGTAAGAAGTGCTTCCAGGGCTCTATGCTTGCTTGCCATGTCCAGACTTACCAGCTCTACATGGGCATGTATCTCCGAGACCTGGCAAAGGAGATTGCCGGGTTCTCTGCTGGTCTCTCCGAGGAACCTTTGCAGCGGTTCCAAGCCTTGTCCACTGATATTCGAAAGTGCTCGAAGTTTATCTCTCGAGCAGCCTACGATGGCTTCGAGGCTTTGGCCCGAGTAGCCAGGGCCGGCATCGGTGCCCGCCGACAGGCTTGGCTACAGTCATCCGACCTTGAGCCATGGGTGTGCAGGACAAGTTGGTCGATGTCCCTTTCCGAGGTGAAAACCTCTTTGGCAAGCCCATGGCTGAAAAGGCTGCAGAACTCGAGACCGAGACTCTGACCAGGACTAGGCTGTCCAGAAAAGCCTCTGCCCCTACTCAGAAAAAGAAGGGCTCGGGAAAAAAGACCTTTTACCCGAGGAAGTCATAAACATCTGCCTATAAATCATACCCTCATTAACAGGCCTCTGCAGCTCCCCAACAGGGTCAGCAGGCCAAGGGGCAGGGTCATGGGCCCCATAGACAGAAGGCCCCCAAGCCACCAACACCGGCCCCTGCTCAGCAGGGTGGGTTTTTTGACTCAGCAAGCGTAGCCTCTTCTCAGCTGGCTCACATCAGCACAGGAGGCCGGCTGACCCACTTTGCCCACAGGAGGTCAGCCGTCATATCAGATACCTGGGTGCTCCATATAGTCCAAAAGGGCTATCTTCTCCATTTTCACCAGGTTCCTCCCTCCTATTTTCCAGGGGAGCCTCCAAGACTCCCTCTGCACAGGGACCTACTCCTTCAGGAGTTAGCAAGTCTGCTAAAGGAACAGGCTGTGGAACCTGTGCCCCACCACCTGAGAAGTCACGGCTTTTATTCCAGGTACTTTCTAGTACCAAAAAGAACAAGAGGCCTCAGACCCATCCTAGACTTGCGCAACCTCAACAAGTTCCTGGAGAGGGAAAAGTTCAAGATGCTTACCCTTGGAATCCTGCTGCCCTACCTCCAGCAGGGAGATTGGCTATGCTCCTTAGATCTAAAGGATGCTTATACTCACATCCTTATTCATCCAGACCACAGACAGTATCTCAGATTTGTTGTGGGGGGAAACCACTACCAGTACAGAGTACTTCCCTTTGGCCTAACCTCCGCTCCCAGGGTGTTCACCAAGTGCCTGGCAGTGGTGGCAGCCTACCTGAGGCTTCAAGGTCTTTTTGTGTTTCCATACCTGGACGACTGGCTCATAAGGGGCCAGTCTTCCCAGGAGGCCAGTCAAGCCACCCTTCGCACTGTGGCTCTGCTTCAGCACTTGGGGTTTGTCATAAACTTCGCAAAGTCCACTTTGCTCCCGTCCCAGAACTTGGAATTCATAGGAGCAAGGCTAGACACTCTTCAGGCGAGGGCTTTTCTGCCAGTGGACAGGACCCTCCGGTTGATGGATGTAGCCAGGCAGTTTCACAGCAATTTCCTGGTCTCCGCCAGGCAATTCCTGAGACTTCTCGGCCATATGGCTTCCGCGGTTCATGTCACCCCCAATGCCTGCCTGCACATGCGGCCTACTCAGTAGAGCCTTCAAACTCAGTGGCATCAGGCCACAGGGAGCTTTGCAGACTCGGTGAGAGTATTTACCCTGCTCGTCTCCTCTCTACAGTGGTGGCTTCATCTTCCGAATCTGGTACTCGGAGTGGATTTTCAATCCCCTCCGCATTCTCGAGTGCTGACGACAGATGCTTCTCTTCTAGGTTGGGGAGCACATTGCCAGGGGGCATGTACTCAGGGTCTCTGGACTCCTTGGGAGGCTGCTCAGCAGATAAACTTCCTGGAGCTACGGGCGATACGCCCTGCTCTGAGAGCCTTCTCCCACCTCGCCTCTCACCAATCTGTACTGGTCCAGACGGACAATCAAGTTGCCATGTTCTACGTGAGCAACAGGGAGGCACAGGCTCCTTCCTTCTGTGTCAGGAGGCACAACGGCTGTGCTCTTGGGCCGTCAATCACGAAATCCTCCTCAAGGCTGTCTACCTCCCCGGTCAAGAAAATTACCTGGCGGACAGGCTGAGCAGGATCCTGCAACCACATGAATGGAGATTGAATCCATTGGTGGTTCAGCAGATCTTTCTCAGGTGGGGCCTCCCCACCATGGATCTCTTCGCCAGCCCTCTGAACCGGCAACTCCCGAGATTCTGTTCCAGACAACCGCATCCTCTCAGAGTAGCAGTGGATGCCTTTCTGATTCCGTGGTCCCAAAGCCTCCTATATGCGTTTCCTCCCACACCACTAGTGTCTCGGACACTGTTCGAGGTCCTCAAGGACAGGGCCTCAATGATTCTGATAGCCCCCAGGTGGCCGAGGCAACCGTTCCCACTCCTGTTAACTGGCGGTGGACACTCCCCTGCCTCTGGGAATTCAACACGATCTCCTGTCTCAGGACCAGGGGTCTCTCTTGCACCCCAACCTCCAGTCCCTTCATCTGATGGCCTGGCTGCTGAAAGGGTAGTCCTGGCTCCCCTACTCCTGCCTAGAGAGGTGGAAGACGTCGTCTTAGCCTCTAGGCGGCAATCCCACAGGAAATCCTATGCTCTTACGTGGCGTAGATTCTCCACATGGTGTGCTCAGCACAGCGAGAATCCCTTCTCGTGCTTGGTAGCGGTAGTATTGCAATATTTGCTTTACCTTTCCAATCTAGGCCTTAAGTCCAACTCTGTCAGGGTTCACCTCAGTGCCCTCTCAGCGCACCACTCGCCGGTGGACGGGAGGCCTCTTTCCAACCACCCTTTGGTGGCTCGTTTTCTCAGAGGCCTCCTCCTGCTTAAGCCTCCTTTGCGTCCACCAGCCCCTGAGTTGGGATCTGAATGTGGTCTTACAGCGGCTTACTTGTCCGCCATTTGAACCTATGGCTACCTGCCCTCTCCGTTTTCTCTCCTGGAAAACCTTGTTTCTGGTAGCTCTTTCCTCTGCTAGGCGAGTGAGTGAACTTCAGACCCTAGTGTCTGATCCCCCTTACACTAGGTTCTACAGGAATAGGGTAGTCTTACGGACTCACCCTAAGTTTCTTCCTAAGGTTGTCTCCCCTTTTCACCTCAATCAGGAGGTGGTTCTTCCGACCTTCTTTCCCAGGCCGCATGCCAACCGGGCTGAGATGGTCCTGCATACCCTGGACTGTAGGAGGACGTTATCCTTCTACCTCGACCGTACGCGGGAGCACCGTAGGGCTGTTCAGCTCTTCGTTTCTTTTGACCCCAATAAGTTGGGGCTACCTGTCTCCAAGCGTACTTTGTCCATATGGGTCGCTGACTGTATCGCCTGGGCTTATGGGGCAGCCGGCCTCTCGTTGGAGGGTCGAGTCACGGCTTATCGTGTCAGGGCGAAGGCTGCGTCAGTAGCTCATCTCCGCTCTGTTCCGTTGGCAGACATCTGCCGGGCTGCTACTTGGTCTTCAAGCCAGACTTTTGCGGCCCATTACTGCCTTGATAAGGGAGTCCCGCAGGGACAGTGCTTTCGGACAGGCAGTACTCCATAATCTCTTTGGGATTTAGGCAACTCCTACCCTCCGGCCCTGGTGTTGGGCTACCGGTCGGGGACGTTCTCAGAGAAGATTCCTTCCTTACGTACTGACGAGCTAGAGGGAGCTCATTTTTTCGGCTTGGGGTCTCCGGTAGCCTTAAGCTGGGGAGTCCCATATGTGAGGACTGACTTCCTGCTTGGTCCTGGAGAAAGAGTAGTTACTCACCTGTAACAGGTCTTCTCCAGGAGTAGCAGGAATCAGTCCTCACAACCCTCCCTCCTCCCCTTGGAGTTGCAGTCATATGATTTATTTTGCTAATTTTTTGCTGTCTTTTAGCTATGTCATCAGACTGAGCAAGATGGCACCCTTGGGAGGGAAGGGGACCGCGCATGCGCACTGCAATTCCCAAAGACTTTTTTTGAAAGCTGGGGAAATGCTCCGCACGGGGGCTCCGTCGCCGCCGACGTCACCCATATGTGAGGACTGATTCCTGCTGCTCCTGGAGAACACCTGTTACTGGTGAGTAACTACTCTTTACAGGTGAGTAACTATGCTTTCTCCAGGACCAAACAGGAAGTCAGTCCTCACTTATGGGTGAGATCGGTGCCGATGGAGCCCCCGTGCGGAGTATTTCCCCAGGTTTCTAAGAAAGCCTTTGGGAATACTGCACGCATGCGCGGTCCCCTTCCCGCCTAAAGGTGCCATCTTGCTCAGTCTCTTTTTTTCCATGGAGCCCATCGGACGTCTGTCTAAGTCACCCGGAAAAGTTGACGTTTTTTCCAGCGATTACTTTGTCTTTTTCTCCAAGTTCGACGCCGGTTCCCCTTCCCGCCGGGTTCGGTACACCGGTATCGAGCCAGTCTTCTATTTTTCAGTTTTTGCCCTTCGCGGCTGGCGTTCACGCACTTTTTTCTGCTTTTCCCCAGAAGGCCGGTCCTTTGACCTCGCGGGGGCCCTTTTTTCCCCGATGGCTTCCAGTGGTTTCAAGAAGTGTGATCGGTGCAAGAAACTAATGTCTCTCACCGACACACACGACTGCTGCCTTCGGTGCCTCGGCCCGGATCATGATCCAGTGATCTGTGGCTCGTGTGGCAAAATGTCCACCAAGGCACTTCGAAGTCGTCAGCACCAGAGGGAAAGGATTTTCTCAGATTCTGCCTCGGGCCAGTCCTGGACCTCGTCTGAGGCCTCGACATCTCGGGAGTCTGATCCCGAGCATCGCCGGGGTTCCTCGGATAGGGGGTCCCCCGACCGGGAACGCAAGAGGAAGAAGCGGCTCGTGAGGGCGGCGTCGGAAGAGGTCCCTGGTTTCTCGAGGGCCAGGTCTAAGACCCCTGACCGCCGTCCCGGGCCTTTGGAGCAGGAGAAACCGTCCAAAGTACCTCGTGTGGAGCCGGAGACCGTCGGGCACGTAAGTCCTGTAGTCCTCATGGACTCTCCTCTGAGGGAGCCGACGTCGGGCCCGGTGCCACCGGGGCCCAAGTCGGTGGCTGCTGAGTCTCCTGAGCTTTGGACTCAGACTGACAGCCTTGGATTGCAGGTTGTCTGCCTTCATGGATCAGCAGCGGGTACTGATGGCCAGCCTCGCTGGTGCATCTGCCCCGACCACCGGGACGTCGAAGTCGACCCCAGAGACCGAGCCGATACTCGAGACCATGAAAGCTCGAAGTCGTCCTTGGCCAAGGTTCCCCTCGACCTCCCGCTCGGAACCGAGGGCGTCGACGCCGGTGTCTTCGGTGTCGGGGCGGGTGCCACCTCGACCCGTGCGGTCGGAGCCCCTTGACTCCTCTTTGGATGAGTCACCGTGGGAGACAGAGGTTGAGGAGTCCCCCGACACCTTCCGGACTCGGTGCGTCCCTTCAGACTCACCACAGTCCGAGCCCCGGAGTAGGTCCCCCCCGGAGGACACCCAGTTCTCGGAGTTCGTGCGGGACATGGCCAAGGCATTGGCGATTCCCGCGGACCCCGAGGAGGAGCCGAGGAGCTCGAGGCCCTCCAGTATGACTCTCCTCCGAAGGAGGCCTTTACTGTGCTGGTTCCTCCATTGCTGGAACAGCTCCTCTTCCGGATGTGGGAGGCACCGGCCTCGAGCAAGCGGGTCGATTCCATCTATCGGCTCCGTAAGAGCCCTGGTTTCAAGAAGGCGCAGCTGCCGCACCATTCCATGGTGGTGGAATGGGCCATGCATCATCTGAAGAGCCAGAAGATGCACGCTGCGGTGCCCCCCGGCAGGGAGGCCCGGAACCTGGATGCTTTCGGCAGAAAGTGCTTCTAGGGCTCGATGCTTGCTTGCCGTGTCCAGTCCTACCAGCTGTACATGGGCATGTACTTACGAGACCTGGCGAAAGAGCTTGCCGGGTTCTCTGCTGGCCTCTCCGGGGAACCTTTGCAGAAGTTCCAGACTTTGTCCTCAGGAATCAGGGACTGTTCCAAGTTCATGTCCCGAGCGGCCTACGATGGCTTCGAGGCTTTGTCTCGTGTGGCGGTAGCCGGCATCGGAGCCCGACGCCAGGCGTGGCTGCAGTCATTGGACCTCGAGCCCTGGGTGCAGGACAAGTTGGTCAATGTCCCTTGCCGAAGTGAAAACCTTTTTGGCAAGCCCATGGCCGAGAAGGCGGCTGAGCTCGAAACCGAGCACCTGACTAGGACAAGGCTGTCCAGAAAGACTTCTGCTCCTTCTCACAAAAAGAAGGGCTCGGGTAAAAAGTTCTTTTACCCGAGAAAGGCGGCTGTCTACAAACCTTTCCCTCAGTACCAGGCCTCCCCAGCTCCCCAACAGGGGCAGCAGGCCAAGGGGCAGGGACATGGGCCCCGTAGGCAGAAGACCCCCTGCCTCCGGCTCCTGCTCCTACCCAGCAGGGAGGGGGTTTTTGACTCCCACAGTATAGCCTTTCCACCTCTGCTGCCCCATTCCTGCACAGGAGGTCGCTTAGCCCTGTTTGCCCACAGATGGCCACCCATTACAGGGGATGCTTGGGTATTACGCATAGTCCACAAGGGCTATATGCTTCATTTCCAGCAGTTACCTCCTGTCTACTTCCCAGGGGAGCCTCTAAGGCCTCCCCTGCACACATCCCTCTTCCTCCAAGAACTTCAAAGTCTGCTTCTGGACAAGGCAGTGGAGCCTGTACCTCCTCGCCTACAGGGGCACGGTTTCTACTCCAGGTACTTTCTGGTGCCAAAAGGAACCGGAGGCCTAAGGCCTATTCTAGACCTCAGGAACCTCAACAAGTTCTTGGAGAAAGAGAAGTTCAAGATGCTTACTCTTGAAACACTTCTGCCCTACCTCCAGCAGGGAGATTGGCTATGCTCCTTAGATCTAAAGGATGCGTACACTCACATCCTCATTCATCCAGACCACAGAAAGTACCTCAGGTTCATGGTGGGAGGAAACCATTACCAGTACAGAGTGCTGCCTTTTGGCCTAACTTCCGCCCCACAAGTCTTTACAAAGTGCCTTGCTGTGGTGGCGGCCTACTTGAGGACTCAAGGTGTTTTTGTCTTCCCCTATCTGGACGACTGGCTCATCTGGGGTCAGACTTACCAGGAGGCCAGGCAGGCCACTTTCAGGACTGTATCACTCCTTCAAGACCTAGGCTTTCTCATAAACTTCGCAAAGTCCACTTTGCTCCCCTCCCAGAACCTAGAGTTCATAGGAGCACGGCTGGACTCTCTGCAAGCAAGGGCTTACTTGCCAGAGGACAGAGCTCAAAGGCTCATGGAGTTGGCATCCCGGTTTCTCAGCCTGCTAAGGGTTCCTGCCAGGCTCTGTCTGCAGCTTCTAGGACACATGGCATCGACCGTACATGTGACCCCCAATGCCCGCCTCCACATGAGACCTGCACAGTGATGCCTCCGAACTCAGTGGAAGCAAGCCACTGGGAACCTAGCAGACAAAGTCAGGGTGTCAAAACCATTCCTGACTTCCCTTCAGTGGTGGCTACACCCCCCAACTTGCTTCAGGGGGGTGCCTTTTCAGGTGCCTGTCCCCACAGTGGTGTTGATAGCAGATGCCTCCTTACAGGGCTGGGGTGCACACTGTCAGGGAAGTTGCACTCAAGGCCTCTGGTCCCCATGGGAAGCCACACAACAGATCAACCTACTAGAATTGCAGGCTATTCGCTTAGCCCTCAAGGCTTTTTCTCACACTTTGGTTCACCAGTCTGTTCTAGTTCAGACGGACAATCTAGTAGCCATGTTCTATGTGAACAAACAGGGCGGCACTGGGTCCAGGCACCTATGCCTGGAACACAGGCCCTTTGCTCCTTTGCCCTCAGACACCAGATGTTGCTGAGGGCTCTTTATCTTCCTGGCCAGGAGAACTTTCTGGCGGACAGATTAAGCAGAATTCTGCAGCCCCACGAGTGGCAGCTGCACCTGTTAGTGGTTCAAAAGATTTCCCTGAAATGGGGACTTCCATCCATGGATCTCTTTGCCAATCCCTTGAATCACCAACGTCCCAGGTTTTGTTCCAGGCAACCGCATCCCCTAAGGGTAGTGACGGATGCCTTTCTGATTTCCTGGTCCCAGGGCCTGCTGTATGTGTTTCCTCCCACGCCTCTGGTGGCCCGAACCTTGTTCAAGATTTTCAAGGACAAGGCCTCGGTCTTTCTGGTTGCTCCCAGGTGGCCAAGGCAGCCCTGGTTCCCACTCCTGCTTCAACTGGCAGTGGAGACACCACTGCCTCTGGGGTTCCAACCCGACCTTCTCTCTCAGGATCAGGGTTCCCTTCTGCACCCCAATCTCAAATCTCTCAATCTGATGGCCTGGAGGCTGCAAGGGTAGTCTTGGCTCCCTGGGGCCTGCCTCAGGTAGTAGAAGAGGTGGTCCTGGCCTCTAGAAAGCAATCCACCAGGAAAACATATGCCCTGAAGTGGAGGAGGTTCTCCTTGTGTTGTCAGCAATGCAAGGAAAATCCTTTCGGCTGCACTGTGCCAGTAGTGCTCCAGTATCTTCTGCACTTGTCCAATCAGGGCCTTAAGTCCAATTCTGTTCGGGTCCACCTCTCTGCTCTGGCAGCTCACCACTCAGTGGTGGAGGGACACTCTTTGTCGGTTCATCCCTTGGTGTCCAGATTTCTCAGAAGCTTACTATTGCTCAAACCTCCTCTCCGTCCACCAGCCCCTGAGTGGGAGTTGAATGTGGTCTTGCAGCAACTTACTCGCCCACCTTTTGAGCCAATGGCTACATGTCCTCTCCGCTTCCTTTCCTGGAAGACTCTATTCCTAGTGGCCTTGACCTCGGCCAGGCGAGTGAGTGATCTTCAAGCACTGGTCTGTGACAGACCCTACACTCGCTTCTATAGGAACAGGGTAGTCCTTAGGACTCATCCTAAGTTCCTCCCAAAGGTTGTCTCCTCTTTCCATCTCAACCAGGAGGTGGTTCTTCCAACATTCTTCCCTAGGCCCCATGCCAGCCAGGCTGAGAGAGTCCTGCATACCCTGGACTGTAGGAGGGTCTTATCCTTCTACCTTGAGGCAGGGGCATAGGAGGGCTACTCAGCTCTTAGTATCTTTTGACCCCAATAACTTGGGGGTCCCTGTCTCCAAGTGTACCTTGTCCATCTGGGTGGCTGACTGTATCACCTGGGCTTACAGGGCAGCTGACCTTCCTTTGCAGGGTCGGATCACGGCCCACCGTGTCAGGGCAATGGCTGCCTCAGTAGCTCATCTCCGCTCTGTACCGTTGGCAGACATCTGCAGGGCTGCAACTTGGTCCTCAAGCCAGCTTTTGTGGCCCATTACTGCCTGGAGAGGGAGTCCCGTAGGGACAGTGCTTTCGGTCAGGCAGTGCTCCGGATTCTCTTTGAGGTTTAGGCAACTCCTACCCTCCAGCCCTCTGGTTGGGCTACTGGTAGAGGTATGTTTCAGTGAATTCTCCAGGACCAAGCAGGAAGTCAGTCCTCACATATGGGTGACGTCGGCGCCGACGGAGCCCTCGCGGAGCAATTTTCCCCAGCTTTCAAAGAAAGCCTTTGGGAATTGCAGCGCGCATGCGCGGTCCCCTTCCCGCCCAAGGGTGCCATCTTAGCCAGTCTTCTTTTTTCCGCGGAGCCCTACAGACGTGGTCTTCTTGTCCCCGCTGAAAAAGTTGATTTTTCGTGATTTATTTCTCTTTTTTCTTCGGTTCGACGCCGGTCTCTTTCCTGCCCGGACTCGCGACGCCGTTGCGAGTCCTTCTCTTATTTTTCGGGAAGAAGAAGGGCTCGGGAAAGAAGTCCTTTTACCCGAGAAAGGCGGCTGCCTATAAACACTACCCTCATTATCAGGCCTCCGCAGCTCCCCAACAGGGTCAGCAGGCCAAGGGACGGGGTAACGGGTCCCGTAGGCAGCAAGCCCCCAAGCCTGCACCACCGGCCCCTGCTCAGCAGGCTGGGGGTTTTTGACTTCATCAGCATAGCCTCTCCCCCTCAGCTGGTTCCTCCCAGCACAGGGGGCCGGCTGGTTCACTTTGCCCACAGGTGGTCCAACATCACCTCAGATGCCTGGGTGCTTCAGGTTGTGAGAGAAGGCTATCTTCTCCACTTCCACCAGGTCCCTCCCTCCTATTTCCCGGGAGAACCTCCACGACTCCCTCTGCACAGGGACTTACTCCTTCAGGAGTTAGCAAGTCTTCTTCAGGAACAGGCTGTGGAACCGGTGCCCCACCACCTGAGGGGTCAAGGCTTCTATTCCAGGTATTTCCTAATACCAAAAAGAACGGGAGGCCTCAGACCCATCCTGGACTTGCGCAACCTCAACAAGTTCCTCGTCAGGGAGAAGTTCAAGATGCTTACCCTTGGAATCCTTCTGCCCTACCTCCAGCAGGGAGATTGGCTATGCTCCTTGGATCTAAAAGATGCCTACACGCACATCCTCATCCACCCAAGCCACCGCCAATACCTAAGGTTTGTGGTGGCAGGAAATCATTACCAGTACAGAGTACTGCCCTTTGGCCTATCCTCCGCACCACGAGTCTTCACAAAATGTCTCGCGGTGGTGGCGGCTTATCTCCGGCTTCACGGCCTCTATGTCTTTCCGTACCTAGACGACTGGCTCATCAGAGCATCGTCCTCTCCAGAAGTCACAAAAGCCACACACCGCACTGTGACTCTTCTGCAGTACTTGGGCTTTGTCATAAACTTCGCAAAGTCCACTTTGCTCCCCTCGCAAGATCTCGAGTTCATCGGCGCAAGATTGCACACTCTTCAGGCACGAGCTTTCCTGCCTCTCGACAGGGCTCAACGGGTCATGGACCTAGCCGGCCGTTTTCGCAGCCAGTCCCTGGTCTCAGCCAGGCGCTTCCTGAGACTACTCGGCCATATGGCTTCCACCGTCCACGTGACCCCCAATGCCCGCCTGAATATGCAGCCTGCTCAGTGGTGCCTTCGCAAGCAGTGGCAACAGGCCACGGGCGGCCTTGCCGACTTAGTGCGGATCTCCGGCCCGCTGGCCTCTTCTCTACAGTGGTGGCTTCATCGGCCGAACCTGGTACTCGGAATGCCTTTTCAGTCTCCTCCGTCTGCTCAAGTGCTGACGACCGATGCTTCTCTCCTAGGATGGGGAGCGCATTGCCAAGGGGCATGTACTCAAGGTCTCTGGACCACGTGGGAGTCTGCGCAGCAGATCAACTTCCTAGAGCTCAGAGCGATCCGTCTGGCTCTCAAGGCTTTCTCCCACCTGACTTCTCACCGGTCCGTCCTTGTCCAGACGGACAATCAAGTTGCCATGTTCTACGTGAACAAACAGGGGGGCACGGGCTCCTTCCTTCTCTGTCGAGAAGCACAGAGGCTCTGCTCTTGGGCCGTCAGCCACGGCATTCTTCTCAAGGCAGTTTATCTCCCAGGCCAAGAAAATTGCCTGGCGGACAAACTCAGCAGGATCCTCCAGCCGCACGAGTGGCGCCTGGATCCCTTGGTAGTTCAGAAACTTTTTCTGAAGTGGGGCCTCCCCACGATGGATCTGTTTGCCAGTCCTCTCAACCGGCAACTTCCTCGCTTCTGCTCTCGGCAGCCGCATCCCCTTCGAGTAGCGGCGGATGCTTTTCTGCTCTCATGGTCGAAAAGCCTTCTGTATGCCTTTCCTCCCATACCGCTAGTCTCTCGAACTCTTTTCAAGGTTCTCCGAGACAAAGCTTCCATGATCCTGATAGCTCCTCGCTGGCCCAGACAGCCGTGGTTTCCCCTCCTGCTGCAATTAGCGGTAGAGGATCCGTTCCCTCTGGGGTTTCAACCAGATCTCCTAACACAGGATCAGGGGTCCCTGCTACACCCCAACCTCAGATCTCTACATCTGATGGCCTGGCTGCTGAAAGGGTAGTCCTTGCTCCCCTTCTACTGCCGGCAGAGGTGGAAGAGGTCGTCCTAGCTTCCCGGAGACCTTCTACCCGCAAATGCTACGCCCTTAAATGGCGTCGCTTTTCCGCTTGGTGTGCCCAGCAGTCTCAGGATCCCTTCTCCTGCTCGGTGTCGGTGATCTTGCAGTACTTGCTCTACCTCTCTAATCTGGGACTTAAGTCCAACTCCGTCAAAGTTCACCTCAGTGCTCTTTCAGCACATCATGTGCCGGTGGACGGCAGACCTCTTTCCAGCGACCCTCTCGTAGCGAGGTTTCTCCGAGGTCTCCTTCTACTTAAACCACCTCTGCGCCCGCCAGCACCTGACTGGGATCTGAATGTGGTTTTACAGCGGATCACCTGTCCGCCTTTTGAACCTATGGCTACCTGTTCTCTCCGTTTTCTTTCTTGGAAAACCTTATTCCTGATAGCCCTCACTTCCGCTAGACGCGTAAGTGAATTGCAGGCCCTCGTGTCTGATCCCCCTTACACTCGGTTCTACAAAAATAGGGTAGTCCTACGGACTCACCCAAAATTTCTTCCAAAAGTGGTCTCCCCTTTTCACATCAATCAGGAGGTGGTACTTCCGACCTTCTTTCCCAGGCCACACTCCAGCCGAGCTGAAATGGTCCTGCATTTTTATTTATTTATTTATTTACATCTCTTATATACCGCACTATTTGCGATCAGCGCGGTTTACATAGAACAAACCATATCCGACAATAAACAAGAGCATACCCTGGACTGTAGAAGGGCGTTGAACTTCTACCTTGACTGTACGCGGGAGCACCGTAAAGCTGCTCAGCTTTTCGTGTCTTTTGACCCCAATAAATTGGGGCTCCCTGTCTCCAAGCGTACTCTGTCCATCTGGATTGCTGACTGTATCGCTTGGGCTTATGGGGCAGCCGGACTCTCGCTAGATAGTCGGGTCACGGCTCATTGTGTTCGGGCGAAGGCTACGTCAGTGGCTTACCTCCGCTCTGTTCCATTGGCAGACATCTGCCGGGCCGCTACTTGGTCTTCGAGCCAGACTTTTGCGGTCCATTACTGCCTCGAGAGGGAGTCCCGCAGGGACAGTGCTTTCGGACAGGCAGTCCTCCGAAATCTCTTCGAGGTTTGAGCAACTCCTACCCTCCATCCCGGATGGGGGCTACCGGTGGGTAATAATTCAGTGAAGATTCCTTCCTTCGGTAGCCTTAAGCTTGGGAGTCCCATATGTGAGGACTGACTTCCTGCTTGGTCCTGGAGAAAGCGTAGTTACTCACCTGTAACAGGTGTTCTCCAGGAGCAGCAGGAATCAGTCCTCACAACCCTCCCTCCTCCCCTTGGAGTTGCAATCATCTGCTTTAGTTTTTTTTGCAAATTTTTATGCTGTCTTTTAGCTATGTCATCTGACTGGCTAAGATGGCACCCTTGGGCGGGAAGGGGACCGCGCATGCGCGCTGCAATTCCCAAAGGCTTTCTTTGAAAGCTGGGGAAAATTGCTCCGCGAGGGCTCCGTCGGCGCCGACGTCACCCATATGTGAGGACTGATTCCTGCTGCTCCTGGAGAACACCTGTTACAGGTGAGTAACTACGCTATCCTTTCTCTGATGCTGAGGCTAGAGGGAGCTCATTTTTCAGCTCTGGGTCCCCGGTAGTCTGAAGCTGGGGAGTCCCATAAGTGAGGACTGACTTCCTGCTTAGTCCTGGAGAAAAAGTAGTTACTCACCTGTAACAGGTGTTCTCCAGGAGCAGCAGGAATTAGTCCTCACAACCCTCCTTCCTCCCCTGGGAGTTGCAGTTGTACATAGTTCATTTTTACATTTTTGTGTGCTGTTTTTTAGCTATGTCATTTGACTGAGCAAGATGGCACCTTTAGGCGGGAAGGGGACCGCGCATGCGTGCAGTATTCCCAAAGGCTTTCTTAGAAAGCTGGGGAAATGCTCCGCACGGGGGCTCCATCGGCGCCGATGTCACCCATAAGTGAGGACTGATTCCTGCTGCTCCTGGAGAACACCTGTTACAGGTGAGTAACTACTCTTTCACAAATAAGTCCCCATATGTAGTCTCCCATGATGATCTCGTTATACTGTCCTTGGTAGTGGCGTTCAAATTCCATTATATCCTGGTGGAAACGTTCGCCTTGCTCCTCTGAGTATGCTCCCATGTTCTCCTTGAATTTATCAAGATGAGCATCAAAGATATGGACTTTGAGAGACATCCTGCAGCCCATTTTGCTGTAATTTTTAACCAGAGTCTCAACCAGCTCTTCATAGTTTTCGGCCTTGTGATTTCCCAAAAAGATACAAACTACTGCAACAAAGCTGTTCCAAACCACTTTCTCCTTCCTAGTAAGCAGCTTAGGAAATTCCATGCACTCAAGAATCTCTTTTATTTGTGGTCAAACAGACACCAGCTTTGACCTTTACCTCAGACAGTTTAGGAAAGAAGTCTTGAAGGTACTTGAAGACTATCAACTCTTTCTCTAGAGCTGTGACAAATTGTTTCATAAGGCTAATTTTGATGTGCAGTAGTGGCTTCGGCACCTTCTGTGGTTCCACCAGTGGCTCCCACTTCACGTACTTTGTCCCAACAGAAACTTCAGTTCACTGTGGCCAGTCCCACCTGTGGTGGTGTGCCGCGATGTCCCTGCTGTCCCAAAGACAAAGATAGTAAGGAAACTTGGTAAAACCGCTTTGGAGACCCATCAGAAATGCCACGATTTTACAGTCTCTGATAACCTCCCGGCCATACTTAGCATATTTCAAGGCTTCTAGCAACGTCTTGATGCTGCTGTAATTTTTTTGAGGCTCACTGAGTGAGCTAGGGGAAGAGATGGGTACTTGTTCCCATTATGTAGTAGCACAGCTTTGAGGCTCCTGGAAGAGCTGCCAATGAACAGGTGCCACTCTTTCGGTTTACATGCAATTCCAATAGTGTCGAACAGATCGGTCACATTGTGGCAAAAGCAGAGCCCAACGTGACTAGTGAAGAAGCTAGAAAAAGTGTGATGACACTTCCTCTGACCTGTGACTTGCACACTTTCATCCAACAAGTTCCACTTCTTGAACCTGGATGTCAAAAGCTCAGCATTGGGCTTGGTGAGATCATGATCTCTGACCAAGTTGTTGTCATTTTGGTTTGGATAGTAAGGGTTTCTCTCCTCAACTCCACTTCTGATATTGTAATCTAGATCTGCAACTATTTATTTCGTGAATTGCTGCTTTTTTCTGAAGACAGCTGCTTTCTCTGCGGAGGAGTGGCAGTGGATGAAGAAATGCTCAGATACATGACAGAAGGATCATTCTTGCCAGTCTGGCGTTTGGAAGGATCCACCATGCAGAAGTAGCAAGTGGTCAGTGGATTCCCACCAAATTCTTGTGATAGTGAATTTCATGACTCTTTTCCACTTTGTACCATCCTGCCAAAGAAAAAAGAAAAATGCAAAAAGAAAAAATAATTATATATAATATATATATATAATTATGATGATAAAATTAATTTGCCTTAATGATGTTCTTGCTAAATATTTCATACATTATGCAAAAATTTCATACATTATGCAAAAATTAAGATTTTATAACATAAAATGCCACAGTCTAAGCCAACATCAGTTGTCCATATTACCTTCCAGAGTTTTCTTGCAGTGTTCGCTAGTGAAATGAAGTGCCCAGGGTTTGTCCTGATCCCCAACAGGCATGCCAAAATATGCCTTGTAAGCTTCACAAATCTTGACAAATGTTTCCATGGAGTACTTTTTCGCTCTTGTCTTAATAAAATCGCCACAGACATAGCAAAATATGTCTGTTGGTTGCTTACAGCCTCTTGATGCCATGTCAGTCCACTTAAGAAGCTGGAATGAAAATAAACTGGTGAGCTTAAGACACATATTGTTGTTGCTCGCTCCTAGGTTTCCAATCGGTAAGGTGGCTGCTGAACAACTGTGCTCACTCCGCGCAAATACGTTGTTTATATAGGCGCGAGGTGGAAGTGACATTATGACAGTCAGTAAAAGGCTTTTATTAAAAGTTCTCAAAAGTTATACAAAGTTTCAGAGTTTTGCAAAGTTCTGGAAAGCTCTAGAAAGTTCTAGAATTTTCCAAAAGGTACTCCAAGTTTACTTTGCACTAAATCTATCTAGAATGTCCTGAAAAATAGGTAATTTTCAAAAATATCACTCTTCTGGTCCCAAAAGCAATGTTTGTGGGCCATAATTGCCATCTCCTATGGTTTTGAGACCTAAGATATCGGAAAATAACACTTATTACCCAGGAACAGGAAAAAGTAAAAAATTTTGTTACACATTGTTGTCGGTGGGAAAACCCTAATATATAGAAAGCATTGATGAACCATCCCTCAATTACGGGACCATATATTGCCACCTCTACTGATAGCATTACATCCAAAAAAATGTGATTAATTTATGATCCAGGGGACTTCATAAACATAAGGAAACTTGGCAAAAATTAACTACTGATTCTATTGGTAACAAAAAGAGAGGTGAAAACACCACTCAAAGTTCCAGGGAGGCTAATGCCTATAATCAAAGCCAAGAAAATAAAAAGTGGAAAAATGAAAAAATGTGTCCCTTTCGGAGAGCTGTAACCCAACATAAAAAGGGGGTGGGGAGGAGGAAGGGGTAATGTTACAGATATTGCCTATCTCCTTCAGACAGCCGTGGAACTCAAAAAATAAAGTTAGCATTGCCATTGATATTCATTTATTAAGGTCCATCTGGCTTAAAAAAATGAAAGGTGAGTCATGGGGTGACTTGACATGGCTTGCCCATGGGAGAGATACATTGATGAAGAGCCATATTCTGATGATTGTAGACCCAGCTGGGAGTGGGGGGAACTTGAATAAAAATAAACCTGACAACATACATTGCGGAGGGGGAGGGAGGGGGAGGAAAGGAGGGCTTTGCATATTCATTAAATAAAGTTAAATTTAAACTAGAAAAACCTTGATAAAAAGAAGTGAACCAGAAGGCTGAAAAACAACACCCGCATAAAAAGCCCACAAATACTACTAATCAGCTAAAATTTGATACTCGCAGAGACCAAAATAGAAATCATTCTGTATAAAAATGAACATAATACCATAAGGTAAGAAATAAAAATTAATAGGGATGATGGATCCATTTAAAAAGTTAAATGTGAACTGGAGGAAAACCACAGAGTCTGCTACCGCCGTTAGTAAACACCCCCCCCAGGAGTCTAAAAACTAAAACAACATAAAACAGGAGAGGAGTGCTACTGACCAGCTAAAACGCAAGATATCCAAACTAAATCGTTCTGGGTAAAAATGATCATAGGACCATAAGATAAAGAAATGTAATAATGACAATATTATGGGGGCCATGTTTTCTCATTATTTATTAACTTTTTTTAATCTTATGGTCCTCTGGTCATTCTTCCACTTTTTATTTTCTTGGCTTAGATTATAAGCATTAGCCTCCTTGGAACTTTGTGGCGTTTTCACCTCTGTTAACAATAGTATCATTTTTTTTAATTTTCACCCAGTTTCCTTACGTTTATGAAATCCCCTAGATCATGAATTAATCATTTTTTTATGTTTAAATTTGTTTATTAATTCACAAATCCAACAGAATAGACATTATTCAGATCACAATGCAACTTAGGTTGGTCAACTTGGTAGCAGGTACCCTTTACATTCCTCCAGTTGAACATTGTTGTATACAATTTTGTTGTACATAGTCAACTCTCGTTCAATTTAAATCTCTGTTTTAAGCAAATCAACATCAACATAACTCTAAAACAACTGAATGATACATACATAGAAATTCACTGACATTGGGGGTACAAGTAAGGCCCTGGTGAACACCAAAATTCCCCCCTCCTGGACACTGAAAGCCCCCCACCTTTAACCAAATAAGGTGAGATGAATGAAACTCATGCATTACCCCGACCAACCACCATAAATCATCCACTTGCGCACCCCCCTGTAACACACATATACAACAGCTACATCAGCATTTTCAGCTTAAGTGTCCCTTTCAATACACATAGGCTATTTCCCCCCCACCTCGGTGTTCCCATCCCCCCCGTGAACCTCCTCCCCCACCCAACCAACCAACCAACCCCCCACCCGACTTACACCTAGGCATACAGGCATATACACACACATACACATATTTATACCTATACACATACCCATATATACATGCATGCCCAAAGAAGAAGAGGAAGAAAAATGAAGAGAAGGAAGGAAAGGAAAAGGGAAGAAAGAAAACGATCCCTGCTCAGTCTTCCCATTTAATTCCCTCCCAAGATCTTGCGGCGAGTTCCACCCGGTAGAGACTGAAGATGTGGGCCCCAGCCCTCCAAAAAGCGCCCCCATCGCTGCTGATGACCACCCGCCCTACTTCTTTCCATCACCAGCACCATATGTAATTTATTCCTCCATTCCCCGTATGTTGGGCCTCGACCATCCACCCACCTCTGTAATATAGTCATTCCAGCAGTCACCAGCACCAAGCGGATCCACTGCCATACAACACGCCCCACACTCTTCAAAAAGCTCCTGCCAGATGTCCAAAACCACATTCCCTGCTGATAGCACCAGACGCATCTGCACACAACCCTCCAAGTAAGCCATCACCTTACCCCAGGAAACCTTGACCTGCGGACACAACCAGAACATATGCCCTAAAGTAGCTCTGCCCTCCCCACACCGAGGGCAACAGTGTGACCCACCGATTCCAGCCCTCCAAACCCGAATGGGAGCATAATATAGCCTACGAAGCAACTTGTATTGCATGTCCCTATGCGTGACCACTACACTCAATTTTGGAATGCCAGCCAAGCCCCTCATGACCCCCTCTCCCTCTACTGTTTCCCCCAGATCCCGAGTCCAAGCATCAGCAAGCTCGTCTACCCGTACTGGTGGTGCTAATTCCAACAGCATTTTATATAGCCAGGCCATACCTCCCCCCCCCCCCCCGCTCTCCTCCCATCAGCGCTTCCTCTATACCTGTATTAACCTCCCCTTGTAAGGCTTCCAAAGGAAGACTTCTAATATAGCTGCGTATCTGAGCATAGGGAAACACATCTATCCCCGTTAGAGGATATTGTATCCTGAGGGTAGCAAACGACTCTATCCTTCCTTCCGCCGTAACCAAGTGCTCTAGATTGACTATGCCAAGTTGACTCCACCTAACAAAGCTCATCCCAGAGATTCCCGGCCTGAACTCCTCATTACCTCGAATCGGGAGATAAGGAGAGCAACTGGCCATGATCCCCCTGCTTTTGCATAAGTACTTCAAAGCACTGCGCACTGGATCTAGGAGCACCCCTCGTGTAACCCGGTCAATCCCCTTAACCGACTTCGCATGCAGTGTATATCGTAAGTGGAGGGGCCTCACCAACTCTTGGATCATAGGTTGTGGAGTATGAGAAGCCATCAGCAACGGCTTAAACCGCCGCTTCAGGGGCGTGCAGGGAAGCAGTGATGTTACCGGAGCTGTGAGCAGGAGCCCCTCCTCCCTCCTATTTCCTGCCTATGAGAAGCCATCAGCAACGGCTTAAACCGCCGCTTCAGGGGCGCGCCCACGCCTGGCGGGCCCGCGCCTGAGGGCCTCGCCAGAGGGCCCTTTGCCGTGGCCCTTAGGCGTTGTTCCGTGGCGTTTGTCTTGAAAGGAGCATTGGAGATGTGGCCTGGATTGTCATACACATATATTATGGTAACATGCTGTTCTCTTTCTTTGCCTATCCTTTTGTCTGTTTCTTTCCTCTACTCTGTCCTATCTTACAAATGGCGTTCCTTTCATGTTTCCTCAAATAATATATTATTGTAAACCGCTCTAATGCTTCGACCTGAGCGGTATATCAAATTCAAATAAACATAAACATAGGTTGTGGAGTATAAACACCCATTTCCCATATCCAATCCCGGGCGTGGCGTAGGAGGCATGCCACGTTGTATTTTTTAACATCCGGTAAACCCATTCCCCCTTGGGCCCAAGGTTGCCGCAAAATTCCCAAACACACTCTGGGTCGCCTACCCCTCCAGAGTAACTTATTAATCAGCCCATCCATCTTACAAATGTCCGTGCTCCTTAACATTATTGGCAACGTCTGAAGCAAATAAAGTAATTTTGGAAACAACGTCATCTTATACAATGCAATGCGACCTCCCAGGGACAGCGGCAAGTCCCTCCATTTGTCTACCTTATCCAACAGCTCACAAATAAGCTTTCTAACATTGAGGTGGTAAAGATCCGCCAGGTCTGCAGGCAGATACGTTCCCAAATACTTGAATTTCCCTTCCGCCCACCTTAAAGGAAATTCTCCCTGCCATCCCCAGGATAGCTGCTGGCCCACAATTATCTAAGTTTAAGCGGAGACCCGCGGGCCCCCCTTAGTCTTGAAAACGTTTCAGCAAAGAGGGTAACCCCTTCTGCGGTTCCGCTAAGTGTACAAACAGATCATCCGCGAAAGCCGCCACTCGAAATTCTGTCTTTCCGACTGGTATACCCCGAAAACTCATGGAGGACCGAATCCGAAGCAGCAGTGGCTCCAGCGTCAACACAAACAGCAATGGGGATAAAGGACATCCCTGACGCGTCCCTTTTTGGATCCTAAATTCAGATGTCATATTCCCATTTATCATAACTGCTCCTCTGGGATCTGCATACAACAGCCGCACCACTTCCACAAAGAAGCCAGAGAAACCCATTCCCTCCAGGACCTGGTATATAAACCCCCACTCAACCCGATCGAACGCTTTTTCTGCGTCAAAACTGATTAGCATAGAACCCATATAGGCCTTTCGGCCCGCGCACATAGAGGCCATAATTCTTTGCAGACTGTATGCCGCGTGCCTCCCCCGCACAAACCCTACCTGATCTGTATGAATGAGAGCCGGTAGAAACTCCGCTAATCTATCCGCCATAATCTTGGCCAAAATCTTAATGTCGACATTAAGAAGTGAAATAGGCCGATAAGAACCCGGAAGAAGGGGATCCCTACCCGGCTTCGGTAGTATAGTAACCAAAGAAACCTCATAAAGAAACCGACTTCTTCGTATCAGGTCTCCAAAATATTCCACCAAAGGGACCGCTACCTTATCTCCCATTATTTTATAGAATTCCCCCCTTAGGCCATCTATTCCCGGAGCGCGCCCTCCTTTCAAATGCTTAATCCCCAATTGCACCTCCTGCACCGAGATAGGTTGGTTGAGAACCTGTAAGTTCTCCTTCAGCAACTTAGGCAATTCGCATCCCTTGAAAAACTCCTGACCTTCCTCCAGCCGCCCCCTCCCCCCCCCTCTCCACCATAAAGGTGCTGAAAGAAGTCACAAAAAACCTGTTCGATATCTGCCCCTTCCGTCCTAAGTGTCCCATCGGGGTGCCTGATCACCCCTATCTGCCTGGACCTCCCCTCAGACTTGATTAGGGAGGACATCAGCTTGCCCGCCCATTTCCCATGTTGGTACAATTAATACCTGTAGTACATCAGTGATTTCTTGGCGCGCTGATGAAGCAACATTTCCAGCTCCGTTTGTAGCTCCTGCAATTTAAGCTGATTCCACCTATTCCTATTCGATGCCAGTCTCCTCCGCACCTTCCCCAATTCTTGTTCTAGCTGTAGAATTTTCCTATTCATCCTTTTGCGTTTTGAACTATAATAACTAATAATCTCTCCTCTGATCACCGCCTTTCCAGCCTCCCAGAATAGGACCGGGTTGATCCCAGGCTGATCATTGGTTTCTGCGTACGTCCCCCACTTTTCCCGAAGATATTTTTCGAATTGAACATCCCCCGTGAGCTCTAATGGGTATCGCAAATCCTGCTTCTACCTTGTGCTCTCTTTCTAAGTTCCACAGTCACCATCGCATGGTCTGAGATGACTGAAGGACCCACCTCTGCCCCCGAGATCCAAATGAACAACGTTTCAGATATCAAGAAGTAATCAATACGCGACCATGTTCCATGCGCCCTGGACATGTGGGTATACTCCCGGTCCCCTGGATGCAGCACCCTCCATACATCCAGCAAGTTATTCCCATCACACATCCCCAAGATCTTCCGCGCACTCCTCCTGTCTCTGCTCCCCGATATTCCTGACCTATCCATATGTTCGTCCAACACTGTATTAAAATCCCCTCCCATAATCACCTGATAGCCACTGGTATTTGTCACCAACTGGGCCACCTGCTGATAAAATCGGGCCTCATAATCATTGGGCGCATACACCGAGCATAAAACCACCTTTAGGCCTTCCAGGATTCCCCAGACAAATACATACCTACCCTCCAAGTCGATTTCTACTCTCTCCTCTACCCATCCCAGATGCTTAGCAACCAATATGGCCACCCCCCATTTTTTCCCCTTTGCCGGGGCCCCATAAACCTTACCTATCTGCCCTTTACACAATTTCGCATGTTTGATTGCTGATTGGTGGGTCTCTTGTAGCATCGCAATGTCAATCTGTTTGCGTCATAGGTGTTGCAACACTTTATATCATTTTATAGGGGAGCCCAACCCACATACATTCCATGATGAAATCCTGGTGTAGTTAACCATCCCTTAATCGCCCTTTGGTATCCCTGCAAAGATCCCAATATCTAGTTTTAAGCAGGGGCCCCCCAGCCCAGGGCCCCCACCCCCCCATCACACCAGTTCCCGACCCAAACTCGCCACCAAACCAAGTACCTAGCAACACAGTCCCTTCTCCTAATTTATAGCCTCTTCTCAGTGTCCACCCCTTCTCCTCCCCACTGATGCCTCCACCCCCCATTCGCTCCTTCTCCTCATCCTCCGACCTCGATCCAGAGGTCCCTCCATCACTTCCGGAACATGCAGAGCCCCCCCCCCCCCCCCAAAAAAAAATCCCTCCTGTGTATCTCCCTCCACCGCCACCGTATCTTCCCATAAGTCACCCTAGTCCTTAGGCTGTTCATGCACACATCCCATGAACCCCACTCAGCCCACATATATCAGATATCTGCCAATCCCCACAACAGAGCTCCAACAATGTGCACACCTCATCCCCGATTCTCTGATTGCCACATCTGCATCACCCAAGAACATAATACATTTACCCCCCTTAACAGAGCGACAGCCATCCTGCCATTTCACCCCCCCCCCCCGTATAGTTAGTTCCATGGCAAGCCATCCCCACCTTACGTTTTCCTCCAACCCGCCACCCTTTACCAATCCCAAGGCCTACTTACCCCCGTCAAACAGCAAAAACAAGAATACTTTAACAAACATATTCAACCAGATAAAAAGAGTCTTTGGAGCCATCGTAGACTCTTGTCATAACGTATGGCTCCCGGGAAGTCAAAAGGAGAGTCGAAGCAGATGTTGCTCTCCGCCATGGCCACATGTCCAACATTAAAACTGTGCTCTGTGTTCATACGAGAACTGTCCGGGTCTTCATTCCTGCACACATAGTTAGTTGTAACATGTAGGTGTTCAGGACCGCAGGGCATTTACATTACAATTGAAGCTGTGTAAATGTTTGCTTTCTACATCGTTTGCACATTGTTTTTTAAAAAATAGCAAGTAAGCACAATTTTATTTGTTGGCTCTCGCTCAGAAGTGGATATATATTCATTTTTAATATAGGATTCGTGTTTCCTTGGTATTGTGTTTTTGGCACCAAAATAAGCCCCTTTAAATGAATGGAACTGCTATACTCAGTTTCTCAGTTTTTGAAGAACAGACGCTTGATGCGGTAAGCTATTATCTCCAGGAACAAGCAGGAATGAGTCTTCACATATGGGTACGTCGGTACCGACGGAGCCTGCATGGGAATGCTCCCCAGCATCCAATCAGAAAGCTTTTGGGAGCATCCCTCGCTCCTGCACACTGCCTTCCTGCCTTTCCAACTGCCTCTCCTCAGTTTTCGTTTTTCCGCGGAGCCGGCAGGACGTCGTCCTGTCACCGCAGAAACATTTTTCTTTAATTCTTTATTTCTTGTGGTCGCGGCTGTTTTTCCCGCCGCCACCGGTACCACCGGTGGGTTTTTCTTTTTCTTAAACTCAGGGAGAGTTTTCCCTCAGTTTCTGTCTTTAATTTTTTGGGCCTGCAAGGCCTCTCCATCATGGAGCCTTCTTCTCCTAAGAAGTGCCTTTACTGTGGAGAAACAGTTTTCTTTTTAGACTCCAATGCCTGGTGTCTAACCTGTTTGGGTCCTGACCCTTTTTCTCCTGAACAATCAGGCTACAAAACTGTGAGAAGAGATTCCCTCTTTCGAGTTTCCCTCGATACCGTTTTCCCTCCCCGGGTGAGGGCACCGGCCTTTTCTTCTCTACAGGATCAGGTAACCCACAAACAGTCTGTTAAGACTAGCCAATCCTTGAGTGGTATGTCTCATGCCAAGCATGCTGACGGCCCCGGCCTTGCCCTCAAGACCCCATTGGCATTAAAACCCCGGCGGGAGTCTCCGGGCTCCAAAGCATTTCAGGGGTTTCAGGTTGTTCCTGGGGCTCACCCCTAACAGAACATACCTGAGCCATGCTCGGTGGTGGCATCCGCTTCGAGCGGTACCGATACCCCGGCATCGGCACCGGTGTTGAGTAATCCACTCTTCACCAGGGATCGTCATCAGGCGTCCTCGGTACCTTCGGGACCGATCAATACGTCCCAGATTGCCTTTCCTGTATCGACAGCATCACCGATACCACCACCGACGTCGGTACCCTGTAGACATGCATCGATAGACTCGCTCCCTTCGATGCCAAGTCTGGAATCGATATCTAGTCTAGAAGACTGGGTGCCGACGCGTCTCGGAACCGACCCTAATCGTTTCCGGATACGCAGTACCGAGGATATTCACCAAGCGTTTCTGGTTGCCTCGGTACCGCTTGAGCAGCCTCCGATGACTGCTTCGATGGCGTTACCACCTCCGATTCCGACTCAGCTACCGGTATCGATGTCGGTTCCTGCAGTTACATCGGCACCAGCCACTTCCATGCCTTTTTCTCCATCACTCCTTTCTATGCCTAGCTTGGAGTCGATACCTGGCATGGACGATACAGTACTGACTGTCTCAAATCGTGACTGCCAGCACCAGTATCCATCTAGTGGGGCTCTTTTTCTGCACCAGACCAGTACATCCTCTGGTGCCCAGGCTGCTACTTCAGCTTTACCCTATCCAGGGATGGTTCCCATTGGAGATCCTTCTTTTCAGAAATTTCTCCTTGACATGGCAACATTTCTTGCTATTCCTATCCCTGGCTGTGATCCTACTCGAGGCTCTCCTGCAGAAAAGGAAAATATAATGCTTCCTTTGCATCATTCTTTGCAGGATCTTCTTCTGAGAATATGGGAAACACCTTTAAGGGTTTCCTCACCTTCTACAGCAACTAATGTTCTGTATCAGGTGCCCCCCTCTCCAGAATTTCAAAGAACTCAACTTCCCCATCATTCCATTGTAGTGGAATCAGCAATGAGGAAGGTGAAAAGCAGGAAGAAGCATTCTTCTTATCCGCCAGGTCATGCATCTAGAGCACTAGATGCCTTTGGACGTCAAACCTTCCAAACATCTATGCTGGCAACAAGGATTATCTCTTATATTTTCTATATGAGTCTATCTCTCCAGGAGGTCACAAAGAAATTATCTCTTTTGACTCCTTTTCTTACAGAACCCAAGGCTGCAGACTATTCCTTACTTCTTAGTCATAGCCAGAATCTCTCTTGGTTTCTTTCTCGTGCTTCTCTAGACTCTTTTGAGTCTGTTAGCAGAACTTCTGCTATAGCCATAGGAGCACGACGTAAAGCCTGGCTCCAGGCTTCAGACTTGAACAGATGGGCACAACAAAGACTGGGTAATTCTCCTTGTACTGGAGAAAATCTCTTCAATGGGGAGGCTTTACATCAGGTTGCTCATTGCTCCACTGACTTCCCTGGTTCTGGGGACCATCCTAAGCCGCCTTCTTCCCCAGGAGGTAGGAAATGTCCTACCAAACCTTCTTTCCCTAAGAAAAGAAGGTTTCACTCTTCTCCTGCCCATCATCCAGATGTACCCAAGCAGGGGACACCTCGTCCTGGTCTGAAGACTCCAAACTCTAGCCAGACTAAGCAAACCCAGCAACCATAGGTTCCTGAAGGTTGCAACCTACAGTTAACTTCTTCTTAACAGAAGTTGGTTCACTGTTTTTCTTTAGAGCTCTACACATGGTTTCCTTTCTCATGAGCTGTCAAGATATTCATGTCTATGGGTTACAGATTTCTCCTCTTCTTCCTACCAAGAAGAGAAGTTAACAACTATCCCATGATAGTTTTCTGTCCCAACATGAACATTTTTTCCTTCAGCAGACTTACCATATGGTAAGTTACCTTTCAGCTCCTGTTTTTCTACCCTCTCTTCCAGGGTTTCCCCTGAATGATTGGTACCATACTGCAGAGCTTCTCTAACCTTTCATTCCAGTGTAGAGTTTTTTCCTTGAATGAATTCTCTGGACAGCTTATCAGACAGGGACAGGAATATTCCTCTCCCTTTGTTTGTTCTCTCTGTTTTACACAGGAAGATTCTCTCTGCTGTCTTTTTCAGCAGCTGCCCATGCAGGAGTTCCAGTGATTGAACTACTGGTACTTTTCCACAAGTTTCCAGTCTGTCTTCCACCACTTTCTGTCAAGCCTTAGTAGTGATTACAAGATAGTGCTCATCTATCTTGGATAATCCTAATCACTTCAGGCTTCTTACATTATCTTCTTTTCTCGTCATCTCCACTTCTTGGATTTGGCAGCACAGCTGACCTACCGTCAGTTTTATCTCTTAATTCTCCTGCATAATGCTCTCTGCAATCTTCAAAGAAGCTTTCTACTATGGGCCCTTGCTAGAGAGCATAAGTTTTTGTCTCTAATGACTATTCTATATGGTGGAAAAGGCTTCTCACTATTCTATATGGTGGAAAAGGTTTTCCACACCCTGTTGTCTCCTGTTATATACAGGGTATAAGCCTTTTCTGCATGAATGTCCAAAGAGTTTTTTTCCAATCCTGCAGGATTATGCTCTTTTTTCCTTACAGCTTGTCCTCATGGTATCCTACTCCTTTATGGACAGCACATATTCTACTAGTAACGCATGATACTCTTGTGTCCCTCCAGTGGGTCATCCTGGTATCTCCTCCTATGCGTTTTCTGTCCATTTACTATGTCAGAGTTTTACAAAACTCAGGACTTGCTGTTTACAGACTGATATTACCCTCTGTTTTTTCACGCAACCATCCTGGTTCTTTCACTAAATAGCACCTTCTTAGCCCGGAGGAATAGATTCTCTATATGTCTTCTCAAGTAGGTTCCACCTTCTTGTTGTTAGATGAATCTTTCTCCTTCACATCTCTCATGTGAATGTTCTTCTGGGCATATCTCTATCTGCTTGGCTGCAGACATGTATCTTCAGACATACATATTCATGTATGTATATATCTCTATATATTTATCTCCAGGAACAAGCAGGAATAAGTCCTCACATATGGGTATGTCGGTACCGACGGAGCCTGCGCGGGAAAGCTCCCCAGCTTCCCAGAAGGAAGCTTTTGGGGCCTCCCACTGCACATGCGCGCTGCCTTCCCGCCTTCCTGACCAGCTCTCCTCAGTTTCTCTTTTTCCGCGGAGCCAGCAGGTCATGTTCCTGTCACCGCTGAAGAAATTATTGTTTTAGTTTGTTTCTTTAGACCGCGTACCTGCCTTCCCCATACCAAAACCGGTACCGCCGGTCTCTCTTTTCTTTCTTTAAAAAAAAAAAAAATCTTTATTCTGCACAACTTGGTGACTTCGGTTAGGCCTCAGGACTACACAAATTCTCCTCATGGAGAAACCAGCCCCTGGTTTTAAGAAGTGTACCAAGTGTAGTGCTGTTATTTCTGTCACAGACACCCATGAATGGTGTCTTAAGTGTTTGGGACCTGACCACTCCATTCCGGACTGCCCATCCTGCTCCCAGATGTCTAAACGTGGGTTGCAGAACCGGGCCAACAAATTCCATGTGCTGTTTGCTTCAGATAATCCAGCATCACAGTCATCCAGGTCTTCCTCTCCGGATGGATCTCAGGTAACCAAACCCTCTGTGGGCAGGTCCTCAAAGAGCAAATCTCCTTCAAAGCATCGAGAGGCTCTCACTTTTGAGTCTGAGGATCCTGCCCCAGCCAAACAACTCCGGCGGGAAGCTGTGGCTTCCAAAGCACCATCTATGGGGTTACAGGTTGACATCGATGGCACGGCCTCGACTGATCACCTGTTGGACTGCTCTGGGGTACCGGCCCATACCGGTACCGACATCCAGGCAGCAGTGGCGTCTATGAGCAATACTGTTCAGACCATGCAGCAGGCCATGCTGGCTTTTATTAATGCTGCGACGCCCTCGGTACCGTGTTCAGCGGTACCGGGTCCGGTTCCGGTATCGTCTCCCATACCGGAACCGAGACCATCGACTTCCAAACGCAGATCGGTTCCGCATGCTGGATCCAGGTTTTCACCCGATACCGATCCCATACCCGGTACGCCCGATGTCGATACCGATCGGTATGCGTATCGTGCGTTGGAAGCAAATAGAGAATACTCTGCTTCTTCTGAGGATTTTGACTCCTCTGAGGACTCTGATGAGCTGTCTCTAGTTCTTCATGAAGACCCCTCTTCCCCAAAGAGGAGAATGTCTCCACCAGAGGATTTGTCCTTTCAAGACTTCATTATTGAACTAGCTAAAGGACTTTCTATTACCACATCCTCTGAAAAAGAACCTAGGTCAAAGAAATTGGATATTTTAGGATACCCTAAGGTTCCTAAAGAGGCAGTCACCCTGCCTATCCATGAAATCCTTCAAGAACACTTGATGGACTTATGGGAGGCTCCTCTAACGTTGTCTCCTTATTCTCGTAGGTTGGACACCATGTACCGGGTCCCCCCTCCTCCTGGTTTTCAAAAGACTCAGTTGCCTCACCATTCCATTGTGGTGAAGTCTGCACTGAAAAAGATTAAGAGTACCAAAAGGCACTCTTCTACCCCTCCAGGACGAGAATGTAAGACCCTAGACTCTTTTGGCAAGAAAATTTTCCAGGCTACTATGCTTATAGCCAGGATTAATTCTTACAGTCTGTATATGGGCATGTTTCTCAGGGAACTTGCCCTAAAGATACAACATTTTGCCTCCTTTATCCCTGAGGATAGAAAAGAGGAGTTCATTTCTCTGGTGTAAACAGCTTCTAGATGTTTCTAAGTTCTCCAACAGAGCAGCTTTTGATTCCTTTGAGGGTGCCGGTAGAGCTTCGGGCATTGCTATTGCAGCCCAACGACTTGCTTGGCTCCAGGCCTCTGACCTAGAACCCTGGGTCCTGGATGGCTTACGGAATCTGCCCTGTACAGGTGAGAACTTATTTGGTAAGGACTGGCAAATTAAAGCCACTCAAATGGACGCAGAAAATGCTACCTTGGATAGACTTTCTAAGTCTACCTCTACTCCTGCCAAGAAAAAGTCTTTCAATAGGCCTTACTACAAGAAGGCCAGATTTTCCACAAATACTGGCCAACAGTCTTCTCAGCCTCGCTTTGCTGCTAAACGTCAGCAACCTAAACAGGCAAAGTGAAAGACTGCAGCGTCTACCACTTCTCAGCAGGCTCAACCCCCTCAGGGGTTTTGACTTGCCCCTAGAGAACTTAACATTTCTGGCTCTAGAACAACCAGAGCCCCTCACCATTCCCGAAAGGTTAGCTCAATTTGCTCCCAGATGGGAGCAAATCACATCAGAGCAATGGACCCTCTCTATCATCAGAGAGGGCTACAAACTTCATTTTTCCAACCTTCCTCCATATACCATGGTGAGGCACTTCAATTCTCCCCCATTTCTCCTGGACCTGTTGGATCAGGAAGTCTCTTCTCTCCTTGCCCTCTTCTTCAACAAGGGGGACAGGTTTCTACTCCCCTTATTTTCTCATAACAAAGAAGACAGGGGGATTCAGACCTATCCTAGATCTGAGAGAATTGAACAAATTTCTGTACAAGGAGAAATTCAAAATGCTTTCTCTAGGCATTCTCCTTCCATACCTTCAGAGTCAGGATTAGCTTTGTTCTCTAGATCTCAAGGATGCGTACACACATATACTCATCCACCCATCCCACAGAAAATATCTAAGATTTCTGTTTCAGGGAAAACATTTCCAGTACAGAGTACTTCCCTTCGGTCTAGCCTCTGCTCCAAGAGTGTTCACCAAATGCATGGCAGTTGTTGCCCGCATTTCTAAGAAGTCTGGGAATTTTTGTATTCCCATATCTGGACGACTGGCTCATCCGAGCTCCATCTCAGTCAGAGGCCCAGATTTCCCTGGACCGCACAAGGCACCTTCTGCAGTATCTGGGACTGGTGGTAAACCTTCCCAAGTCTCAACTTATCCCTACTCAGTCTCTGGAATTCATAGGGGCCCAGTTGGACACCACCACTGCAAGGGCCTACCTACCTCAAGTCCGGGGCCAACGTCTGCTGTGCTTGGCCTCCCAAGCTCAGTCCAGCAGTCACTTGACAGCCAGAGAAATGCTGCAACTTCTGGGCCACATGGCCTCCAAGGTACACGTGGTGCCCTACGCTCGTCTTCATATGAGAGCAGCTCAATGGACCTTGGCCACCCAGTGGACTCAAGCATCAGGAGCGCTCTCCGACCAAATACTCACCTCAAAGCGTCTGTTTTGGTCCCTCCAATGGTGGATGTCCACCAAGAATCTGTTGTTGGGGGCCCCCTTCCAACCTTTGTTGCCCCAAGCAACCCTCACAACAGATGCCTCCCAAACAGGGTGGGGAGCCCATCTACAATCCCTCTCCACTCAGGGTACTTGGTCTCCGCAGGAGACCACCCTTCACATCAACCTCCTGGAACTGCGAGCAATCTTCTTTGCCCTCAAAGTCTTCCATACCCTCCTTGTCAACCTGACCGTCCTAGTTCAGACAGACAATCAGGTGGCCATGTTCTACGTAAACAAACAAGGAGGGACAGGCTCTCTGTCGCTTTGCAACGAAGCTCTCAGATTATGGGCCTTTGCCAGAGAGCATCAAATTCATCTTCTGGCAGTATATCTTCCAGGGGTTCAAAACTCTCAGGCAGACAGACTCAGTCGAGTTCTGCTTCCACACGAATGGTCCCTACATATGGACCAGATAGGCAGAATCTTTCAGGAATGGGGAACCCTGGACATAGACCTCTTTGCAAGTCCGTGGAATGCCAAACTTCTCCGGTTCTGTTCCAGGACTCCGTGTCAGGGAGCTCAGGCCAACGACGCCTTTCTCCTGCATTGGGGTCAGGAATTCCTATATGCCTTTCCACCCATTCCTTTGATTCCCAAGACTCTGTTCAAACTCCAGAGGGATCACGGATCGATGATCCTCATAGCTCCACGCTGGCCACGCCAAGTGTGGTTCCCTCTACTTCTGCATCTCTCCCAGGGACCCCCTCTGGACCTGGGAGCTGCGCCAGACCTTCTGTCTCAGGAGGGGGGGACTTTGTGGCACCCAAACCCCAAGTCCCTACACCTCAGAGCTTGGTTACTGAAGGCCTAAGCCTTCATGACTTCAATCTTTCTCAACCAGTGAAAGATATCCTTCATGCCTCTAGGAAACCCTCCACGAGGCGTTCCTATGCTTTCAAATGGAAACGCTTTTCCATTTGGTGTGCTCAACAGGGTCTTGACCCTCTAGCACTTCCTTTGAATTCTCTACTAGACTATCTCCTGCATCTTTCTAATGCAGGCCTCAAGACGAATTCAGTAAGAGTCTATTTGAGTGCTATTGCAGCATCCTTAAAACCTATAAATGGACAACCTGTCTCCTCTCATCCGCTTGTTGCAAGATTCATGAGAGGCCTGACTCTAACTAAGCCTCCCATCCGACCTCCTCCGGTAGCATGGGACTTGAACCTAGTTCTAGGTCAGCTTATGGAGCCACCTTTTGAACCGTTGGTTTCTACCTCCTTGAAATTTCTTTCCTGGAAGGTCTTTTTCCTTATTGCAGTCACTTCGGCTCGCCGCATCAGTGAACTACAGGCCTTAGTGGCTCATCCACCTTATACCAGGTTTCATCATGATAAGGTGGTCCTAAGGACGAATCCCCACTTTATGCCCAAAGTGGTCTCGCCTTTTCATCTTAATCAGGAGGTATATCTACCTGTCTTTTTTCCAGCTCCTCATGCATCCAGTGCAGAGAGGAACCTTCATACTTTAGATTGTAAAAGAGCTCTTGCTTTTTACCTCAACAGGACTCAGCCACATCGAAAGTCTTCCCAACTTTTCGTGGCTTTTGATCCTTCTCATTTGGGACTTCCAGTCTCCAAACGTACACTTTCCAATTGGATTGCTCAGTGTATTTCCTTTGCTTACCAGAGTAAAAATATTTCTCTGGAAGGCCATGTCACAGCTCACAATGTGAGGGCCATGGCCACTTCTATGGCTCATCTTCACTCTGTCTCCATAGATCAGATCTGTCGAGCCGCCACATGGGCCTCGGTTCATACCTTCACAGCCCATTACTGCTTGGACAAGGACTCCGGCCGGGATGCCTTGTTTGGTCAGGCTGTCCTCAAACACCTGTTCCATACTTGAACAACAACTGCCCACCTTCCCAGGATGGATGCCTGAGATCCATACGAAGATGGCGAACCCTTGGAACGGGATCCCCCAGGCATCTTAGCTAGGGAGTCCCCATATGTGAGGACTTATTCCTGCTTGTTCCTGGAGATAGCACAGTTACTTACCTGTAACAGGTGATCTCTGGGAACAGCAGGAATTAGTCCTCACAACCCACCCACCTCCCCTAGGAGTTGTATCTTCTATCTATCTTCCTTTCCTCTCTCTATTGTCTCAGCTGTAAACTCGAACTGAGGAGAGCTGGTCAGGAAGGCGGGAAGGCAGCGCGCATGTGCAGTGGGAGGCCACAAAAGCTTCCTTCTGGGAAGCTGGGGAGCTTTCCCGCGCAGGCTCCGTCGGTTCCGACGTACCCATATGTGAGGACTAATTCCTGCTGTTCCCAGAGATCACCTGTTACAGGTAAGTAACTGTGCTTTATAGATACATATATCTGTAAGCTGTGTGTGCATACCTTATGCCCCTATATATACCCATAAATATACATACATATATATATATTTATATATATATGTGTGTGTGCATCTGTCGAGATGCTTCCTTGTAAGTAGATATGTATTTACATACTTATCTCCCTAACTGTCTATGCTATAAAGGTTTTTCCCTTCCTAGAGGTTCCAAACAGTGGGCTTGCATATGTTCATACTGTCCCTCAGTATGTCGGTGACATTATGCACACAACCACTACTGTGGTATTGACAGCTTCCATTTTACTCTAGCTCTCGCTATCCCTGAAGCACCATGCTTCAATATCTTTCCTATCTCTCACCAGCTAGGAAAGACGGCTCACATCTTCAGTAGTTCTGGGGTTCAGCCCTTCACACATCTGTCCTCCTTGGGAATACGGGTTTTTTTTCCCATACCCCTTCTTCCCTCCAGGACTGGGCTAGTTGTCCAAATTGGTCGGTCTTCCTCTTTTACTCCCAAATGTTAATGACTCAGTAGCTAAAAGAGTTTTTCAGCTTTTTCCATAAAGCTTTCCACTGAAGACTTGCCGTTTTCATACTACCCCAGTTGACGCTTGGGTCACCTGCCAATTCCAGATTTGGACCTTCACCTTCACTGCTGTGAGGTCACCTTGAGGATTCCTCTACTGAATTCCCAGTAGACTCCATCAAGCCCTCTACTTCCTACAATCCAGTAGGTAAGGTCCATATTGTGATTGTTCATTGAATAATTTAATGGTACTTATCATACATACCAAGGACTCCTCTCCAGTAGTCCTTAGGTTCGCTGTTTTTTCTTACAGCTCCTCTCTTTTCAACGCCTACCCACCATCCCTCATGGGATGCCAGAGATCCATGTGTGGGAAGTGCAGTCCTGATCCAGGGACACACATTTTATGGGATCTCCCCCTGGCATCTTTAGCTAGGGAGTCCCTATATGTGAAGACTCATTCCTGCTTGTTCCTGGAGATAGCACAGTTACTTACCTGTAACAGGTGATCTCTGGGAACAGCAGGAATAAGTCTTCACAACCCACCCACCTCCCCTAGGAGTTGTATCTATCTATCTTCCTTCCTTTTTCTCTCCCTTTGTCTCAGCTATGAAACTCAACTGAGGAGAGGCAGTTGGAAAGGCGGGAAGGCAGTGTGCAGGCACGAGAGATGCTCCCAAAAGCTTTCTGATTGGATGCTGGTGAGCATTTCCGTGCAGGCTCCGTCGGTACCGACGTACCCATATGTGAAGACTTACTCCTGCTGTTCCCAGAGATCACCTGTTACAGGTAAGTAACTGTGCTATCAGTGCTATCTCTTGGGTAACTGTTCCCCTCATATATATTTTTTTGTGCATAGACATGTTCGAGATTACCTCTATGCCCTTGATGTCTGTTTATTGGATAATATACTTGTTCATTTTAGTGACATTCCATAGCGTATAGAATTATCTACTTTGCACACAATTGTGCTTTCAAGTGGATAGACAATGAGTCCTTTTATTATTCCAAATGTACACTATCCTTTGTTTTAACTGTCTCTAGCCTTATTGATTGATCTTATCATTCATCTTTTTATCTCTTCTTTTATTCCTCTGGTGGTTTTATTGTTTATGGTCTAAAAGTTTTTAACTCATAGTCATGAATTGTTTTTATGAGCTTTCTTATGATGTATTTACTCATGTTGTTAATATGTTTTGAGTTTAGGTGATCTATAGTGTTTTATTATCCAGTGCATATGTTTAGGTCCTCTTTATATGGTTTTATTTTCTTATTTAAATATTTTAATTAATTAATTAGTTTGTGTTGGAGATTTTCAATTATATACCTCCTGAGGAAGACATGAGTTGCCAAAAAACTGCTGGTGTTGGGGTGTAACCAATAAATTATTTTTTCCTTGTTGAGAGGATGTGGTGTTCTCCTTGAACCTGTCATGTTTCTGGTTGTTTTGCAAGGGAATGTGCTTCCTTTTGGACTCCACATTCATTCCCTTTTTCACAATGGTGAAAATGAGAGCTTCCTGAGATTGTCAGAAAGCCATTATAATCAAACTTCAAAGGGGTGCAAGACCATCTACAAAGACCTTGAGATTTCTGTGTCTACAATTCACAATGTTAAGAAGGTTTCTGCTCATGGAACATCCGAAAGTATAAAAGAATGATTAAAAAGGAACAAATGGACTGTTTTAAACTGGCCAGCAATTAGTCCTTATCTCAATCCAATTGAGACCCTTTGGGAAGAAGTGAAATCTGCTATTGGTAAAAGGAGTCCTGGTAACAGCAGTCATCACTGCCAACGGTTGTGCAACCAAATAATTGAAGGGTGCCATTAATCCTTTCCAGGTCATATTTAGGTTTGTTTGTTGAAATTACTATATCTAAGTTGCACAGACATCATTTTTTTGTTGTATGCCTTTGAACATATTAAAATGTTATGTTGACACACAGTTGGAATATTTCCAACTATTTCTCAAGATATTGCACACAATTTTATTTATTTATTTATTTATTTATCTATTTCTTCTATACCGCCCCTTCCAGAGATCAGGGGCGGTTTACATGGAACAAGTAAACAAATCTGTATACTAGTGTACAATATACCTAAAATGCAAGGGTGCCAATAATGTTGACCACAACTGTGTGTATGTATGTATGAATGTGTGCATATATGTATATTTATTTATTTAGGGTAGCACTGGAGAACCCTTTTCTCACATTAATGTGTATTTGTTCTTTAGACATGTTAAGTATACGCATGTTTTTCTGTGCCTTTCTGCTGTTGGTGTCAAATTCTTAAGACTCTTACTGAAATTGAACATAGGTATGGTTTCCATGTTTTTGGGGGGGGGGTGGCGGGGAGATGAGGAAGTCATTAACGGTAAGGGAGGGGTACCAATTCAGCACCTGGAACATTTGGAGGGGTATTTACCCCTGTGCCCCTCACCCAGATAATAGCTATGAAATAGAGTACTTAGCAGACCTGTGAAGGCCTATTCCCTTCTGGACATCCAGCCCCTTGTACGGCCGGGTAGAATTGGGACATACAGCAGTAGACCTGATTCTCACGGGATCAGAGTTGGGTCTACCAGCCTGGACTTGCAGACTGGCCCCGATTGTGATCGGCTGCACACCCAACCACATACCCGGCTAACTCAGCCTGGCTCCGTAATGGAGCCGCAGTGCCATGGCATCTTGTTACCATGGCACCACAGCACCATTACGGAGCAGTGAGCACCAGTCACTGCTGAGATTGTCCTTTCCCTGCAGCCAGACTCCCGATCCGGCCTCCCATGGCCAGGATCTGGCTGCGGGGAACCTTCTGCATGCCACCCTGCTTTGTCCCCGTTGGTTGCCACCGCTATCCAGTGTCCCCCGTCTAACCGGCATAACCCGGATGTACAGGGCTGACCTCTGAATCGGCCCTGTACATCCAGAGTGATGGCCTGCCCACGCACCGCCCTTGCTGCACCTTCCACCCACCCCCTCCCGCCCCCGTCTATGGCTCCCTGTACAACTCTGCTGTTCGAACAGGGAGCCTTGCACGAGGACAGCAAGGGGGACGAATAGCGGGAAGGTATATCCAGACAAGGGCGTACATCCCCGCTATTCATGACCCAGAATGACCCCCTTAGCTTACAGGAAGGTACTGTTACTTGGTAAATGTCAGAAGTAATGCATGCATGTTTTCTCCCTTTTCATTTAGTGGAGAGTGGATCTGCACCTTCTGCCGGGACCTGTCCAGACCAGAAATTGAGTATGATTGTGATGACCCTAGTCAGAACGCAGAAAAAAGAAAAATAGGAAGCACTCCAAGTTTAGAACCAATTGATCAGAAGGTGAGGCTCTACTAGTCTGTGTGTTTTGCCATTTGGTGAACCGTGCTGATGGGTAAGGCTTAATTTGTAGCCAAAAAGGAAACTGAATTCTGGAGCCAGGAAAAAAGGGTATTGGTGAGCCCAGTGGCTGAAGCAGCAGTAGAAGAGAGGCTGAATTAGGGAGTAAGGTGACTGCTGTACTCTTAGGAGCTTCCTCTCCCCTCTGCTCCCTTGCAGGCTTCCTAGAAAGGAGTGACACGAACTTGGATACCCTTGTAATCCTCTGGATTCTGAAAAGTGGCAGAATTCTATTCTAAGCCATTCTCCCAGAAATTAAACCGTGCTGTGATCACACATGACACTTCGCTTCAAGCCATCATAGTTGTACCTTTTATGCCTCTCTCCAACTTCCTTTCTTCTCTCCCTCCTCCCCCTGTCCTGATTAAAATCCCCCCTTAATATTTCCAACTCAGTGCTGGAAAGAAAATATTATGCACAAGGCTTCTGATCCCTAGGTGCTAGAATTCTAGGGGTTTATTTTGAGGCAATTAGATATTTCCCCAGGGTCAGAAAAAGGGGTTTATCAGTGTATTCACCTTGCAAAAAACATGTATAAATGATCTGGAACTAGTTAAAACAAATGAGATGCTCATTCACTGTGGACAAGCAAGAAAAAAGTCCTTACATATGGATGACATCATCTATCAGAGAACCGTAAAGGAGCAGTCCCAACTCCTTTTAGAAAATTTTGGAAGCTCTGCAATGCCTGCATGCACCTTCCCACCTGCCACCACGAAACCATCTTACTTTCAGTCTGTTTCTTGCCACAGAGTCCCATGGACATCTATTACCTATCGTGCGTGTGAGTACCACTATTTCTGCCGATTCTTGCTGGCTTTCAATATTTTGCTCGCTTCCCATCTTTGTTTTTTTTATCCTTTCTCATAATCTTAGATTGCAAAGAACAGGTCCCCCAACACGTTTTGGCTGAATGCCTTCTTCAGGGCATATTATCATAAAATAAAATTAAATGTTATTAAAACATCAAAAATAATAGACACAAATAATAAATAGAACTAGTAAATAAATATTATAGGCTGTTAAATACACGCATGCAAATGATAAAATGGATGGTCAAATAAATAGCAATAAACCTCAGTGGAACACCCAAATGTATGCCCAATAAAAAGTTAAATTTAAAAAACAAACTAAAAAAATACAAATTAAAAATACAGGACGGCTGTGAAGCAAAATACCAAAGGTAAAGGATAAAATAATTATTAATCATAACAATATCCAACAACGTGTAAGGAGGGATGAGGAGGACATATGTTGTGAGTACAGAAAGATTCAAACTGCAAAGCCACTATGATTGTGTGCATGTGAAAGTGTTTGTGTTCAAAACATAAAGAGCACAGGAATGCTTATGTGACCAGAGGTTGGGGTAGTGAGCCAACCATGTGAGGGAAACTAGCAGAAAAAAAAATATATTCAGACAATGCTAGGTTGCTGTGACCCCTATTGTGAGCACAAAGAGAATATAAATTGGCGCCACTACATTTTATGAAGGTAAATTAAATATGCGCATCTCAAAGAGGAACCCAAGTGATAGTGTTTAGCCAGGACCAGTAAACAAGCACAGTATAGGAGTGAGTCTTGCAAAAGTAAGAGACGTTTCTAAGACGGATCATCCCACAAAATCTAAGGCAAGACACAAATCAATAGATGGCCCAGAACCTATTTGCAAAAGGAGCAGGAGCCACATAGAGGAACCTATAGAATTCTCAGCACCTCTTTCTTCCTTGGCTCCCTCCTCTAACCGCAATCAGGGTTTTTTCATGGATTCCCTATGGAAAGGCAGGGAGCAGGGTGCCACCCACAATCGACATCAAGAGGGGCAGGAACCTCAGTGATCATTTTATCCCCAGAGGGGACCGAGGGAGAGGGAAGTACACACAGGAGACTGACAGAGTGGGAGAGGTAGACGGTATCTTCAATTTGTGTAATTATACATTGAATAGTGAGATTAGAGTTTTATAGAAGGGCCTTTCCTTTGTTTCCTCTTGTAAACATGACGCATTTAACACTAGAGTCAAGTTATACAAGTTTTTCTGTAAACTTAAAATTGTAGATTTTTTTGCCAATCGAGACATTTCTACTTCTGACCCTTCCGTGATCAAGAAGAGCTCCTCCTGGATACCCCCCAACACTGGCAATGTTTTAATTGAGGCCTATGAGAAAGTAGTCCTGAATAGAGAAGAGTTGTATAAAAAGAAACATTGTATGTTTCACAATATGACCAAAGGAGATGAACAAGCATTAGAAGGGCTCAGTAAAAATTTAAATATTGTGATTAAACCAGCTGACAAAGGGAGGGGCGAAGGTTATTCAAAATCGTACAGACTGTAAAAGTATACTAGCAAATCAATGACACTTCCTTTTATACTAAATTATATGAGGATCCCACAGATAGGTTAAAAAGTAAAGTGGACACCCTGCTTTATATCAGTCATGAGGCCAGCTACCTTACACAAAACGAGTTTAATTTTATGACAGTCACCCATCCGATTACGCCTATCATCTGTGTTTTACCCAAAATACATAAATAGCAAAATCCTCTGGGTCGCCCCAGAATTTCTGCAATTGGCTCTCTTTTTAAGCCGATATCCAAGTTTTTAAATGTATTTTTAAGACCCTTTGTTACAATGGCACCATCCTACATGCGAGTCTCTTCCCACATGATTCAATTAGTGGATCAATGTGAGTGTTAACACCAGGATCTTTTTCTTGTAACCCTGGATATTAAATCCCTTCGCACTAATATTTCACAAAGGGCTGCTATAGCCATACTGGAAGACACATTACTGGATACGACAAGAACAGTCCATACACCTACATGCTTTATAATTCAGTTGGCCAGTCTGGCCTTCTCTGAAAGCTATTTTTGTTTTAGAAATGTTTTTACAAGCAGACCAAGGGAGTTGCCATGGGGTCGTCCATGGCCCCTGACATTGCCAACTTGTATGTCACAGCTTTTGAGAAGAAATATCTCACCAGACACGCTTTTGAAAATTATATAAAAATGTGGAGAAGATATATAAATGATATCTTCATGGTCTGGGATGGTACTGAAGTTATTCTTTCAGATTTTCTCACATGGTTAAACACTTTGGATGAGAACCTCCAATTTGAACATACCTACAGTCAACTCCATGTATCATATCTTGATATCCTAATCTAAAAGGGCCCTAATGGTTTTGTTACTAATTTGTTCCGGAAACCAACAGGCAAGAATTCGTTACTCCACTTTACTAATTATCACAATAGGTCATAGAAATATAACCTCCGTTAGCCAATTTTTGAGGATCCGTAGAATTTGTGCAACTGATACGATATTGAGCAATAAAGACAAGTGATGTGCCAGTGGTTTGAAGAGTGCAGTTACCTGAGACATAGCATCCGCAAGGACAAAAACAGCAGATCAGGCCTCTCTTTTGCAGGGTGCAACACAGGAAGCACAGGAAAGGATTGTTTGTGCACTCACTTTTTCAAACCAATCAAGAGAAATAGCTTGGATCCTGAAAGAAGAGTTGCATCTCCTCGCTTCAGTACCATCTCTGCACTCCAGTCAACTCACCATAGCATATAAGAAAAAACGTATCATAGCTAACATCTTGGTTCCCTCGGCTTTATCCAAACATCGAGTAATACCTAAGATCCGAGGACATTTTACCTGCGGCTGCTGTTCGGTTTGTGTCAACACTCTAATGACTAAAGAAGCTTGTGAACATCCTACTACTCACAAGACGTTATTTTTAGAAGACTTCTCAAATTGTAAATCGGAACGGGTAATGTATCTTATTACCTGTCCCTGCAAGTTACTCTGTGTAGGCAAGATGAAGCGTCCTATCAAGATGAGAATCATAGAACACAAGAGCAACATACATAGAAAACTTGCCAACAAACTGCTTGTGAGCCATTGGATTGCCTTACCAACATGGCCTCGCAGATCTTAAATTTTTATTTTTGAAAGTTCTACAGCCACATTGGAGAGGAGGAGATACAGACCAATTACTACTGTATTTGGAACAAAGATTTGAACACAGTACATTCACATGGTCTCAATTTGGAATATGATTTTTCAATGTTTTTATAGAGATTTTAACCACCATTGTTTTTTTGGTTCTCCGGTCAGGTTTCCCCCCCCCCCCCCTTCCTCTTTCCTCTCTCCTTTCTGTTCTCTCCCCCCCCCCTTTACTTTCTTTCCCCTCTCCTTTCACCCTCCCCCTTTTTCTCATCTCCTTCTCCCCTTCCCCCTTTCTCCCCCTCTCCTTCCCATCCTACCTTTCCCCCCTTTTCTTCCCCCCAGACCTCCTGCCCCCACCTTTTTTACCTAATTATTTATTTATATCCTTTTTAAAATTATTTATTATATTTTTATTATAGTCTTTCTATGTTCTTATATGCTCTTCATAGACCTTTCTATAGGGAAAGAGATGCAACATTAGTTGAGCATGCCTCATGGCAGCCCCTGTCTTTTTTAATTCTTTTAAGTTTCCATTTTAAGTTGGTCTTGCTTGGAGCGTATCACATCTTTTCTTTGCCAGTGGCACAGACAGCATCTTTGTTTTATCTTTTTATATATCATTCTGATTGGCCATCACACCTTTAACTTTTTATTTATTTATCTTTTTAGCCTCTTGGCTTATATATGTTTTTACATTCCTTTTAACCATATCAGCCATATGCATGGTTCCTTTTTAACTACATATTCTGTTTAATTGTTTTTATCCTCTGTTTTTGTCATATGCCACAAACCTTTTAATAGAGGAACCACCAGCTGATCACGTCTCATGGCAGCCTTCAGGTTTTTTTTGTAAGTTTATATTTTGAGTTGCGATACACCATACCTTCTTTCAGTAGCACAGACTGTCTTTTTGTGTGATTTCTATATTTCATCTTGATTGGCCATCATGTTTTTCTTTTAAATTTTTTATGCAAAACATTTTTTACTCATTTATTCTTAGTTTTATTCTTTTATGCCATAATGTTCACATATGGATGTATACTTCTTTTAATACTAGCCATGTTTGGTTTCATTTTATTCACACATTTATCTTACTGTTTTTATCCAGTTCACACACGCATTATCAGCCTTTGGTTTCAGATTTTTACTTGCAGTCTCACTTTACTCTTTAGACCCTTATTGACCTGTTTTAAGACTGCAGCTTAATGGACATACAATGTCTCCTAGTTTCCCCTTTTAGGAGCACATATGATTCTTATTTTTGTTTTCTCACTTACTTATTCTCAATTCTGTTGGGATTTTTTAAATATGGTCTTCGTACTTTCCTGTATAATTTAGTTTTCACATTCCATATTCACATTATTCAGAATGATGTGTCCTTCCATCGCTTTCCTTTTTATTTATTTGCGAATCACTGATGTATATATAGGCTTAAAGATAATTATGTACACCACAGATCTGTAAATTACCCATTTTTTACATGCTTCCATTTTTGGTTTGAAGAATTGTGAATGCAACACACTTAGTATGATCCCTTGATTTTTATTACCAGCACTCCTCTTTACAATTTGGACTCCTTCTCTATTGTAGTGTATACAGCACAGATTCTGCCCTCTGTTATAGAGGAGCCCTTCTTTGTCACTTTACATTGCCTATGCTCACACATGATCATGTTGTAAGAGTCGCGGTTCATTTTAATTGCTACCATATTTTATGTTTTGTTTTCTGGCACTGGGGGTACACACGTGGTGTAATCAAGACAGAGTTCTATTTTTATTCACAAAGATATATTTTTATGCCTTTGAAAGTCTGTGACCCTTGACTTTTACTTTGGTGCGAACCTGGCTTCTTTATACAACGGCAGTTTTACTTTCTCCCTTCCTACCAGATTGGCTGCTTTGAATGTGCTGCGGTCCACTGAAAAGGCGAGTGCTTTTTACATTCTCCGCATCAGATAAGAGTTTAACACTTCACAATATGCCCTATCTAACTTTCAGTTTCATTTTAGGACCTTTCATAGGTGTTTTCAGCCCCAACCTCTGGTCACATAAGCATTCCTGTGCCCTTTATTTTTTGGACACTAAAACACTTCACATACACACAATCATAGTGGCTTTGCAGTTTGAATCTTTCTGTACTCACAACAACATATGTCCTCCTTGTACCTCCTTACATATGTTGTTGGATATTGTTATATGATTAATGTTAATGTTATCCTTCACCTTCGGTATTTTGCTTCACAGCCTTCCTTTTTTTTAAATTTGTGTTTTTTAACTTTTTATTGGGCATACATTTGGGTGTTCTATATAGATTTATTGGTATTTATTTATTCGACCATCCGTTTTATCATTTGTGTGTGTGCATTTAATAGCCTATAATATTTATTTATTTACTAGTACTATTTATTATTTGTGTCCTATTTTTTTGTTTTGTTTTATGATTTTATTTTAGGTTAACACCCCCTGAAGAAGGTGTTCAGCCAAAATGCATTGAGATCTCTTAATAAAATTTTTTACCTACTACTGCCTTGGCGCACCTGTTCTTTGTAGTTTTTTATATCACCTACGTATGTTTGTGCTCTCCTTTTGGACCATAAACATCTTAATCTCCAGGAACAAGCAGGAATGTGGTCTTCACATATGGGTATCGTCGGTACCGACGGAGCCTGCGCGGGAACGCTGCCCAGCGTCCAATAGGAAAGCTTTTAGGAGCATCCCACAGCGCCTGCGTGCTGCCTTCCCACCTTTCCAACTGTCCCTCTCCAGTTCTTCGTTTTCCGCGGAGCCGACTGGTCCCATACCCTGTCACCGCAGAAAAACTGTCTTTAATCTTTGTTTTTTGTGGTCGCGTCTGCCTTCCCTCGACGCTATACCGGTACCGCCAGTTCATTCTTCTTTCTTCTAAAAAAACCCCCAAAACTATAGTTTCTGAGTTATTTTACTTCAGAAACTTTTTTCCTTGGTGCTAGGCGCCATTTTGGGCACTATACCCAATTTTTCCTTAAAAATGGAAAAATCAACATCTGGTTTTAAAAAATGTTCTAAGTGTGGCGGTCCCATCTCCGTCACCGACACCCATGATTGGTGTCTCAAATGTTTAGGTCCTGACCACTCTATTTCGGAGTGCCTCTCCTGTGGAATGATGTCAAAAAGGGGTCGGCAGAATCGAGCTGCAAAACTTAGCACCCTTTTTCCCTCAGACGCGGCATCTGTTGCTTCGACGTCCTCCAGGGCCTCATCTTCCTCCCATGGATCTCAGGTAACTAAACATAAATCAAGCCGGTCCTCAAAGGGTAGATCTCCTTCTAAGTATCAAGATGCCACTGGCGTTGCCCTTGAGGAATTTTCACCGGCAAAACTTCCCCGGCAGGAGGCTTCGACTTCGAAAGCATCAACAGGGTTCCAGGATGTTCTCGAGGCCTCAACCTCGGCAGAACTACTGGTGCCATGCTCTGGGGTTCCGGCCGCTTCTACCGATACCGACACCCAAGCATTGGCAGCGTCAATAGACCAGAGATGTCTTGCTATTGAACGCAGTCTAGCGGCTCTTCTCATGGCTTCGGTACCGTTGAAACCGCTTCAGGCAACTCAACCGATATCGGTTCCGATGGTATCGACGTTGATGGGTATGCCACCCATACCGAGTCATGTGTCTGTCACTGGCATCGACAGATCGATACCGGAGCAACCCGATACCGACTTCGATCGATACCGGTACTGTGCCCTGCACGATCACTGGGATCGGAGGTATTTTGAATCTTCTGAGTCTGATGACGCCGAAGACTCTGCCGATACAAGAGTACTTCTCTCAAAGGATGCCTCTTCTCCTCAGCGCAGGATGTCTCTGCCAGAGGATATGTCCTTTCAGGATTTTATCCGTGATGTGGCCCAAGGCCTTTCCATCACAGTAGCTCCTGAAAAAGTGCCTAGGACAAAGGAGTTGGAGATTCTCCAATACTCTAATGCTCCCAAAGTGGCAGTTACTCTGCCTATCCATGAGATCTTACATGATCTTATGCTGAGAATGTGGGAAACGCCTCTAACCACATGTCCTCATTCCCGGACACTCGATACTACAGTGGTGTGCAAAAGTCTGGAATCACTTGTACATTTGACTTTTTTTTTAACTTCGTGACTTTATATCTTAATTTCTTTTTCCTCCCAGTGGTTTTTTCTGTGTATCTCATGATAAGTGATAAATTTGGCTATTAGGGTCAACTTTTAGTATTGGTTTGGCCCTTATTTTTTGAGTTTGTTCCCCATAGTTGTCCTGCTGATAGATTTTCTGTGAAAATTGCATAATGTACATCGTTGGCTAACGATATATTATTGTAAGTATGCTCTAAAATATTATAGACGCACGCCAGGTTTCCTTCAAATTAATGTATGTGGCCTTGAAAAAGGCCGTTTTTATGTGTCAGTGATGGCTCAGTATTTGATGGGCCACCCTTTGTTCTTGATCACCAGACTGCACCTTGTCAGCATTGAATGAACCAGTCTGACAAAGTGATCGTTGTTGACAACGCGGTTCCAAGCTGCAATGAGTGACTCAGTCAGCTCACGCTTTGATGTCAGATGCCTCTTGGATATTTCCAAGGCCACCTTGTGCCACAGGTTCTCGATTGGATTCAGATCTGGAGACTGGGCAGGCCAGTCCATTGGCTTGATGATGATCTGCTGCTTCCAGCTGATCACACCTGTCTGGAGTGATGGCAGGGTGCATTGTCATCTTGGAACAGGAACTGGCCAGGAAACGGCTGGTGTGCTGATGGCACCATGCACTTTTGCAGTATGGTGATGTACTTGGCCCCGTTGACCATTCCATCAACAATGTGAAGACGTCCAATGCCACTAGCAGCCATGCAGCCCCAGACCATGACTTTCAAAGGATGCTTCACAGTGAGGAGACACAGGCTTGAATTCCTCTCCAGGAAATCTCCTCACATAGGTGTGGGCCTGGTTGCCAAACAGGCAGAAGGTGCTTTCATTGCTGAATAGCACCTTTTCCCACATTTCAGTTGACCAGGCTGAGTGCTTTTTCGCCCACACGATCCAGTTGCGCCTTTGTATGTCAGTCATCAGTGGCTTATTCTGTGCTTTGCAGCCCTGGAGACCAAACTGCAGGCACCGGCAACAAACTGTTGATGAGCTGATACTGACCTCACTCTTGTCTGACCACTCTCGAAGTAGCTGAGGAGAGGTCAACTTGCGATTAGTCAGTGAAATGCATCGTAGTGCGTGGTCCTGGCATGATGTTGTTGCACGTGGACGACCTAAACGAAGCTTGTCCACCACTGGACCTATTTCTTTCTTCTGTACAATCTTAACAGCGCTCTGACTGCAGCCAACTTTCCTGGCTAACTGACGGCTTGAAAATCCTTCCTCGCTTTTAAAGGACACACGAACACGCTCCTCCAACCTCAGGGTCCAAGTCGTCATCATGGTCGATCCAAAAAGCGTATGAAATTCAAAAATTCTGCGCGTTTTTATAGCTGCACTGTTGGCTAGATATCTGCATTATGATTGGTTAGTGAAACCAGCCTCCTGATTGGTCAGAAATAACGTGTGCATATTGGATAATCTCGATCCAGTTTTGACGCAAGATCCACAAAAATCGCAGTAGCTATCTCCCAGTGTCTGTAAAGTATTTAAATGGGAAGCAAGGAATGCAAAACAGTCAACTCTAATAGCCAAATGTATCCCTTTTAATGTGATAGAAAGATGAGTATGCTGGGCTAATGCAAAATTAAAAAAAAAAAAAGTTAGAAAGTACGAAAAACGTAAAACTCACAAGTGATTCCAGACTTTTGCACACCACTGTATGTATCGAGTTCCACCTTGTCCTGGCTTTCAAAAAACTCAGTTACCACACCATTCAGTGTTAGTGGAATCAGCCATGCGTAGGATGAAAAGTGAAGAGACATGCATCCAATCCTCCAGGTCATTAATGCAGGACTCTCGATGCCTTTGGGCGTCGATGCTTCCATGCGCTCAGCTAGGATCAGCTCCTATATCTTGTATATGGGAATGTTCCTTAAAGAGGTCACAGGAGACTTGGAGCTTATGAGCTTATTTGCACCCAGGGCCTGAAATGCCCTCCCTACCGAAATTTATTTATTTATCTGTATTTATATTCCGCTTTTCACCGGGTCAAAGCGGTCAATTGGGGGATACATTTAACACGAGGGGATATGACACACATATGTTAATACTTACAGGGAACATGGGCAATGGAGGGTTAAGTGGCTTGCCCAAGACCACAAGGAGTGCCTATAGGACTAGAAATCCCAGTCCCTCCGGCCTGAGATTGCTGTCCCCAGGTGGGACTTGAACCCCCGGCCCTCCGGTCTGAAGTACCTTGTCCTAACCACTAGACCACTCCTCCCTCTGAGCCATCTCAAACTTATCGCTATTTAGAAAAGCCCTCAAACACCACCTCTTCCTAAAACATTACCCGGAAGATAATTCTGTAAAACACACAGCCATTACCCCTCCCCACCCAAACCACCCCATAGCTCAGCCCCCCAAAGAGAATCGTTAGCCAGCTCTTCCACGTCCCCCCCCCTCTGACTCTTGAACCTATGCCTCTCCAAAGACCCCTACATGTCTCTATAAAGTTCCTTATATAAAAATGTACTATATTTTGTAAATAGTTCCCCCTGCTTACCTCCAGGTTTTAACTACCCTGTTCATTGTAAGCTCAATGTTCCTGTGGCATTGTATGTTTTGTTCAACTGTACACCGCACTGATTATAATAGCGCGGTATATAAGAAATATAAATAAATAAATAAATATGAGACCCCTTCTTCCTAATGGCAAAAGACAGGACTATCTTACACTTCTCAAACATGCCCAGGATGTTTCCAAGTATGTAAATCGTACAGGCTTTGACTGTTTTGAGTGCATAAGCAGAACCTCTGCTATTGCCATTGGTGCACGTCTGATTGCCTGGCCTCAGGCATCCGACTTGGAAATTTGGGTACAGGATAAATTAGGAAACATTCCTTGCACAGGAGAAAATCTCTTTGGCAAGAATTGGCAGGAGAAGACTAATGAAATAGATGCAGACAATATCACTTTGGATAGATTGTCCAAATCTACAACCGATCCTGCAAGGAAAAGATCCTCTAAAAAAAAATTTTTTTCAATAAGAAAAATAAGTTTTATCCTTCCTATACCCAACAGGGACACTGTCCAGGTCAGTTTGCCCAAAAGGGACAACAGCAGCAACCTAGACAACAAAAGAAGTCAAAAGCTGTAAAACCTCAGCTAGCTCAGCAGGCTCAGCCTCCTCATGGGCTTTGACTCCTCTCTAGAGAACTTCGCCTTCCTGCCCCTGAAGGGTCCCGAACCCTTGGACATCCCTGGCAGGTTATGTCATTTTGCCCACAGATGGCACCAAATAACAGCAGAAAATTGGACTCTCTCCATTTACGAGAGAGGTACAAGCTTCATTTTCACAGCATGCCCCCTCCTACAATGGTAAGACAGTTCAATTCTCAAACCTCTCTCGACAATCTCTTAGGTCAAGAAGTCACAACACTCCTTGCGCAATGAGCAGTAGAGGAAATACCCATTCCACAACAGGGTACAGGGTTCTACTCCCCCCATTTCCTTATTCCAAAGAAAGCAGGAGGATACAGGCCCATTTTAGACCTCAGAGAATTGAACAAATATCTGTTCTGAGAGAAGTTCAAAATGGTCTCTCTAGGAACTCTGCTGCCATACCTCCAGTCAGGATTGGCTTTGTTCTCTAGATCTCAAGGATGCATATACTCATATTCTCATCCATCCAAATCACAGAAGATTCCTCCCATTCCTGTTTCAAGGAGAGCACTTCCAGTACAGGGTTCTTCCCTTTGGCCTGGCTTCTGCACCAAGAGTATTCACAAAATGCATGGCTGTGGTAGCCACATTTCTCCGCACTCTGGGAATATTCGTCTTCCCCTACTTAGACGACTGGCTCATTCGAGCCCCTACAGTGCCAGAAGCCAGCTCTGCTCTGTTTCGCACAATGCAAATCCTTCAGTATTTGGGACTAGTCATAAACCTCCCAAAATCCAGTCTTGCTCCCACGCAGTCCCTAGAGTTCATAGGAGCTCATCTGGATACCAGACAGACAAGGGCTTTCCTTCCACAGCCCCACTGTCTTCACATAATACAGCTAGTTTCTCCAGGACCAAGCAGGAAGTCAGTCCTCACTTATGGGTGACGTCGGCGCCGACAGAGCCCTCGCGGAGCAATTTTCCCCAGCTTTCGAAGAAAGCCTTTGGGAATTGCAGCGCGCATGCGCGGTCCCCTTCCCGCCCAAGGGTGCCATCTTGCTCAGTCTTCTTTTTTCCGCGGAGCCCTACAGATGTAGTTTGTGATCGCCGCTGAAAAAGTTGTTTTTCTGTTTTTATTTTTTCTCTGTTCGACGCCGTGTCCTTTTCCCGCCTGGCCTCGGTACTCCGGTATCAAGTCCGTTCACTATTTTTCGGTTTTTATCCTTCGTGACTGGCGTTCCCGCCACTTTTTTCTTTTTCTCTGGCAGCACGGTCTTTTGACCTCGCAGGGGCCCTTTTTCCCCTGATGGCTGCCAGCGGTTTTAAAAAGTGTGATCGCTGTACGAGACTTATGTCTCTTACTGACACACACGACTGCTGCCTCGGACCCAATCATGACCCGATGATTTGTGGTCCGTGCAACAAAATGTCCTCGAAGGCATTGAGGAGTCGACAGTCTCAGAAGGAGCGAATCTTCTCTGACTCTGCGTCCGGTCGGGCCCGGACCTCGTCAGAGGCTTCGACGTCTCGTGACTCCGGCCCCGAGCATCGTCGGAGTTCCTCTGAGCGGGGGTCTCCCGCCCGGGAACATCGTCGGAAGAAGAAACCCGCGAGGGCGGCGTCGGAGGACGCTCCTGGTCCCTTGAGGGCCAGGTCGCATAGCCCCGTCAGCCGCCCCGGGTCCTCGGAGGCGGAGAGGCCTTCGAAGCATCCTCGTCTCGAAGTGGAGTCTCCTGGACATGTGAGTACTGTAGTCCTCGTGGACTCGCCTCCGAAGGGTCTTCTGAGTTTGGACTCAGGTTGACGGCCTTGGAGAGCAGTTTAGCTGCCTTCATGGACCAGCAGCGGGCATTGATCGCTGGCCTCGCCGGTGCATCTGCCCCGACCACCGGGACGTCGACGTCCAAGTCGACCCCAGAGGCCGAGCCGATCCTCAAGTCCATACGGGCTCGAGTCGATCCTTGGCCACGGTCTCCCTCGGCCTCCCGTTTGGGACCGAGGTCGTCGATGCCGAACTCGGCGTCGGGGCGGAGGTCCGCGGCACTCGCCCGCACGGAGCCACTCAATTCCTCCACGGAGGAGTCGGGCTGGGACACGGAGGAGGACGAGTCACCCGGTTCTTTTCAGACTCGATGCGTCCCCTCCAACTCGTCCGAGTCGTTGCCTCGGAGACGATCCCCCCCAGAGGATACCCGGTTCTCCGATTTCGTGAGGGATATGGCCAAGGCTTTGGCCTTCCCCACGGATCCGGAGGAGGAGCCTTGAGCCGAAGAGCTCGAGGCCCTCCAGTATGACTCTCCCCCGAAGGAGGCCTTTACTGTACCGGTTCCTCCGATGCTGGAAAGACTTCTCTTCCGCATGTGGGAGAGCCTGGCTTTGACGCCGGTGTTAAGCAAGCCGGTCGATTCCATGTATCGGGTCCGCAAGAGCCCCGGGTTCCAAAAGGCACAACTACCGCACCATTCCATGGTGGTGGAATCGGCCATGCATCGACTCAAGAGTCAGAAGATGCACTCCTCGGTGCCTCCGGGTAAGGAGGCCAGGAACCTGGATGCCCTCGGTAGAAAATGCTTCCAGGGCTCTATGCTTGCTTGTCGAGTCCAGACATACCAGCTCTATAGGGGCATGTATCTCCGTGACCTGGCAAAGGAAATTGCCGGGTTCTCTGCTGGTCTCTCCGAGGAACCTTTGCAGAGGTTCCAGGCCTTGTCCACTGGTATTCGAGAGTGCTCGAAGTTTATTTCTCGAGCAGCCTACGATGGCTTCGAAGCATCGGCTCGAGTAGCCGGAGCCAGCATCGGTGCCCGTCGTCAGGCTTGGCTTCAGTCATCCGACCTCGAGCCATGGGTGCAGGACAAGTTGGTCGAAGTCCCCTGCAGAGGTGAAAACCTCTTTGGCAAACCCATGGCTGAAAAGGCTGCGGAACTCGAGTCCGAGACTCTAACCAGGACTCGCCTATCCAGAAAGACCTTCTGCCCCTTCACAAAAGAGGAAGGTGTCTGCCTATAAACAACACCACCCACAATACCAAGCCTCAGCAGCTCCCCATCAGGGTCAGCAGGCTAAGGGACAGGGTAATGGGTCCCGTAGGCAGAAGTCCCCCAAGCCCACTACACAGGCCCCTGCTCAGCAGGGTGGGGGTTTTTGACTCCGTCAGCATAGCCTCTCCCCCCTCGCTGGCTTCTCTCAGCACGGGAGGCCGGCTGACCCACTTTGCCCACAGGTGGTCAGCCATAACATCCAATTCCTGGGTGCTTCAGGTAGTTCAAAAGGGCTACCTTTTACATTTTCACCATGTACCTCCCTCCTACTTTCCAGGGGAGCCTCCAAGACCCCCTCTGCACAGGGACTTATTCCTTCAGGAATTAGCAACTCTGCTTCAGGAACAGGCTGTGGAACCGGTGCCCCACCACCTGAAGGGTCACAGCTTTTATTCCAGATACTTTCTGATACCAAAAAGAACAGGAGGCCTCAGACCTATCCTGGACTTGCGCAACCTCAACAAGTTCCTGCAGAGGGAAAAGTTCAAAATGCTTACCCTTGGAATACTGCTGCCCTACCTCCAGCAGGGAGATTGGCTATGCTCCTTGGATCTAAAGGATGCTTATACTCACATCCTTATCCATCCGGACCACCGGCAATATCTAAGATTTGTTGTGGCAGGAAGGCATTATCAGTACAGGGTACTGCCCTTTGGCCTATCCTCCGCTTCCAGGGTGTTCACCAAATGCCTGGCAGTGGTGGCAGCCTTCCTGAGGCTTCAAGGCCTCTTTGTCTTTCCCTACCTGGACGACTGGCTCATCCGGGCACAGTCTTCCCTCAAGGTCACTCAGGCCACTCAACGGACCGTGGCTCTGCTTCAGCCCTTGGGCTTTGTAATAAACTTCGCAAAGTCCACTTTGCTGCCCTCTCAGAATCTCGAATTCATAGGAGCGCGGTTGGACACTCTACAGGCTCGTGCCTTCTTGCCTCTGGACCGAACCAACCGGCTCCAAGCTCTGGCCAGCCAGTTTCACAGCTCTTCCCTGGTCTCTGCCAGGCAATTCCTGCAGCTGCTCGGCCATATGGCTTCCACGGTCCATGTCACTCCGAATGCCCGTCTACATATGAGGCCTGCTCAGTGGAGCCTTCGTACTCAATGGCATCAAGCCACGGGGAACCTTGCGGACTTAATACAGGTCTCCGACCGCCTGGTCTCCTCACTGCAATGGTGGCTTCATCTGCCCAATCTGGTACTCGGCATGACTTTTCAGTCTCCTCCGCCTTCCCAAGTGCTAACGACAGATGCCTCTCTCCTGGGATGAGGAGCACGTGTACTCAAGGCCTTTGGTCCCCTTGGGAGGCTGCTCAGCAGATAAACTTCCTGGAGCTCCGAGCGATCCGCCTAGCTCTACGGACCTTCTCTCACCTCACTTCTCATCAGTCTGTACTAGTCCAGATGGGCAATCAGGTTGCCATGTTCTATGTGAACAAACAGGGGGGCACGGGCTCCCTCCTCCTATGTCAGGAGGCTCGGAGACTGTGCTCTTGGGCAGTCGACCATGGCATCCTCCTCAAAGCTGTTTACCTGCCCGGGCAGGAAAATTGCCTGGCCGACAAACTGAGCAGGATTCTGCAGCCACACGAATGGAGATTAAACCCCTTGGTGGTTCAGCAGATCTTCCGCCGGTGGGGCCTTCCCACCATGGATCTCTTTGCCAGTCCTCTGAACCGTCAACTTCCCAGGTTCTGCTCCCGGCACCCGCATCCTCTCAGAGTAGCGCCGGATGCTTTCCTCATCTCGTGGTCCACGGGCCTACTGTATGCCTTTCCTCCCACGCCACTTGTGTCCCGGACGCTTTTCAAAGTTTTCCGGGACAGGGCAGTGATTCTGGTAGCGCCCAGATGGCCGAGACAGCCCTGGTTCCCACTCCTCCTACAGCTGGCGGTGGACACCCCTCTTCCTCTGGGGTTTCATCCCGATCTCCTGACCCAGGATCAGGGTACTCTCCTGCACCCCAACCTCCGGGCCCTGCAACTGATGGCCTGGCTGCTGAAAGGGTAGTCCTCGCTCCGCTCCTCCTACCTCCGGAGGTGGAAGCTGTCGTCCTAGCATCTCGGCGACCTTCCACCCGAAAATCTTACGCCCTTCTCCTGCTTAGTATCGGTGATACTGCAATACTTGCTTCACCTTTCCGATCTAGGCCTCAAGTCCAACTCTGTCAGGGTCCACCTCAGTGCTCTCTCTGCACATCACTTGCCGGTGGACGGCCAACCTCTTTCCTCGCACCCCTTGGTGGCGCGTTTTCTCAGAGGCCTGCTTCTGCTTAAGCCCCTTTGCGCCCTCCAGCCCCTGACTGGGATCTCAATGTGGTCTTACAAAGGCTTACCTGTCCGCCTTTTGAACCCATGGCTACCTGCCCCCTTCGTTTCCTTTCCTGGAAAACTCTCTTCTTGGTAGCCCTTACCTCCGCTAGGCGCATTAGTGAACTACAGGCCCTAGTGTCTGAGCCTCCATACACTAGGTTCTACAAGAATAGAGTAGTCTTACGGACTCACCCTAAGTTTCTTCCAAAGGTGGTTTCCCTTTTTCATATCAATCAAGAGGTGGTTCTTCCAACCTTCTTTCCCAGGCCGCATACCAGCCGAGCTGAAACAGTTCTGCATACCCTGGACTGTAGGAGGGCCTTATCCTTCTACCTTGACCGTACGCGAGAGCATAGAAAGGCTGTCCAGCTTTTCGTTTCTTTTGACCCCAATCGGTTGGGAGTACCTGTCTCCAAGCGTACCTTGTCCATCTGGGTAGCTGACTGTATCGCCTGGGCTTATGGGGCAGCCGGCCTCTCCTTAGAGAGTCGAGTCACGGCTCACCATGTCAGGGCGAAGGCTGCGTCAGTGGCTCATCTCCGCTCTGTTCCATTGGCAGACATCTGCCGGGCCGCTACTTGGTCTTCAAGCCAGACCTTTGCGGCCCATTACTGCCTGGAGAGGGAGTCCCGCAGGGACAGTGCTTTCGGACAGGCAGTCCTCCACAATCTCTTTGAGGTTTAGGCAACTCCTACCCTCCGGCCCTGGTGTTGGGCTACCGGCCGGATTCGTATTCAGAGAAGTTTCCTTCCTTCTGTGCTGTTCAACTAGAGGGAGCTCATTTTTTTGGCTTGAGGTCTCCGGTAGCCTTAAGCTTGGGAGTCCCATAAGTGAGGACTGACTTCCTGCTTGGTCCTGGAGAAAGAGTAGTTACTCACCTGTAACAGGTGTTCTCCAGGAGCAGCAGGAATCAGTCCTCACTACCCTCCCTCCTCCCCTCGGAGTTGCAGTCATTCTTATTGATTGTTTTGCTAATTTTTTTGCTGTCTTTTCGCTATGTCATCAGACTGAGCAAGATGGCACCCTTGGGCGGGAAGGGGACCGCGCATGCGCGCTGCAATTCCCAAAGGCTTTCTTCGAAAGCTGGGGAAAATTGCTCCGCGAGGGCTCCGTCGGCGCCGATGTCACCCATAAGTGAGGACTGATTCCTGCTGCTCCTGGAGAACACCTGTTACAGGTGAGTAACTACTCTTTCCCAAGCAGTGCTCAAACCTTATCTCACTGTTCGAGAAAAGCTACAACTGCTGGGCCACATGGCATCCACCGTGCATGTGGTTCCTTATGCTTGCCTCCACATGAGAGCAGCCCAGTGGACTTTATCCACTCAGTGGGCACAGGCCTCAGGTTGCCTGTCGGACAAAATAACAAACGAAGACTGTCTTATTTCGTCCCTCCAATGGTGGCAATCACTCAAAAATCTTCTGGTGAGGGTCTCCTTTCCAGCAACCCCTATTCCAAGTCACCCTAACAACAGATGCATCTCAGGTGGGATGGGGAGCCCACCTGCACAATCTCTCTACTCAGGGTACCTGGACTCCACAGGAGGCCTGTCTTCACATCAACCTCCTGGAACTCAGAGCAATCTTCCTTGCTCTTCGAGTATTTCATGCCCAGCTCAGATACAAGACAGTCCTGGTTCAAACGGACAATCAGGTAGACATGTTCTATGTGAACAAGCAGGGTGGAACAGGCTCTCTGTCGCTATGCAACGAAGCTTTGCGACTATGGGCCCTCGCCAGAGAGCATCAGATTCATCTCCTTGCGGTGTATCTTCCAGGCATTCAAAACTCTTGGGCAGACAAACTCAGTCGAGTTCTGCTACCACACGAATGGTCTCTCCATGCAGACCAGGTTGCTCAAATATTTCAGATTTGGGGAACCCCGGAAATAGATCTCTTTGCAAGTCCGCTGAATGCCAAACTTCCCCGGTTCTGTTCCAGAATTCCAACTTGATATTGTCAGGCAAGGGACGCCTTCCTCCTTCAATGGGGTCAAGACTTCCTGTATGCCTTCCCACCCATTCCCCTCATCCCCAAAACACTATTCAAGCTTCAGAGAGACAGAGGTTATATGATTCTCATAGCTCCACGTTGGCCATGGCAAACGTGGTACCCTCTGCTTCTACATCTGCTCCAGATCTTCTCTCCCAAGAGAACGGGATGCTGTGGCATCCCAATCCCCAGTCTCTGCATCTCAGGGCCTGGTTGCTGAAGGCCTAGAGCTTCAGGATCTCAACCTTTCTCAACAGATAAAGGATATCCTTTTTGCTTCTAGGAAACCCTCCACAAGACGCTCATACGCCTTTAAGTGGAAAAGGTTTACCATATGGTGCTCGCAGAAGGGTCTTAACCCTCTTGCGACACCTCTGGAATCGATACTGGAGTATCTCCTTCATTTGTCAAATGCGGGTCTTAAGACAAATTCAGTAAGAGTCCATCTTAGTGCTATTGCAGCTTCTTACAAGCCTCTAAGTGGACAACCTATTTTCTCTCATCCTCTCATAGCGAGATTTATGAGAGGTCTTCTTTTAACAAAGCCTCCCATTAAGCCATCACCGGTGGCATGAGACTTGAATCTGGTGCTCGGGCAGCTCATGAAACTGCCCTTTGAACCATTAGCCACTACATCTCTGAAATTCCTTTCCTGGAAAGTCATCTTCCTCATTGCAATCACATCAGCACGTCGCATCAGTGAATTGCAAGCATTAGTGGCTGATCCTCCTTACACAAGGTTCCACCATGATAAGGTACTTCTTAGGACTCATCCACACTTTATGCCGAAGGTGGTTTCGCCTTTCCATTTAAACCAAGCGGTTTACCTTCCTATATTCTTTCCGAGGCCTCATGCCTCCAGTGCAGAAATGAGCCTTCATACTTTGGACTTTTAAAGAGCTTTAGCCTTTTACTTGCAGAGGACACAGCAACATCGAAAATCTTCTCAACTCTGTTGCTTTTGATCCTCATCATTTGGGACTTCCAGTGTCCAAAAGAACTCGATCTAACTGGATTGCACAATGCATATCCTTTGCTTATGAGAATAAGAACCTTCCTCTTGAAGGCCATGTCACAGCTCACATTGTGAGAGCCACGGCAGGGTCATCTTCACTCTGTGTCTATCGACGACATCTGTCGAGCAGCTACTTGGGCTTCGGTACATACCTTCACGGCCCACTACTGCTTAGACCAGGACTCCTGCTGGGATGCCTTGTTTGGTCAGGCTGTTGTTCAACACCTTTTTCATACTTATTTAACTCCTACCCACCATCCCTGGTAGGATGCCAGAGATCCACGGGGGGAAGCATAGCCCTTTCACAAGGGCTAACAACCTCCTGGGGCCATCTCCCTGGCATCTGCAGCTAGGGAGTCCCCATATGTGAAGACTACATTCCTGCTTGTTCCTAGAGATAGCATAGTTACTCACCTGTAACAGGTGATCTCCAGGAACAGCTGGAATTTAGTCTTCATAACCCATCCACCTCCCCTAGGAGTTGTGTATCTCTCTCTCTTTTTCTTTATTTCTCTCTCTCTCTCTCCCTCTTTCTCTCTCTCTCTCTCTCTCTCCCTCTTTCTCTCTCTCTCTCTCCCTCTCTCTCTCTCTCTCTTTGGTCTCAGCTATAAACTCAACTGGAGAGGGACAGTTGGAAAGGCGGGAAGGCAGCACGCAGGTGCTGTAGGATGCTTCCAAAAGCTTTCCTATTGGACGCTGGGGAGCATTCCCGCGCAGGCTTCGTCGGTACCGATGATACCCATATGTGAAGACTAAATTCCTGCTGTTCCCGGAGATTACCTGTTACAAGTGAGTAACTACGCTTTACAGGTGAGTAACTACACTTTTGGGGCTGACTTGAAGAAACTGGTTAAGGACTTGGGTGAGTTGAAACCACAAACCGAAGGGGCCTGGAAGACATATGGGGCGGCATCGCCTCAACATATACCCATTTTCCTCGTTCGTGCTAGTCAGACTCCTGGGGTTCTCAGGACTCTCATAGGTACTTCTCTTTCTCTTCTGATTTTCAGTCCTGGACTCAGTCCTTTCATGGGGCTCATGGGTCCCAGAATTCTACCACCTCCAGAATTGCCACCTTCCAATCAGCGCAGTAACAGATTGGGAGCCCATTCCAGAATGCCTCCAGTAGGCATGAAACTGCACCTTTTCTATCAGGAGTAAGTCCAAGTCATCAAGGATCACTGAGTGCAAGACACCATTCAGCACAGCTATGTTCTGGAATGCAGAGAGCCTATCCCAGACACCTTCATTGTCTCCCATATGGTTTGGCAGTCAAGAGCCACTGTTCAGATCACATAGGAAAGGTTACTCCGTCTCCAGGCGGTGATGACAGTTCCTCTGTCGAACTAGGCAAGAGCCATTACTCCATCTACTTTGTGGTGCTAAAGGAAGACTGTTCCTTTTGGCCAATCTTCAACCTCAAGGGAGTCAATGCTCACCTGCGCACCTTACATTTCTATTTGGAATCCTTACAAGCCAGTGATCCAGGTGGTACGCTGTGAGGAGTTCTTTACTTTTCTGGATTTAGCACAGCTTATTTCATTTTCCTGTCAGAGGATCAACAGCGTTTTCTCCATGTCACCATGCTTAGCTCTCATTTTCAGGTTGCAGCTCTTCCCTTTGGCCTCTCCACTGCCCCAGGATGTTCTTGAAAGCCATGGTGGTGGCAGTCGCTGCGCAAAGGTGCCAAGGGATCTGTGTTCATCCATATCTGGACGATTAGCTCATTTGGGCCAGGTCACAGTTCGAAGTGTCTTTGGTGTTGACCTGTGTGGGTACACTTCATAGAGAGTCTCGGCTGGGTGATCAATCAAGGAAAGAGCCAGTTAGAGCCTTTCGAATCACTTGAATACCTGGGAGCGTGGTTTGGCACATGTAGTCTTCCTGCCCGAGGAGTGGTTGGCCAAGCTGGCAGCCTTCCATGTTCATCAGGCTTCCAGAGTTTGGGATTATCTTCAGCTTCTTACTTGATAGCAGTGACGATCAAAATAGTGCCATGGGAGTGAGCACATATGAGGGCACTTCAGAAGTCCTGCTGACTTTGTGGTCTCCAAGCTCTCAGGAACTCAAGGACAGGCTTTCCCTCCAGCCGAAGGTGGTTTCCATCCTGCAGTGGTGGTGGCAGTCGGAGCATCTGAGGAAGGGTATGCCACTGAACGGTCACTTGTGACTTCTTCTGTCAACGGACGCCAGCCTGTTTGGCTGAGGAGTCCACTGCAAGGACAGGAAAGTAAAGGGCTTTTGGAGCAGCTGGGAATCAGCGGGGCCCATCAACTTTCTCAAGGCAAGGGCTATTCATCTAGCCTTTTTGTACTTCTGGACCTTGGTCAAGGGCAAAGCGGTTTGGGTGTACTTGGACAATGCAATGGCAGTGGCATATGTCAGTTGACAAGGGGGCACGAAGAGTGCTGGAGTGGCCCTGCAGATGACCCTCCTGGACAGAAAGGAACTTCCTAGATTTATCAGTGCAACACATTGCCGGAATTGACAACATGAAGTTCCTCAGTCGTCACTCTCAATCCTGGGGAGTGGGAACTGAGTCGGGTGGCATTTCAGCAAATTCTGTCCCTCTGGGGCCATCACAACATGGATCTGATTGCGACCCAGTCCACTTCCAAGATACACATATTCTTCAGTCACTGCAGGGCACACTGGGCAGAGGGTTTTAACATGTTCTTCAGGACCAAGCAGGAAGTCAGTCCTCACATATGGGTGACATCGGCGCCGACGGAGCCCTCGTGCGGAGCATTTCCCCAGCTTTCAAAGAAAGCTTTTGGGAATTGCAGCGCGCATGCGCAGTCCCCTTCCCGCCCAAGGGTGCCATCTTGCTCAGTCTTCTTTTTTCCGCGGAGCCCGATGAACGTAGTTCGTTTTTCCCCGAGGAAAAAGTTGATTTTCCCTATTTTTCTCTTTTTTTCTCCGGTTCGACGCCGGATCCTTTTCCCGCTCGGACCAATACGCCGGTATCGAGTCCTTTTCTCTCTTTTTTTGGTTTTTGTCCTTTGTGACTGGCATTAGCGCCTTTTTTCTTTTTTCCCTGGCAGCCCGGTTGACCTAGCAGGGGCCCTTTTTCCCCCGATGGCTACCAGCGGGTTTAAGAAGTGTGATCGGTGTAAGAAACTTATGTCTCTTAACGACACACACGACTGCTGCCTCCGTTGCCTCGGACCCGATCATGACCCGATGATCTGTGGTCCGTGTGGCAAAATGTCCTCAAAAGCGTTGAGTCGGCAGCACCAAAAGGATCGAATTTTTTCTGACTCCGCGTCCGTCCAGGCCCGGACCTCGTCAGAGGCCTCGACGTCTCGGGACTCCAGCCCCGAGCAGCATCTGGGTTCCTCTGAGCGGGAGTCTCCTTCGCGGGAACATCGCAGGAAGAAGAAACCCGCGAGGGTGGCGTCGGTGGATCCTCCTGGTTCCTCGAGGGCCAGGTCGCATAGCCCTGATAGCCGCCCCGGGTCTTCGGAGTCGGAGAGGCCTGCCAAGCACCCTCGTGTCGAGATGGAGTCTCCTGGACACGTAAGTGCTGTTGTCCTCGTGGACTCTCCTCCAAGGGAGCCGATGTTGGGCCCGACGCCGTCGGGGTCCGAGTCAGGGGCTGCTGGGTCTCCTGAGCTCGGACTCAGGTTGACGGCCTTGGAGAGCAGCTTCGCTGCCTTCATGGAACAGCAGTGGGCATTGATGGCCGTTCTCACCGGTGCATCTGCCCCGACCACCGGGACCTCAATGTCTAAGTCGACCCCGGAGGCCGAGCCGATCCTCGAGTCCATGCGGGCTCGAGTCGATCCTCGGCCACGGTCTCCCTCGACCTCCCGTTCGGGGCCGAGGTCGTCAACGCCGATACCCTCGGCGTCGGGGCGGAGGGCATCGGTGCCCTCCCGACCGGAGTCACTCGATTCCTCCTCCGAGGAGTCGGGCTGGGAAACGGAGGACGAAGAGTCACCCGACACCCATCGGACTCGCCCGAGTCCGAACCTCAGAGACGATCCCCACCGGAGGATACCCGGTTCTCAGACTTCGTGCGGGATATGGCCAAGGCCTTGGCCTTCCCCGCGGATCCCGAGGAGGAGCCTCGAGTCGAGGAGCTCGAGGCCCTCCATTATGACTCTCCCCCGAAGGAGGCCTTTACTGTCCCGGTTCCTCCGATGCTGGAGCGGCTGCTTTTCCGCATGTGGGAGACCCTGGCCTAGACGCCGATGTTAAGCAAGCGGGTCGATTCCATTTATCGAGTCCGCAAGAGCCCCGGGTTCCATAAGGCACAATTACCGCACCACTCCATGGTTGTGGAATCGGCCATGCATCGACTGAAAAGTCAGAAGATGCACTCCTCGGTGCCTCCCGGCTGGGAGGCCCGGAACCTGGATGCCCTCGGTAAGAAGTGCTTCCAGGGCTCTATGCTTGCTTGCCGTGTCCAGACTTACCAGCTCTACATGGGCATGTACCTCCGAGACCTGGCAAAGGAGATTGCCGGGTTCTCTGCTGGTCTGTCCGAGGAACCTTTGCAGAGGTTCCAAGCCTTGTCCACCGGTATTCGAGTGTGCTCGAAGTTAATCTCTCGAGCAGCCTACGATGGCTTCGAGGCTTCGCCCCGAGTAGCCGGGGCCGGCATCGGTGCCCGCCGACAGGCTTGGCTACAGTCATCAGACCTCGAGCCATGGGTGCAGGACAAGTTGGTCGATGTCCCCTGCCAAGGTGAAAACCTCTTTGGCAAGCCCATGGCTGAAAAGGCTGCACAACTCGAGACCGAGACTCTGACCAGGACTAGGCTTTCCAGGAAAACCTCTGCCCCTTCTCAGAAAAAGAAGGGCTCGGGAAAAAAGTGCTTTTACCCGAGGAAGTCGTCTGCCTATAAAGAATACCCTCATTATCAGGCCTCTGCAGCTCCCCATCAGGGTCAGCAGGCCAAGGGGCAGGGTCAAGGGCCCCGTAGGCAGAAAGCCCCCAAGCCACCTACACCGGCCCCTGCTCAGCAGGGTGGGGGTTTTTGACTCAAACAGCATAGCCTCTTCTCCTCAGCTGGCTTCCCTCAGCACAGGAGGCCGGCTGGCCCACTTTGCCCACAGGTGGTCGGCCGTCACATCAGAAAGCTGGGTTCTTCATATAGTCCAAAAGGGCTATCTTCTCCATTTTCACCAGGTACCTCCCTCCTATTTTCCAGGGGAGCCTCCAAGACCCCCTCTGCTCAGGGACCTACTCCTTCAGGAGTTAGCAAGTCTGCTAATGGATCAGGCTGTGGAACCGGTGCCCCACCACCTGAGAGGTCAAGGCTTTTATTCCAGGTACTTTCTGGTACCAAAAAGAACAGGAGGCCTCAGACCCATCCTAGACTTGCGAAATCTCAACAAGTTCCTGGAGAGGGAAAAGTTCAAGATGCTTACCCTTGGAATCCTACTTCCCTACCTCCAGCAGGGAGACTGGCTATGCTCCTTAGATCTAAAGGATGCGTATACTCACATCCTTATCCATCCAGACCACAGACAATATCTCAGGTTTGTTGTGGGAGGAAACCACTATCAGTACAGATTACTACCCTTTGGTCTGTCCTCCGCTCCCAGGGTATTCACCAAGTGCCTGGCAGTGGTGGCGGCCTACCTGAGACTTCAGGGTCTCTTTGTGTTTCCGTACCTGGACGACTGGCTCATAAGGGGCCAATCTTCCCAAGAGGCCATCCAGACCACCCTTCGCACTGTGGCTCTGCTTCAGCACTTGGGGTTTGTCATAAACTTCGCAAAGTCCACTTTGCTCCCGTCCCAGAACTTAGAGTTCATAGGGGCCAGACTAGACACTCTTCAAGCAAAGGCTTTTCTGCCTCTGGACAGGGCCCACAGGCTAATGGATCTGGCCATCCAGTTTTGCAGCAATTCCCTGATTTAGGAGTCATCGTGCCAGGCAATTCCTGAGACTACTCAGCCATATGGCTTCCACGGTTCATGTCACCCCCAATGCCCGCCTGCACATGCGACCTGCTCAGTGGAGCCTTCGCACTCAGTGGCATCAAGCCACAGGTGGCCTAGCGGACTCAGTAAACATCTCCGACCTCCTGGTCTCCTCTCTGCAATGGTGGCTTCATCTTCCGAATCTGGTGCTCGGAGTGGTTTTTCAATCCCCTCCGCATACTCAGGTGCTGACAACAGATGCCTCTCTTCTCGGTTGGGGAGCACATTGCCAAGGGACATGTACTCAGGGTCTTTGGACCCCTTGGGAGGCTACTCAACAGATAAACTTCCTGGAGCTACGGGCGATACGCCTAGCTCTGAGAGCCTTCTCCCACCTCGCCTCTCACCAGTCTGTACTGGTCCAGACGGACAATCAGGTTGCCATGTTCTATGTGAACAAACAAGGAGGCACAGGCTCCTTCCTTCTTTGTCAGGAGCCACAACGACTGTGCTCTTGGGCTGTCAATCACGGCATCCTTCTCAAGGCTGTCTACCTACCAGATCAGGAAAATTGCCTGGCAGACAGACTGAGCCGGTTCCTGCAACCACATGAATGGAGATTGAACCCATTGGTGGTACAGCAGGTCTTTCTCAAGTGGGGGCTCGCCACCATGGATCTTTTCGCCAGTCCTCTGAACCGGCAACTCCTGAGATTTTGCTCCAGACAACCGCATCCTCTCAGAGTAGCAGCGGATGCGTTTCTGATCTCGTGGTCCACAAGCCTACTGTATGCGTTTCCTCCCACTCCACTAGTGTCCAGAACGCTGTTCAAAGTCTTCAAGGACGGGGCTTCCTTGATCCTGATAGCCCCCAGGTGGCCGAGGCAACCATGGTTCCCGCTTCTGCTGCAGCTAGCGGTGGACACCCCTCTTCCTCTGGGGTTTCAGCACGATCTCCTATCTCAGGATCAGGGGACTCTCTTGCACCCCAACCTCCAGTCCCTTCATCTGATGGCCTGGCTGCTGAAAGAGTAGTCCTGGCTCCCCTACTCCTGCCTAGAGAGGTGGAAGACGTCATCTTAGCCTCTAGGCGGCAATCCCCCAGGAAATCCTATGCTCTTAAGTGGCGTAGGTTCTCCACATGGTGTGCTCAGCACAGCGAGAATCCCTTCTCGTGCTTGGTAGCGGTAGTATTGCAATATTTGCTTTACCTCTCCAATCTAGGCCTTAAATCCAACTCTGTTAGGGTTCACCTCAGTGCTCTCTCAGCGCACCACTCGCCGGTGGACGGGAGGCCTCTTTCCAACCACCCTTTGGTGGCTCGTTTTCTCAGAGGCCTCCTTCGGCTTAAGCCTCCTTTGCGTCCACCGGCCTCTGAGTGGGATCTGAATGTGGTCTTACAGCGGATTACTTTTCCGCCTTTTGAACCTATGGCTACCTGCCCTCTCCGTTTTCTCTCCTGGAAAACTTTATTTCTGGTAGCTCTCACCTCTGCTAGGCGTGTGAGTGAACTGCAGGCACTAGTGTCTGATCCTCCTTACACTAGGTTCTACCGGAATAGGGTAGTCTTACGGACTCACTCTAAGTTTCTTCCTAAAGTTGTTTCACCTTTTCACCTCAATCAGGAGGTGGTTCTTCCGACCTTTTTTCCCAGGCCGCATGCCAACCGGGCTGAGATGGTCTTGCATACCCTGGACTGTAGGAGGACGTTATCCTTCTACCTTGACCGTACGCGGGAGCATCGGAGGGCTGTTCAGCTCTTCGTCTCTTTTGACCCCAATAAGTTGGGGTTACCTGTCTCCAAGCGTACTTTGTCCATGTGGGTCGCTGACTGTATCGCCTAGGCTTATGGGGCAGCCGGCCTCTTGTTGGAGGGTCGAGTCGCGGCTCATCGTGTCAGGGCGAAGGCTGCGTCAGTGGCTCATTTCCGCTCTGTTCCATTGGCAGACATATGCCGGGCCACTACTTGGTCTTCAAGCCAGACCTTTGCGACCCATTACTGCCTTGAGAGGGAGTCCTGCAGGGACAGTGCTTTCGGACAGGCGGTACTCCATAATCTCTTTGGGGTTTAGGCAACTCCTACCCTCCGGCCCTGATGTTGGGCTACCCGTCGGGGGCGTTCTCAGAGAAGATTCCTTCCTTCTGTGCTGACGAGCTCGAGGGAGCTTATTTTTCTGCTTAGGGTCTCCGGTAGCCTTAAGCTGGGGAGTCCCATATGTGAGGACTGACTTCCTGCTTGGTCCTGGAGAAAGAGTAGTTACTCACCTGTAACAGGTCTTCTCCAGGAGCAGCAGGAATCAGTCCTCACAACCCTCCCTCCTCCCCTTGGAGTTGCAGTCATATTTGTTTTTGCTAATTTTTTTGCTGTCTTTTAGCTATGTCATCAGACTGAGCAAGATGGCACCCTTGGGCGGGAAGGGGACCGCGCATGCGCACTGCAATTCCCAAAGGCTTTCTTTGAAAGCTGGAGAAATGCTCCGCACGAGGGCTCCGTCGGCGCCGACGTCACCCATATGTGAGGACTGATTCCTGCTGCTCCTGGAGAACACCTGTTACAGGTGAGTAACTACTCTTTATACACGATGACACCTAAATCTTTTTCCTGGGTGCTGGTTCCTAATGTGGAACCTTGCATCGTACAGCTATAGTTTGGATTTTTCTGTCCTAGATGCATAACTTTGCACTTGTCCACATTAAATTTCATCTGCCATTTGGATGCCTGGTCTTCCAATTTATGAAGATCCTCTTGTAATTTTCCACAATCCTCATGGGTTTTAACAACTTTGAATAGCTTTGTATCATCTGCAAATTTGATAACCTCGCTCGTTATTTCCATTTCCAGGTCATTTATGAATGTTCAACAGCAACGGACCCAGCACAGATCCCTGGGGTACTCCATTTCTCCAATGGGAAAATTGGCCATTTAGCCCTACCCTCTGCTTTCTATTTTTGAACCAGTTCCTGATTCCCAATAGTACACTGCCTCAGATCCCATGACTTAATTTTGCCAAAAGTGTCTCATGAGGGACCTTGTCAAAGGCTTTCTGAAAATACAGATACACTATATCAACCGACTCACCTTTGTCTACCTGTTTATTCACACCTTCATAAAAGCATAACAAATTAGTAAGATAAGACCTTCCTTGGCTAAAGCCATGTTGGCTGTCTCCCATTAAGCCATGACTATCTACATGTTCAGTAATTTTCTTGTTTATGATGGTTTCTACCATTTTTCCGGTACTGACGTCAGGCTGATCGGTCTGTAGTTTCCTGGATCACCCCTGGAACCCTTTTTAAAAATTTGCATTACATTGGCCAGCCTCCAATTTTCAGGTATTACAGATGATTTTAATGATAGTTCACAGATTACTAATAGTAGGTCTGCAAGCTCATATTTAAGTTCTTTCAATACCCTTGAATGTATACTATCTGGTCCAGGTGATTTGCTACTCTTCAGTTTATCAAATAGTTATAATACGTCTTCCCGGTGTATCACTATTTCTTTTAATTCTTCCACGGCATCTCCTTTAAATACCGTTTCAGTCATGGGTAACATTCCTACATCTTCCTCAGTAAAGACTGAAGCAAGAATTCATTCATTCTCTCCGCTATGGCCTTGTCCCCTCTTAGTGCCCCTGTTACTCATCTGTCATCTAATGGTCTAACTGAATCTCTCACAGGTTTTTTGTTACGAATGTACTTGAAAAAGTCTTTATTATGCATTTTTGCTTCTACAGCATGCTGCGTCTCAAATTTTCTCTTCTTACCTGCCTTATCAATAATTTGCATCTAACTTGCCAGTGCTTGTGTTTCCAATTTTCGTCATTTGACTCTTTTTCATTTCCTGAGAGATGCTTTTTTGGCAAAAGCCGCCTCTCTGACCTCACCTTTAAACCATGCTGGCAGTTTTTTGGACTTCCTTCCACTTTTCTTAAAGCGTGGAATACAGCTGGTCTTGGCTTCCAAGATAGTATTTTTAAACACCACCCAAACATGATTTAAATCTTTGACCTTTGCAATTGCTCCTTTTAGTTTTTTTCTTAACTGTTTTCCTCATTTTATCATAGTCTCCCTTTTGAAAGTTAAAAGGTAGTACTGTGGATTTCCTTACCCTCCCTCCCCCATTTATTAAATCAAACTTGATCATGCTATGATTACTATTGCCAAATGACCCCAACACTAGGGTCACTTCCGACCAGAGGGGAAGACAAGATCTTGTGTTCTACTAAGGACTAGGTCCAAAATGTCTTCCCCTCTGGTCGGTTCTTAAACCAGCTGCTCCAAGAAGCATTCATTTATTTCATCTAGAAACTTTATCTCCTTAGCATGTCCTGCTGTGACACTGACCCAGTCGATACGGGGGTAATTGAAATCACCCATTATTATTACTGTATTGTAACTTTTGATTTCCAGGAACAAGCAGGAATGTAGTCTTCACATATGGGTATCGTCGGTACCAACGGAGCCTGTGCGGAAACGCTCCCCAACGTCCAATAGGAAAGCTTTTGGGAGCATCCCACAGCGCCTGCGTGCTGCCTTCCCGCCTTTCCCAACTGCCCCTCTCCAGTTCTTCGTTTTCCGCGGAGCCAGCAGGTCGCACTTCCTGTCACCGCAGAAAATATCCCATTTATTCTTCTTTTTTGTGGTCGCGTCTGCCTTCCTTCGACGCTACAGCGTTACTGCCGGTTCTTTCTTTCTTTCTTTTCCTTTAAAAAAAAAAAACTTTTCCTGGAGTCTTCCAGTTTTTTTCTCCTCTAGTGCCCCACGCGCCATTTTGGGCAACTAGGCCCAACTTTCCTCTACAATGGAAAAACCCGCTTCGGGTTTTAAAAAGTGTTCCTAGTGTGGTAGTACCATCTCCGACACCCATGAGTGGTGCCTCAAATGTTTAGGTCCTGACCACTCTATCTCCAAGTGTGTTGCCTGTGGGATGATGTCGAAGAGGGGTCGGCAAAACCGAGCTGCTGAACTTAGCACCCTTTTTCCCTCCGATGCAGCATCTTTGGCATCAACATCTTCCAGTGCTTCGTCTTCCTCCCATGGATCTCAGGTAACTAAACATAAGTCTAGCCGGTCCTCAAAGGGTAGATCTCCTTCCAAGTATCGAGATGCCTCTGGCGTTGTCCTTGAGGGGACTCACACCAGCAAAATTGCCCCGGCGGGAGGCTTCGGCTTCCAAAGCATCATCGGGGCTCCAGGATGTTCTCGAGGCCCCAACCTCGGCAGAACTACTGGTGCCATGCTCTGGAGTACCGGACACTTTTTCCGGTACCGACACCCAGGCATCAGCGGTGTCGATAGACCAGAGATTTTTGGCTATTGAACGCAGTCTGGCGGCTCTTCTCTCAGCATCGATGCCCCCGAAACCACTTCAGACAATTCAACCGGTACCGGCTCCTACATCGCTACCGGGGCCAATTGCATCGACATCGGCAGGTGGACCACCGGTACCGATGCATGCTGTGCCCTCCGGTACTGACAAGTCGGTACCGGACCCTGTCGATACCGACTTCAATCAGTACCGGTATCGTGCACTGCACGATTACCCGGACAGGAGATACTTTGAATCCTCCGAGTCTGAAGACTCTGACAGCTCTGTCGATACCAGAGTATTTCTTCCTGAGGATTCTTCCTCTCCTAAACATAGGATGTCTCCTCCAGAGGATATATCCTTCCAGAATTTTATCCGGGATGTGGTTCGAGTTCTTTCCATCACAGTGGCTCCTGAAACAGAGCCTAGGGCAAAGGATTTAGAAATTCTACAGTATCCTAAAGCTCCCAAAGAGGCAGCTACTTTGACTATTCATGAGATATTACATGATCTCATGCTAAGTATGTGGGAAACATCTCTCACCACTTCTCCTCATTCTCGTAGGCTCGATACCATGTATCGAGTCCCTCCTTTTCCTGGATTTCAAAAAACTCAGCTGCCCCGCCATTCCATGGTGGTGGAATCAGCTATGAGAAGGAGTACAAAAAGACATGCATCCAATCCTCCAGGATGCGAATGTAGAACTCTTGATGCTTTTGGGCGTCGAACCATCCAGGCCTCTATGCTTTCTGCCAGGATTAGTTCCTACATTTTATATATGGGAATGTTCCTTAAGGAAGTTACAGGAGATCTAGAGCTTATGAACCCTCTCCTTCTTGATAAGAGACAAGATTATCTTGCACTTATCAAACATGCTCAGGTTGTTTCCAAATTCGTAAATCGTGCAGCTTTTGATTGTTTTGAATGCATAAGCAGAACTTCTGCTATTGCCATAGGCGCACGTAGGATTGTCTGGCTCCAGGCATCTGACTTGGAACTTTGGGTACAGGACAAACTGGGGAATATTCCTTTCACAGGAGAGAATCTCTTTGGCAAAAATTGGCAAGAGAAAGCTAATGAGTTAGATGCTAATAATCTCACCTTGGATAGACTATCAAATCTACAGCTGATCCTGCAAGGAAAAAGTCCTACAAAAAATCATTCTTCACTAGAAAGAAGTTCTACCCCTCCTATACCCATCAAGGGCATCGTTCAGGTCAGTCTGCCCAAAAGGGTCAGCAGCAACCTAAACAAAGAAAAACAAAGACTGCTAAGCCTCAACCGGCTCAGCAGACTCAGCCTCCACAGAGGCTTTGACTACCATCCAGAGCCGTCCACCATTCCAGGAAGGTTGTTATTTTGTCCCCAGATGGGGGCAGATAACAGCAGAAAGTTGGACTCTGTCCATTGTAAGAGAGGGATACAAGCTTCACTTCCTCAGCATGCCCCCTCCTACAATGGTAAGACAGTTCAATTCTCAGACCTCTCTCAACTCCCAGTAGATCACGAGGTCACTCTGCTTCTTGCCCAAAGGGCAATAGAAGAAGTACCCATTCATCAACAGGGTGCAGGGTTCTATTCCCCCTTTTTCCTTATTCCAAAGAAAACAGGAGGGCACAGACCCATTTTGGACCTCAGAGAATTGAACAAATTCCTGTTCAAAGAGAAATTCAAAATGATTTCTCTGGGAACTCTACTGCCATACCTTCAGTCAGGACTGGCTTTGTTCTCTAGATCTCAAGGATGCGTGCACCCATGTTCTCATCCATGCAACTCACCAAAGATTTCTTTGCTTTCTATTTCAAGGGAAGCACTACCAATACAGAGTTCTTCCTTTTGGCCTGGCCTCTGCACCAAGGGTGTTCACAAAATGCATGGCTGTGGTGGCAGCATTTCTCCACACCCTAAAAATATTCGTCTTCCCTTACTTGGACCATTGGCTCATTCGAGCCCCATCAGAGCCAGAGGCCAGGATTTCTCTATCTCGCACAATGCGTATCCTCCAATATTTGGGACCTGTCATAAACTTCCAAAAATCCAACCTAGCTCCAACTCAGTCTCTAGAGTTCATAGGAGCCTTGCTGGATACCAGACAGACAAGGGCCTATCTTCCACAGTCCCGCTACCTTCACATTGTGCAGTTAGCTTCCCAAGCAATGCTAAAGTCTCACCTCACCACTCGGGAAATGATACAATTGCTAGGCCACATGGCATCCACCGTGCATGTGGTCCCTTATGCCCGCCTCCATATGAGGGCAGCCCAGTGGACTCTATCCACGCAGTGGACTCAGGCGTCAGGTTGCCTGTCAGACAAAATAGCAACCTCAGATCGTCTTATTTTGTCTCTCCAATGGTGAATCTGTTGGTTGGGTCCCCTTTTCAGCAACCCCCACCTCAAGTAACTCTAACAGATGCCTCACAGGTGGGTTGGGGAGCCCATTCCCACGGCCTCTCTACCCAGGGTACCAGGACTCCACAAGAGACCAATCTACACATCAATCTCCTAGAGCTCAGAGCAATCTTCCTTGCTCTTCGAGTGTTTCACACCCAGCTCAGCTACAAAACTGTCCTAATTCAGACGGACAACCAGGTAGCCATGTTCTATGTGAACAAGCAGGGCGGAACAGGCTCTCTGTCGCTCTGCAATGAAGCTTTGTGACTTTGGGCCCTCGCCAGAGAGCATCAGATTCATCTCCTTGCAGTGTATCTTCCAGGCATTCAAAACTCTTGGGCAGACAGACTCAGTCGAGTTCTGCTTCCACACGAATGGTCTCTCCATGCAAACCAGGTAGCCAAAATTTTCCAATTTTGGGGAACCCCGGACATAGACCTCTTTGCAAGTCCGCTGAATGCCAAACTTCCCCGGTTCTGTTCCAGAATTCCGGCTCATGGTTGTCAGGCCAGGGATGCCTTCCTCCATTTGGGTCAGGACTTCCTGTATGCCTTTCCACCCATTCCCCTAATTTCCAGAACCCTTTTCAAGCTTCAGAGAGACAGAGGCCGTATGATTCTCATAGCCCCACATTGGCCATGACAAGTATGGTACCCTCTGCTCTTACATCTCTCTCAAGCTCCATCTCTGAAGTTAGGATCTGCTCCAGATCTCCTATCCCAGGAGGACGGGATGCTGTGGCATCCCAATCCCCAGTCTCTACATCTCAGGGCCTGGTTGCTGAAAGCCTAGAACTTCACGGTTTTAACCTTTCTCAGTAAGTAAAGGATATCCTTTATGCTTCCAGGAAACCATCCACAAGACGCTCTTATGCTTTCAAGTGGAAAAGGTTTACCATATGGTGTTCGCAGAAGGGTCTTAACCCTCTTGCAATACCTCTGGAATCATTACTAGAATATCTCCTTCATATGTCTAATGCAGGGCTTAAGACCAATTCAGTGAGAGTTCATTTGAGTGCTATTGCAGCTTCCCTCAAACCTTTAAATGGGCAACCTATTTCCTCTCATCCTATCATAGCGAGATTTATGAGAGGCCTTCTTCTAACTAAGCCTCCCCTTAAGCCACCACCGGTGGCATGGGATTTAAATCTGGTTCTTGGCCAGCTCATGAAGCCGCCTTTTGAACCATTAGCTACTACCTCATTAAAATTCCTTTCCTGGAAGGTTATTTTTCTTATTGCAATCACATCAGCATGTCACATTAGTGAGTTGCAAGCATTGGTGGCTGATCCTCCTTATACAAGGTTCCATCATGATAAGGTAGTCCTTAGGACTCATCCTCACTTTATGCCAAAGGTGGTTTCACCTTTTCATTTAAACCAAGCAGTTTACCTTCCTGTTTTTTTCCCAAGGCCTCATGCCTCTAATGAAGAAAGGAATCTTCATACTTTGGACTGTAAAAGAGCTTTGGCCTTTTACTTGTAAAGAACGCAGCAACATAGAAAGTCCTCTGAACTCATTGTTGCTTTTGATCCTAGTCATTTAGGGCTTCCAGTCTCAAAAAGGACTCTGTCCAACTGGATTGCACAGTGTATATCTTTTGCGCCTCGGAGTAAGAACCTTCCTCTTGAAGGCCATGTCACAGCGCACAATGTGAGAGCCATGGCAGCCTCTATGGCTCATCTTCACTCTGTGTATATCGACGACATCTGTCGAGCAGCTACCTGGGCCTCGGTTCATACCTTCACAGCCCATTACTGTTTGGACAAGGACTCCCGCCGGGATGCCTTGTTTGGTCAGGCTGTTCTTCAACACCTGTTCCATACTTAATTAACTCCTACCCCCCATCCCTGGTAGGATGCCAGAGATCCATGGGGGGAAGTGGAGCCCTTTCAAAAGGGCACACAACTTCTGGGGCTTCTCCCTGGCATCTGTAGCTAGGGAGTCCCCATATGTGAAGACTACATTCCTGCTTGTTCCTGGAGATAGCATAGTTACTCACCTGTAATAGGTGATCTCCGGGAACAGCAGGAATTTAGTCTTCACACCCTGCCCATGTGTATCTCTTTCTCTCTTTCCCTCTCTCTCTCTCTTTCTCTCAGCTATAAACTCAACTGGAGAGGGGCAGTTGGGAAAGGCGGGAAGGCAGCACGCAGACGCTGTGGGATGCTCCCAAAAGCTTTCCTATTGGACGCTGGGGAGCGTTCCCGCACAGGCTCTGTCGGTACCGACGATATCCATATGTGAAGACTAAATTCCTGCTGTTCCCAGAGATCACCTGTTACAGGTGAGTAACTATGCTTTAGCTTCCCTGATGTCTTGAAGCATTTTATCATCCATTTGTTCATTTTGGCCAGGCAGTCGATAGTACATCCCCACTGCCATCGCCTTCCTCTTCCTCTTATTACATGGAATTTCAATGCCCTCTCTAACACAGAGCGCAACCCCTCAACCAATTTGATCTGCTCTATCATTATGATATAGTTTGTACCCAGGTATCAGTGTGTCCCACTGGTTGTCCTCTTTCCACCATGTCTCTGTGATACCAATCATATCTAACCTCTCATTTAGTGCTATATATTCTCAATCTCCCATCTTATTTTTTTAGACTTCTAGCATTGCATAGAAGCATTTTAGAGGCTTTATTTTATTCATATTAATCTGGCTATCAGTAGGCGGGGGAAATTTGGAATCTTTAAGCTCTGTCTGCTCTGTATTCAAGGGCATTTGGGTACTTTTGTCTTAATTGGAACCTCTCTGCTGATATGCCCTATCTTCATTCTTTTGGCAGTATCCTTCAAGGATACATTGTTCCGAACCATGCATTCTTGGGTAACTATTGACTTTCCTCTATTATTTAGTTTAAAAGCTGCTCTATCTCCTTTTTAAATGTTAATGCCAGCAGCCTCGTTCCATCCTGGTTAAGGTGGAGCCCATCCGTTCGGAAGAGCTCCTACTTTACCCAGAATGTTCCCCAGTTCCTAACAAATCGAAAACCCTCATCCTTGCACCATTGAATCGTCCATGCATTGAGACTCCGCAGCTCTGCCTTCCTTTTGGGTCCTGCGCGTGGAACGAGAAACATTTCAGAGAATGCTACCCTGGAAGTTCTGGATTTCAACTTCCTACCTAAAAGCCTAAATTTAGCCTCCAGAGCCTCCCTACCACACCTTCCTATGTCATTGGTACCGACATGTTCCAGGACAGCAGACTCCTCCCCAGCACTATCTAAGACCTTGTCTAGGTGGCGCGTGAGATCCGCTACCTTCGCACCAGGCAGGCATGTCTACCAGCCACCCAGATATCTACATGCCTAATGTTCGAATCACCACCTATAACGGCTGTTCTAACCCTTCCCTCATGTCCACATGGCCCTAGAGAAACCTCTTTAGTGCGAGAGGGTTTTACATCACCTGGAAGGGACAGGTCCTAGCTACAGGATCACTTCCTGCTGCACCAGGTGATGCTCTTGTCACGTGACCCCTCTCCTCCATGGCATCAGGGATGCTGCCAGTCTGGAGGTGGGACTTCAGAACTATATCCCTGTGGGTCCTATCTATGTACCTCTGTCTTTATGTCCTCCAAGTCTGCTACTCTAGCCTCCTGAGATCGGACTCATTCCCTGAGAGCAAAGAGCTCCTTGCACCTAGTGCTGCACACATAAGACCCCTCACCAACTGGGAAGACATCATAGATGTGACGCTCAATGCAAAAGACTGGAAAGCCCCCATCTCACTGCTGAACTGCTGTCTGCATCTTAGTTTTAAGGTTGTGTTTAGGTATTTAAGCTCTTTACTTACTAAGGGTTGCTGGGGATACTTATACTAATAAAACTATTCCTAATACGTTGAATGTACTTTGTTCACCTGAAGCTTAATTAATCTCAGGTCCTTAATGTATGCCTGATGAGGATAAATAGCTGCACCTGAGAGTGAATATGGCACCTGCTTTCCTTTAAGAGATTTAAGAACCTATAAAGCTACGATTATCCTAGGGTTGGGTGGGTGTCTGAGAGAGGAGGATGGAGAGAACACCTATTAAAAACTGGCTGCTACACGGTACTCTCTGCTTCTAAGGTAATCTGTAACCAATTTCCAGGGTGATTCACACAGCCCTTACTTGGATTGAGGGAGTCTTGGGTTCTAAATTTAACCAGAAAGCTCTTTGCTGTGTGTTAAATTTAAATATGAAAGCTCTTTGCTGCTGCTAGGCCTTGAAAGAGTATTACATTTAAACTAGAAGCTCTCTGCTGGATTCTAAATTTAACCAGAAAGCTCTCTGCTGTGCTTTAAATTTAAACTGAAAGCTCTTTGCTGCTGCTAGACCCTGACTGAGTATTAAATTTAAACTAGAAGCTCTCTGCTGGGTTTTAAACTTAAACTGAAAGCTACCCGTTGAGTTTTTAATTTAACTAAAAGCTCTCTGTTGATACTAGGCCCTGACTGATTTAACAAATACACTGGATTCACAGATTAATCAGCATACATCTAAAGAATTCCTTTTTCACCAAGATTTAGAAAAATTCCCAGAAGTAAATACTTACAATTGCAGATCTCTCTCCAGAAGTAGCAGTCCCTGTTTGTAGTCCTGTTAAAACCCTCTGCCCAGTATTCAGTGGCGGCCAAGAGAGCAAATAGAATGCTAGGTATCATAAGGAAAGGAATGGAGAATAAAACAAAGGCTATTATAATGCCTCTGTATCATTCCATGGTGCTACTACACCTTGAATAATATGTGCAATTCTGGTCACCGTATCTTAAAAAGAATATAGCATTATCAGAAAAGGGACAAAATGATAGAGGATGGAAGGATACCCCTATGAAGAGAGGCTAAAAAGGTTAGGGCTCTTCAAGCTGGCAAAAGAGACGGCTGAAGGGAGATATGATAGAGGTCTGTAAATTAATGAATGGAGTGGTATGGGTAAACGTAGATCAATTGTTTACACCATCAAAATTTAGAAAGACTAGGGGACATGCAATGAAGCTACAGGGTAACCTATTTAATACTAATAAGAGAAAATATTTTTTCATTCAACGTGTAATCAAACTCTGGAATTTGATACCGGAGGATGTAGTAAAAGCTGATAGTGTAGCTGGTTTTAAAAAAGGTTTGGACAAGTTCCTGGCGGAAAGGTCCATAAACCATTATTAAAAGGAACCCGGGATATCCACTGCTTGCCCCAATACAAGCATTGTTGAAACTGTCTTTTGGGGAAACTGCTAGGTACCTGGGTCCTAGATTGACCATTTTTCGAAACAGGATACTGGACTTGATGGACGTTGGTCTGTCGCAATATGGCATATCTTATGTTCTTATGACGGCCTAGTTGAATCTTGGCCAAAGCACTTCCTGCTGTAAGTCTTTCCTCCGTGGCCAGTAATGCATAGAGTGGCATCCGGGCTGGGATGTCCTGATGGCGCCAGATTGGACACGGAGGCCATGGTTCAGGGATCTGATGTGGCTCCTGCAGGAACCTCCTCTACAACTGCCCCCGGGTCTGTTGCCTCATAGCTGGTTCTTCTGGAAAATCCTGTTCCCTTCTCACTTATGGCTTGGCTCTTGAGAGGCATTGCTTAATGCGGAAGGACTATTCCTTTGCGTCCCTCTAGTCCAGTCCCGGAACCATAGAGTTGTGAACCTCCACCAGCAGCTTTGGAGACTGAAAGATGTCATCGCTTTGATGTCACTGGTACTAATAGGCAAGAACCGCCCCCTTCCACCAGTACTTTCAGTCTCCAAGCATGGGCTCAGGGGAAACAAATAAGCAGAGCTTGTCTTTTTTGGAAATTTAATTTGATATCTCTTATTTATTTTGGGTTTTCTTTTTTGTTAGGTCCGGTGCTGCTGCTCAGGGGGTCTTTTCTGATTCCCCTCAGGATCTCTCTCTCTTTCTCTCACCCTCTTTCCTTCCCCTCTCCTTTCTCTTTGTGTAGTCTGTCTGAGCCCCAGCGCTTAAACGAGCTGTGGGAGGGGGGGGGTAGTATTTTTCTGGAGGGCCTCCCTGCTCCCGAACCCGCATAAAAGGGTGAGGAGCAGGTGGAAGGCAGACGTTGAGCAGCAGCGTGGATAGGCTGCAGGGGAAAGCAGAGGAGCCGCGGCATGTTCTGAGCGGGCTGGCCTCTCTTCCTGACAGCATGTCGGAGCTGAAGCCGCATTAAGGCTGTGCTCTGGCGCCGGACAGTGTCTTCTCCTCTTCCCTCCTGTTTCCTCTATTCTCCGGTTCGCCGGGTGAGTACTAGAGAGTTTTTTACTTGGGAAATTTGGACGGGGTGCGAGAGGGGTGAAGAGAGACTTCGAGGTGGCTCCTGCGGGCCTCGCGGTCTCAGAAACGGGCCGCATGCAGTTAGCGCGGGAATTTTGCCGGCGGCCATGTTTTAGCAGCCCGGCCTTCTTTGCTTCATAAAAACTGTTCTGAGCTTTGTTTTGCGATCGGGTTGCCTATATTCTGCTAGTTGGCTCCAGCTCTTACCTTTGATTTAAAAACAAAAAACAAAAAACGAAATATACAGAGGCTCTTGGTGCTCAGGGGCACTGAAGCTTGTGCTGGACTCTGAGAAAGATGCCCGCTAAGCCGCGCTGTTTCGTTTGTGGGGTGCAGCGAAGCGAGGTCTTGGAGTCCGGGGTCTGCAAAGGCTGCTCCTTGCAGGTGGAGACCATGGATGGGGCTCTGGGGGGTGTCGCAGAGGAGCAGGTAGGGGTCCTTCGGAAGCCCGGGAGTCCAGGCCGCCATCTTTGGGGCCTGTGGAAGCTGTGGCGGGGCCTGCCTTCACAGAAGGTATTGGTTCATCACAAGGAGGGGGGCCTCGGAGGGCTTGGCCCTGGAATTCCTCCGGATTTTTTCGCGCTTATGCAGAAGGCGTTTGCCTTGCTGCAACCTGCGGTGGCACCTCCGGCACGCAGCACTTCCAGACAAAAGCTGTCAGCTTCAGGAGACCTCCCGGAGGAGGAGGTCCGATCGTTCAAACAGCGTAGAGAGGCCTTAGATGACAGCCTGCCTTCGTGCTTGGACGACGGGGCAGGGGGGGCGGGCATGGATGTGGAAGAGGCCTCTGATGTGGAGTTGGAGGAAGGAGAGTTGCCGGACTTGGAACAGCAGAGTAGAGTAGTCCTGGTGTTTCGGTTGGAAGAGTTACCAGCCTTGATTGCCGAGACTCTTAAGACCTTAAACATGTCTTCGGGGCCGCCGTCTGCTGAGGAGTCGTTGGAGGACCCTCTGTTGCAGGCGGTGCGGACTTCTCAGCGGGTGTTCCCTGTTCATAGAGTCTTTCGGAACATGATTCAAGAGGAATGGGACTTGCCGGAGGCAGCGCTCCGTGGTACTAGAACCTTAACCCGACTATATCCGCTTTCCGAACAGGATAGAGAGATTTTTCGCTCTCCGAAGGTCGATGCAGCAGTGTCGGCGGTCACTAAGAGGACCACCATTCCGGTTGAAGGGGCTGCTGCTTTAAAGGATGTTCAGGACAGGAAGTTAGATACATTATTGAAGCAGGTATTTGATGTCTCTGCCATTTCTATGCAGGCCTCGTTAGCGGGGGCATGGGTGGCGAGAGGCTGCCTGAGATGGTCCCAGCGTTTGCAGGGGGTGCAGGTAGAGGAGCACGCGGAAGAGCTGGCGCGGCTGGAGTCGGGCACGGCTTATTTATCAGATATTCATTACGATCTTATCCGTGGTCTCGCCAAGAGTATGGTGTCAGTTGCCGCGCGCAGGTATCTGTGGTTGCGTAACTGGGCGGCGGACGGATCGTCAAAGACACGGCTTAGTAAACTCCCATTTCGGGGAAAGCTGCTGTTTGGTGAGGACCTGGAAAAGCTGGTCAAGGATTTGGGGGAGTCTAAGGGTGGTCGGCTCCCGGAAGATAAACCGAAGCAAGGCCGAGTGGCTACGGGGACCAGGGGGTCCTTCAGGGATTTTTGGAGATTTCGGTCCTCGCGTTTTGATCAGCCGCAGAGGAGTAGGTTTCCCTCGCGGGGGCAAGGTTTCCGGGGGTTTCGGGGGGCCGGCAGGGGTTTTGCTCCCTTTCAACCCTCTACCAACAAAAAGCCCCAATGAGATAAGGCGGACTCAGGTGGCGGTGGTGCCCGTGGGGGGGACGGTTACGGGAGTTTTACCCTGCCTGGGTCCAAATTACCTCCGATCAGTGGGTGCTGGAGGTCATTCGAGAGGGCTACGCCCTAGAGCTCAATCGACCCGTATTAGATTCCTTTGTTCTTTCCCCGTGCAGAGCGCTGCAGAAACTACAGGCGGTCGCAGAGACGCTTCGGCGGCTGCTGCAGCTCAGAGCGGTAGTACCCGTGCTAGCGGACCACTGCGGGTGCGGTCGATACTCCATCTATTTTGTGGTCCCAAAGAAGGAAGGCACGTTTTGGCCAATTCTGGATTTAAAGAGGGTGAATAGGTGTCTTCGTATAACGCATTCTCCAGGACCAAGCAGGAAGTCAGTCCTCACTTATGGGTGACGTCGGCGCCGACGGAGCCCTCGCGGAGCAATTTTCCCCAGCTTTCAAAGAAAGCCTTTGGGAATTGCAGCGCGCATGCGCGGTCCCCTTCCCGCCCAAGGGTGCCATCTTAGCCAGTCTTCTTTTTTCCGCGGAGCCCTACACGACGTACCGTCGTGTCCCCGCGAAAAAGTTGATTTTTCTTCATAATTACTCTTTTTTCCTTCGGTTCGACGCCGGTCTTTTTCCCCCGCCCGGACTCGCGACGCCGGTCACGAGTCCTCTTCTTCTTTTTTCGGTTTTTCTGACTTAGTCAGTTTTCGTTTCGGTTTTTCCCTGGCAGCCCGTTCCTTTGACCTCGACGGGGCCCTTTTTTTCCCGCGATGGCAGCCAGTGGTTTCAAGTGGTGTGGTCAGTGTGACCGAAATATGTCACTAACTGACACACACGACAATTGCCTCCGCTGCCTGGGCCCGGATCATGAAGAAATGATCTGTGGGCCTTGTGGCAAACTTTCCTCCAAAGCGTTGAGAAGTCGGCGGCATCAGCGGGATAGAATCTTCGCTGACTCCCAGCCGTACCCGGACCTCGTCGAGGCCTCCGCGTCCAGGGGTTCCAGCTCGGACCGTCGCCGGAGTTCCTCCGACAGGGGTTCTCCCTCCGGGGACATCGACGGAAGGTGAAACCCGCGAGGGCGGCGTCGGTGGAACGCTCCTGGCTCCGCGAGGGCCAGGTCGCATAGCCCCTGATAGCCGCCCCGGGTCCTTGGAGAAGGACCACCTCACGACAGCGACCCTCGCCTGGAGTCGGAGCTGCCTGCCTCGGGTAAGTCCTGTGGTTCCTTCTGGACTCGCCTCCGCGACAGCCGACGTCGGGGCCCGAGTCGGGGGGGCTGCTGGGTCACCTGAGCTCGGACATCAGGTTTGACGGCCTTGGAGAGCAGACTGTCTGCCTTCATGGACCAGCAGCGGGCACTGCTTCGCTGGCGCCGCTGCCCCGACCGCCGGGACGTCGACGTCTAAGTCGACCCCGGAGACCGAGCCGATCCTCGAGTCGATGCGAACTCGAGTCGATCCTCGGTCGAGGTCACCCTCGGCCTCCCGTTCGGGACCGAGGTCGCCGACGCCGACTCCGTCGGGGCGGCAGGCGCCGCGCCCTGCCCGGGCCGACCCCACCGAGTCCTCGTCGGAGTCGGTCTGGGAGTCTGAAGAGGAAGAGTCGCCTGATTCTTTTCGGACTCGGTGTGTCCCCTCGGACTCACCTGAGTCCGAACCTCGGAAGCAGTCCCCCCCGGAGGATGCCCGGTTCTCGGAACTTAGTCAGGGATATGGCCAAGGCTTTGGCCTTCCCTGCGGACCCCGAGGAGGAGACTCGAGCCGAAGAGCTCGACGCCCTCCAGTATGACTTCTCCCGCCAGGGAACACTTTACTGTACCGGTTCCTCCCATGCTGGAACGACTACTCTTTACGCATGTGGGAGAGTCCGGCCACCTCGCCGGTCCTGAGCAAGCGGGTCGATTCTATCTATCGAGTCCCGCAAGAGCCCTGGCTTCCAAAAGAGCACAGCTACCACACCATTCCATGGTAGTGAATCGGCCATGCATCGTCTTAAGAGCCAGGAAGATGCACTCCTCGGTGCCTCCTGGCAGGGAGGCCCGTAACCTGGATGGCCTTGGTAAGAAGTGTTTCCAGGGCTCTATGCTCGCATGTCGTGTCCAGACCTACCACTATACATGGGCATGTATCTCCGAGACCTGGCTAAAGAGCTAGCCGGCTTCTCCGCTTGGTTTTGTCTGAGGAACCCTTGCGGAGGTTCCTGGCCTTGTCACTGCATTCGGAATGCTCAAAATTCATGTCCCGAGCAGCCTATGATGGCTTTGAAAGCATCGGCCCGAGTGGCCCAGCCGGCATCGGTGCCCGCCGACAGGCTTGTCTTCAGTCGTCTGACCTTGAGCCCTGGGTGCAGGACAAGTTGGTCGATGTCCCTTGCCGAGGCGAAAACCTCTTTGGCAAGCCCATGGATGATAAGGCTGCACAAATTGAGACGGAGACTCTCACCAGGACTAGGCTTTCTAGGAAGACCTCCGCCCCTTCCCAGAAAAAGAAAGGGCTCGGGAAAGAAGTCCTTTTACCCTAGGAAGGCGGCTGCCTACAACAGTACCCCCACTATCAGGCCCCTGCAGCTCCCCCAACAGGCCAGCAGGCCAAGGGACGGGGTAACGGGTCCCGTAGGCAGCAAGCCCCCCAAGCCTGCACCACCAGCCCCTGCTCCGCAGGGTGGGGGTTTTTGACTCCTTAAGCATAGCCTCTCCCCCCCCCGCTGGTTCCTCCCAGCACCGGAGGCCGGCTGGTTCACTTCGCCCACAGGTGGTCCAGCATCACCTCAGATGCCTGGGTGCTTCAAGTCAGTGCGAGAAGGCTATCTTCTTCCACTTCCACCAGGTCCCTCCCTCCTATTTTCCGGGAGAACCTCCACGACCCCCTCTGCACAGGGAATTACTCCTTCAGGAGTTAGCAGGTCTTCTACAGGAACAGGCGGTGGAACCGGTGCCCCCACCACCTGAAAGGTCAAGGCTTTTATTCCAGGTATTTTCTAATACCAAAAAGAACAGGAGGCCTCAGACCCATCCTGGACTTGCGCAACCTCAACAAGTTCCTCGTGCGGGAGAAGTTCAAGATGCTTACCCTTGGAATCCTTCTGCCCTACCTCCAGCAGGGAGATTGGCTATGCTCCGTGGATCTAAAGGATGCCTACACGCACATCCTCATCCACCCAAGCACCGCCAATACCTAAGGTTTGTGTGGTGGCAGGAAATCATTACCAGTACAGAGTACTGCCCTTTGGGCCTGTCCTCCGCACCGCGAGTCTTCACAAAATGTCTCGCGGTGGTGGCGGCTCATCTCAGGCTTCACGGCCTCTATGTCTTTCCGTACCTCGACGACTGGCTCATCCGAGCAGCGTCCGCTCTGGAGGTCACCAACGCCACGTGCCGCACTGTGAACTCTTCTGCAGTACTTGGGCTTTGTTATAACTACGCAAAGTCCACTTTGCTCCCCTCACAGGATCGCGAGTTCATCGGCGCAAGGCTGCACACTCCTCAGGCACGAGTGTACCTACCGCTCGACAGGGCTCAACGGCTCATGGACCTAGCCGACCGTTTTCGCAGCCAGCCCCTGGTCTCCGCCAGGCGCTTCCTGAGACTACTCGGCCATATGGCTTCCACCGTCCATGTGACCCCCAATGCCCGCCTGAATATGCGGCCTGCTCAATGGTGTCTCCGCCAGCAGTGGCGACAAGCCACAGGCGGCCTAGCAGACCTAGTGCGCGTCTCCGAGCCGCTGATCTCGTCTCTCCGGTGGTGGCTTCAGCGGCCGAACCTAATATTCGGCATGCCTTTCCAGTCACCTCAGCCGGCCTGGGTGCTGACAACAGATGCATTCCTCCTGGGCTGGGGAGCGCATTGCCAAGGGTCACGTACTCAGGGCCTCTGGACCACGTGGGAGTCTGCTCAGCAGATCAACTTCCTGGAGCTCAGTGCGATCCGCCTGGCTCTCAAGGCCTTCTCCCACCTGACTTCTCACCAGTCCGTCCTTGTCCAGACGGACAATCAAGTTGCCATGTTCTACGTGAACAAGCAGGGGGGCACGGGCTCCTTCTCCTCTGCCGGAGGGCACAGAAGCTCTGCTCTTGGGCCGTCAGTCACGGCGTTCTCCTCAAGGCAGTTTATCTCCCAGGCCAAGAGAATTGCCTGGCGGACAAACTCAGCAGGATCCTCCAGCCGCACGAGTGGCGTCTGGCTCCCTGGTAGCTCAGAAGCTCTTTCTAAAGTGGGGCCTCCCCACGGTGGATCTCTTTGCCAGTCCTCACAACCGGCAACTTCCTCGCTTCTGCTCTCGTCAGCCACCCCCCTTCGGGTTGCGGCGGACGCTTTTCTACTCTCATGGTCGGGGAGCCTTCTGTACGCTTTCCCTCCCATCCCGCTAGTCTCTCGGAACTCTTTTCAAGGTTTCTCCGAGACAAAGCCTTCCATGATCCTGGTTGCCCCTCGCTGGCCCAGACAGCCGTGGTTTCCGCTCCTGCTGCAATTAGCGGTGGAGGATCCATTCCCTCTGGGGTTACAACCGATCTCCTCACTCAGGATCAGGGGTCTCTGCTACACCCCAACCTCAGGTCTCTCAACCTAATGGCCTGGCTGCTGAGAGGGTAGTCCTTGCTCCCCTTCTCCTGCCGGCAGAGGTGGAGGAGGTCGTCCTAGCTTCGCGACGACCTTCTACCCGCAAATGCTACGCTTTAAATGGCGTCGTTTTTCCGTTTGGTGTACCCGACAGTCTCAGGATCCCTTCTCCTGCCCGGTGTCGGTGGTCTTGCAGTACTTGCTTTACCTCTCTAATCTGGGACTTAAGTCCAACTCCGTCAAAGTTCACCTCAGTGCTCTTTCAGCACATCATGTGCCGGTGGACGGCAGACCTCTCTCCAACGACCCTCGCGTCGTAGCGAGGTTTCTCCGAGGTCTCCTTCTACTTAAACCACCTCTGCGCCCGCCAGCGCCTGACTGGGACCTGAATGTGATTTTTACAGCGGATCACCTGTCCGCCTTTTGAACCTATGGCTACCTGTTCTCTCCGTTTTCTTTCTTGGAAAACACTGTTCTTGATAGCCCTCACTTCCGCTAGACGCGTAAGTGAATTGCAGGCCCCTCGTGTCTGATCCCCCTTACACTCGGTTCTACAAAATAGGGTAGTCATACGGACTCACCCAAAATTTCTTCCAAAAGTGGTCTCCCCCTTTCACATCAATCAGGAGGTGGTGCTTCCAACCTTTCTTTCCCAGACCACACTCCAGCCGAGCTGAAACGGTCCTCCCATACCCTGGACTGTAGAAGGGCTTTGAACTTCTACCTTGACCGTACGCGGGAGCACCGTAAAGCTGCTCAGCTTTTGTGTCTTTTGACCCAATAAATTGGGGCTCCCGGTTCTCCAAGCGTACTCTGTCCATCTGGGTTGCGGACTGTATCTACTTGGGCTTATGGGCAGCCGGACTCTCCTTGGAAGGTCGAGTCACGGCTCATTGCGTTCGGGCAAAGGCTACGTCAGTGGCTTACCTCTGCTCTGTTCCGCTGGCAGACATCTGCCGGCCGCTACTTGGTCATCGAGCCAGACTTTTGCGGTCCATTACAGTCAAGACAGGGAGTCCCGCAGGGACAGTGCATTCGGACACGCAGACCTCCGTAATCTCTTCGAGGTCTGAGCAACTCCTACCCTCCATCCCGGATGTGGGCTACCCGAGGGAAATGAATCAGCGAAGGTTCATTCCTACTGTGCTGCTGAGCTAGAGGAGCTCATTTTGTGCTTAGGGTCTCCGGTAGCCTTGAGCTTGGGAGTCCATAAAGTGAGGACTGACTTCCTGCTTGGTCCTGGAGAAAGCGTTACTCACCTGTAACAGTGTTCTCCAGGAGCAGCAGGAATCAGTCCTCACAAACCCTCCCTCCTCCCCGTGGAGTTGCAATCATCTGCTTTAGTTTTTTTGCAAATTTTTATGCTGTCTTTTTTAGCTATGTCATCTGACTGGCTAAGATGGCACCCTTGGGCGGGAAGGGGACCGCGCATGCGCGCTGCAATTCCCAAAGGCTTTCTTTGAAAGCTGGGGAAAATTGCTCCGCGAGGGCTCCGTCGGCGCCGACGTCACCCATAAGTGAGGACTGATTCCTGCTGCTCCTGGAGAACACCTGTTACAGGTGAGTAACTACGCTTTTTCGGATGGAAACCTTGCGCTCCGTCATTGCCGCGGTCAGATCAGGGGAGTTTCTAACATCATTAGATCTTACCGAGGCATACCTCCATATCCTGGTGCACCGCGAACATCAGCAGTTCCTGCGCTTTGCGATACCGATGGGACATTTTCAATTTCAAGCTTTGCCCTTTGGTCTGGAAACGGCGCCGCGGACGTTCACCAAGATCATGGTGGTGGTGGTGGCGGCACTCCGCAAGGAGGGAATTCTGGTGCATCTTTACTTGGATGATTGGTTGATTCGAGTAAAGTCACGGGAAGAAAGTGTGTCGGCCACGGCTCGAGTGGTGCAGATGTTGGAAAGCCTTGGCTGGGTGGTCAACTTTGCAAAGAGCAGTTTGGTTCCCTCTCAGAATCTGGAATACTTGGGAGCTCGCTTCAAGACCCGGCAAGGGGCCGTGTATCTCCCGGAAAAAAGGGCACAGGCCTTGCGGGCGCTAGTGAACAGGTTTCTGGTGTGCAGGGCCCCGACGGCATAGCAGTACTTGCAGTTGCTTGGCACGATGGCGGCCACGATCGAGGTGGTTCAGTGGGCCCGATCTCATATGAGGCCGTTGCAGAGCGCGCTTCTCAGGCGTTGGTCTCATCAGCGAGATGCTGTGTCTCAGCGGCTAGTTTGTCCTCCGGAAGTGTGTCAGGAGCTCCAGTGGTGGCTGCGGCCCGAACATCTGAGCGCAGGTGTATCTCTGGAGCCTCCAGCCTGGAGACTGCTAACGACGGATGCCAGTCTCACGGGTTTGGGGGTGCATCTCGACGGGAGGTTTGCGCAGGGACTTTGGTCGTTGGAGGAGACTCAGTGGTCCATAAACAGATTAGAGATGAGGGCAGTGTTTTTGGCGCTGCTCGAGTTCCAAGAGTGCCTGCGTCAGGAGCCCGTCCGGGTGCTCTCTGACAATGCGACAACGGTGGCCTATATCAATCGCCAGGGCGGCACGGGAAGTGCGTCGCTGAAGGCAGAGGCAAGTCAGCTGTTGTATTGGGCCGAACTGAATTTGAAGGCGCTCTCGGCGCAGCATGTGGCCGGCGTGGACAATGTCGAGGCCGATTTTCTGAGTCGCCGCAGGGTGGATCCGGGGGAGTGGGGACTTCACCCGGACGTATTTGCAATGTTAGTGCGGCGCTGGGGGATTCCGGTCATGGATCTGATGGCAAGCTTCGAGTTGGCAAAGGTGGCTCGCTTCTTCAGCAGGCGGAGAGAACGAATGTCAGAGGGTCTCGATGCGTTGGCGCAGCAATGGCCAGTGGAGGAGCTCCTCTACGTGTTTCCACCTTGGGCTCTCATAGGCAAGGTCGTGCAGCGCATAGAGAGGCACCGGGGTCTGGTGATTCTGGTAGCACCCGATTGGCCTCGGAGACTGTGGGTATGCGGATTTGGTAAGGCTGCTGGTCGACAAGCCGTGGAGGCTTCTGCTCCGGGACGATCTCTTGCTTCAGGGGCCGTTACGCATGCCGCAGGTGGATCGATTCTCGCTTACTGCATGGCTCTTGAAAGGGCTAGGTTAGCTGCAAGGGATTATTCGACGGCGGTGATTTCTACCTTGCTGAGGGCGTGTAGGTGTTCAACCTCGTTAGCTTATATTCGAGTGTGGCGTGTCTTCGAATCTTGGTGTGCGGACAGGAAGCTGCGCCCACTGGGGGCATCGGTGCCTCACATTCTTTCCTTCTTGCAAGATGGCATGGAGAAGGGTCTGGCAGCTAGTTCCTTACGAGTGCAGCTGGCGGCTATCTCCTGTTTCCGGGGGAGGGTCCAGGGGCAGCCGCTAGGGAAGCACGGAGATGTTCGACGTTTTTTGCCGGCGGTGCTACTTCTTCGACCGCCAAGGCGATGTTCTGTCCCTCAGTGGGATTTGAATTTGGTTTTGGAAGCATTGATCGGAGAGCCGTTTGAGCCTTTAGGAAAAGCCTCGCTGAAAGATTTGACGTTAAAGACAGTCTTTCTGGTGGCAATCTGCTCCGCTCGGCGGTTCTCGGAGTTACAAGCGCTGTCTTGTAAGGAGCCCTATTTGTCTTTTTCTAGTCACAAGGTCGTGTTGCGCACCGTGCCAGCCTTTTTGCCTAAGGTAGTTTCCGGGTTCCATGTTAACCAGGTGGTATCGCTTCCAGTGTTTTCGGAGGAGCAATGCACGGAGTCGGGCGGACGGTTGCATCTTCTAGATGTTCGTAGAGTCCTCAAGAGGTATCTCCGCAGGACGGCACCTTTCAGGAAGTCGGACAGGCTATTTGTCTCTTTCGGCGGCCCACGTAAGGGTTAAGCGGCGGCGAAGTCTTCGATTTCTCAGTGGATTAAGGAGTCTATCGCGTCGGCCTACCTTCTAAGAGGTAAGGTCGTTCCTGCAGGTCTTAGGGCACACTCGACTAGGGCGCAAGCGGCGTCTTGGGCGGAAGTCAGTTTAGTGCCGGTGGAGGACATCTGTCGGGCGGCTACATGGTCCTCGCTGCATTCCTTTGCGAAGCACTACAGGCTGGATGTGCTGGCATGGGAAGACGGGCGTTTTGGCGCAGCGGTTCTTCAGGCTGGGCTTGCTGGTCCCTCCCGTTGATATTCACTGCTCTGTTACATCCTCTATGGTTCTGGGACTGGACTAGAGGGACGCAAAGTAAGAGTAAATTAGACTTACCTGCTAATTGTTGTTCCTTAAGGAACTCTAGTCCAGTCCCGGATCCCTCCCTGGGACTTATGGGTCCATGCAGACTGAAGTTTCCGGGACAAGATGATAGGTCAAAGAGACCGCGGATGGGGAGTGGGCGGTCCTTGGGTAATGCAGGGAAGCCTCCTCCTTTTTTGCGCAGCAATGCCTACTACGCTCAGGAGTTTGGAGTTTTTCCGTTCTCGTGAGCTAGACCTTTCATCTGTGCGGTTCGTGTTCATTTTTCCATTATTCTAAAATGTTTACATAGTTTAGTCTATCAGTTTTGTGCTCATATCTACTTATTTGTTGCTCTGCTGAGTCTGCTTTGTCAATAGGTGCTGGTGGAAGGGGGCGGTTCTTGCCTATTAGTACCAGTGACATCAAAGCAATGACATCTTTCAGTCTCCAAAGCTGCTGGTGGAGGTTCACAACTCTATGGTTCCGGGACTGGACTAGAGTTCCTTAAGGAACAACAATTAGCAGGTAAGTCTAATTTACTCTTCTCCTGCCATGGTTTCCAAGCTCCTGAAAGTGAAGAAAGGCGAGGTTGGTAAATACTATGTAGACATCTGATGTGTTTTGAAACATTGGTGCCATGGGCATCAGACTAGAGCTAATAGGGGACTTGTCATCCTTGCTAGACTTTCCTCATGCTAGATAACATGAGGAGGGCTCTAGCTAAATTTGAAGAATGGTTGAGAATTTGACAACTGAGATGTAATGCTAAAAAAAATGCAGGGTCATGCAAGAATCCAAGGGAGCGGTACAATGTAGGGGGTGAAATTACATCTCCAGAAGCAAGCATGAATGTAGTCTTCACATATGGGTTTCGTCGGTACCGACAGAGCCTGTGCGGAAACGCTCCCCAGCGTCCAATAGGAAAGCTTTTGGGAGCATCCCACAGCGCCTGCATGCTGCCTTCCCACCTTTCCAACTCTCCCTCCTCAGTTTTTCATTTTCCGTGGAGCCGACAGGACGCATACCCCGTCACTGCAGAAAATGTATATTTTTTTTTGTTTTTTGTGGTCGCGTCTGCCTTCATTCGAAGCCTACCGGTACTGCCGGTTCTCTCTTTCTTTTTCAAAATAACCCCCAAAAACCTAGCTTTCTAAAAGATTTTTCTTTCAGGGCCTTTTCCCTCTCGTTGCTAGGCGCCATTTTGGGCACTAGGCCCACTTTTCTTCAAATATGGAGAAACCAGCTACTGGTTTCAAGAAATGTTCCAACTGTGGCGGTACCATATCCGTCACCGACACCCATGACTGGTGTCTCAAGTGTTTAGGTCCCAACCATTGTCCATTGGAGTGTCTCTCCTGCAGAAAGAAGACTAAGAGGGGCCTGCAGAATAGAGCTGCAAAACCTGGTACCCTTTTTACCGCAGATACGATGTCAGTTGCATCAACGTCTTCCAGGGCTTCATCTTCCTCCCATGGATCTCAGGTAACTAAACCTAAGTCTTCTAAGAATGGCCGTCCTCAAAGGGTAGATCTCCTTCCAGGTATCGAGATGCCACTGGCGTTGCCCTCGAAGAAAGTTCACCGGCAAAACAGCCCCGGCGGGAGGCCTCGTTCTCCAAAGCATTAACGGGGCCCCAGAATGTTCCAGAGGCTTCCACCTCGGCAGAACTACTGGTGCCATGTTCTGGGGTCGTACCCGCTTCCACCAGTACCAACACCCAGGCATCGGCAGGAGTGATTTATCAGAGAATCCTTGCTATCAAACGCAGTCTAGCGGCCCTCTTATCAGCTTCAGTACCGCTAAGATGGCTACAGATGGTTCCACAGTAATCGGTACCGACATCGGTACCTGTACCGAGCATACCTGTCTCGACCGGTATGCTTCCCCCCCATGCCGAGCCTTGAGTCTATCTCAGGTATCGAGGGGCCGGTACCGAGACACCCTGATACTGACTTCAAGCGGAAGCGGTACTGGTACTGTTCGTTGCAGGAACACCCGATGCAGAGATACTTTGAATCCTCCGATTCCGATGACTCTGACTCAGCAGTCCTTCTGAAGGATCCATCTCCTCCTCCTCAACGCAGAATGTCTCCTCCAGAAGACATATCCTTCCAGGATTTCATACGTGATTTAGCTCGAGGTCTTTCAATCACGGTGATTCCAGAGAAGGAACCCAGAGCAGAAGAATTAGAAATTCTTCAATACCCTACGACTCCTAAGGAGGCAGCTACCCTTCCCATTCACAGAATCTTGAAGGACTAGAAAGGGGGACTGTTACTTCTGGAGAGAAATCTGCAATTGTGAGTATATACTTCTGGGAATTTTTCTGAAAGGAATTGTTTTCTTTTAAAGCTAATTAATCTGTGAACCCACTATTTTTTGTTAAATTAGTCAGGGCCTAGTAGCAGCAGTTTAAGATTCAATTTAAAACACAGAAGAGAACTTTCTGGTTACCTTTCATACCCAGTAGAGAGCTGTAGTTTAAATTTCATTATAGGTTAGAGCCTAGCAGCAGCAAAGAGCTATAATTTAAATCAAATCAGAATATAGCTTACCTCAGCAGCACAGGATAGGGTACTGTGTAGCAGCCCTCTTTTAATAAGTGTTATATCCCTCCCTCCCCACACCCACCCACCCCTGGGATAAATCACAGCTTTATAGGTACTTGCACATCTTAAAAGACAGGAGGTGCTCTCAGGTGAAGCTCGTTACCCAAATCAGTCATACACTAAGGACCTGAGATTAATTAAGCTTCAGGTGAACAAGGTATATTAAACTTATTAGGTACAGTTTTATTGGTATAAATATCCATAGCACCCTTTAGTACGTAAAGAACTTAAAGATCTAAACACAAACTTAAAACTAAGATGCAGACAGCAGTCCAGCAGCGGGATGGGGCTTTCCAGTCTTTTGCATTGAGTGTCACATGTATGATTTTCTCCCAGTTGGTGAGAGGTCTTACGTGTGCACTAGGTGCAAGGAGCTCTTTGCTCTCAGGGAACGAGTCCGTTCTCTAGAGGCTAGAGTAGCAGACTTGGAAAACATAAGACAGACAGAGAGGTACATAGACGAGACCTACAGGGATATAGTCCTGAAGTCCCACCTCCAGTCTGGCAGCATCCCTGTTGCCATGGAGGAGAGAGGTCACGTGACAGGAGAGCATCACCCTGGTGTGGCAGAAAGTGATGCTGTAACTAGGACCTGTCCTCCAGGTGATGTAAACCCCTCTCGCACTGAGGAAGTTTCTCCAGGGCCATGTGCCCATGAGGGAAGGGTTAGGACAGCAGTTATGGTTGGTGATTCGATCATTAGGCATGTAGATAGCTGGGTGGCTGGTGGACGTGAGGATCGCCTGGTAACATGCCTGCCTGATGCGAAAGTAGCGGACCTCACGCGCCACCTAGATAAGGTCTTAGATAGTGCTGGGGAGGAGTCTGCTGTCTTGGTACATGTCGGTACCAATGACATAGGAAAATGTGGTAGGGAGGTTCTGGAAGCTAAATTTAGGCTTTTAGGTAGGAAGTTGAAATCCAGAACTTCCAGGGTAGCGTTCTCCGAAATGCTTCCCGTTCCACGCGCAGGACCCAAAAGGCAGGCAGAGCTCCGGAGTCTCAATGCGTGGATGAGATGATGGTGCAGAGATGAGGGGTTTGGATTTGTTAGGAACTGGGGAACATTCTGGGGAAAGGAGGGGCTCTTCCGAAGGGATGGGCTTCACCTTAACCGGGATGGAACCAGGCTGCTGGCATTAACCTTTAAAAAGGAGAGAGAGCAGCTTTTAAACTAGGTAATAGGGGAAAGCCGACAGTCGCCCAAGAGCGCATGGTTCAGAAGAATGTATCCTTAAAGGATAGTACAAAAAGCAGAGAGGTTCCAAAAAAGAGTAAAGTAGCCCAATTGCCCTCGAGTATGGAGCAGACAGAGCTTAAAGATCCCAAATTACCCATGTCTACCAATAGCCAAATTAATATGAATAAAATACAGTCTCTAAAATGCTTGTGTGCAAATGCTAGAAGTCTAAAAAACAAGATGGGAGAGTTAGAATATATAACACTAAACAAGAGGTTAGATATGATTGGAATATCAGACACATGGTGGAAGGAGGACAACCAGTGGGACACTGATACCTGGGTACAAACTATATCGTAATGATAGAGCTGATCAAATTGGTGGAGGGGTTGCGCTCTATGTTAGAGAGGGCATTGAGTCAGAAAGGATTAAAGTTTTGCAAGAAACAAAATTTGCTGTAGAATCTCTATGGATTGAAATTCTATGTAAAAAGGGGAAGGCGATGGCAGTGGGGGTGTACTATCGTCCGCCTGGCCAGAATGAACAAATGCATGATGAAATGCTCAAGGAAATCAAGGAAGCTAGCAAAAGTTACAGTGCAGTAATAATAATGGGTGATTTCAATTACCCCGGTATCGACTCGGTCAGTGTCACGGCAGGACATGCTAGGGAGATAAAGTTCCTAGATGAAATAAATGACTGCTTCTTGGAGCAGCTGGTTCATGAATCGACAAGAGGGGAAGCCATATTAGACCTAGTCCTTAGTGGAACACCAGATGTAGTGCAAGAGATAAGGGTGTTGGGGCCACTTGGCAATAGTGATCATAGCATGATCGCCTTTGATTTAATTAGTGGAGGAGGGATAGTAAGGAAATCCACAGTACTACCTTTTAACTTTCGAAAGGGAGACTATGATAAAATGAGGAAAACAGTTAAGAAAAAACTAAAAGGAGCAGTTGTGAAGGTTAAAGACGTACATCAAGCTTGGGTGTTGTTTAAAAATACTATCTTGGAAGCCCAAGCCAGCTTTATTCCACGCTTTAAGAAAAGTGGAAGGAAGTCCAAAAAACTGCCAGCATGGTTTAAAGGTGAGGTCAGAGAGGCTGTTGCCAAAAAAGCATCTTTCAGGAAATGGAAAAAAGAGCCAAACGACGAAACCTGGAAACAGCACAAGCACTGGCAAGTCAAATGCAAGGCATTAATAAAGCAGGCAATGGGAGAATTTGAGAAGAAGCTTGCTGCGGAAGCAAAAATGCGAAATAAAGATTTTTTCAAGTAAATTCACAGCAACAAACCTGTGAGAGAGTCAGTTGGTCCATTAGATGATAGAGGCGCTAAAGGGGCACTAAGAGGTGACAAGGCGATAGCAGAGAGACTGAATGAATTCTTTGCTTCGGTCTTTACTGAGGAAGATATAGGGATGTTACCCATGACTGTGAAGTGGTATTTAAAGGTGCAGAAGAATTGAAGGAAATATCGATACATATTAGATAAACTGAAGAGTAGCAAATCACCTGGGCCGGATGGTATACATCCAAGGGTGTTGAAAAAACTGAAATATGAGATTGCAGACCTGCTATTAGTAATCTGTGAACTATCATTAAAATCATCTCTAATTCCTGAAGATTGGAGGATAACCAATGTAACACCAATTTTTAAAAAGGGTTCCAGGGGTGATCCGGGAAACTACAGACCGGTGAGCTTGACGTCAGTACCGGGAAAAATGGTAGAAACCATCATAAAGAATAAAATTATTCAGCATTTAGATAGTCATGGCCTAATGGGAGACAGCCAACATGACTTTAGACAAGGAAGATCTTGCCTTACTAATCTGTTATGTTTTTTTGAAGGTGTGAATAAACAGGTGGACAAAGGTGAGTCGGTTGATATAGTGTATCTGGACTTTCAGAAAGCCTTTGACAAGGTCCCTCATCAGAGACTTTTGGCAAAACTAAAGAGTCATGGGATAGGAGGCAGTGTACTACTGTGGATCAGGAACTGGTTAAAAGATAGAAAGCAGAGGGTAGGGCTAAATGGCCAATTTTCCCAATGGAGAAAGGTGAATAGTGGTGTACCCCAGGGATCTGTGCTGGTCCTCTGCTTTTTGACATATTCATAAGTGACCTGGAAAGTGGAATAACGAGTGAGGTTATCAAATTTGCAGATGACACGAAACTATTTAAAGTTGTTAAAAACCCAAGAGGATTGTGGAAAATTGCAAGAGGATCTTGATAAATTGGAAGACTGGGCATCAAAATGGCAGATGAAATTTAATGTGACAAGTGCAAAGTTATGCACCTAGGGAAGAACAACCCAAACTATGGTTACACGATGCAAGGTTCCACTTTAGGAACCACCACACAGGAAAAAGATTTAGGCGTCATTGTGGATAACATGTTAAAACCCTCGGCCCAGTGTGCAGCGGCGGCCAAGAGAGCAAATAGAATGCTAGGTATCATAAGGAAAGGAATGGAAAATAAAACAAAAGATATTATAATGCCTCTATATCGTTCCATGATGAAGACCGCACCTTGAATATTGTGTGAAATTCTGGTCGCCGTATCTTAAAAAGGATATAGCATTATTAGAAAAGGTTCAGAGAAGAGCCACCAAAATGGTAAAGGGGATGGAAGGATACTCCTATGAAGAAAGGCTAAAAAGGTTAGGGCTCTTTAACCTGGAAAAGATACGGCTGAGGGGAGATATGATAGAAGTCTATAAATTAATGAATGGAGTGGAACGGGTAAACGTAGATCGATTGTTTACGTTATCAGAATATAGAAAGACTAGGGGACATGCAATGAAGCTACAGGGTAAACTATTTAAGACTAATAAAAGAAAATATTTTTTCACTGAACGTGTAATCAAACTCTGGAATTTGTTACCGGAGGATGTAGTAAAGGCTGTTAGTGTAGCTGGGTTTAAAAAAGGTTTGGACAATTTCCTGGAGGAAAAGTCCATAAACCATTATTAAGAAGGGAACCAGGATATCAATGCTTGACCCAGTACAAGCATTGTGGAACCTGTGTCTTTTGGGTTAACTGCTAGGTACGTATGACCTAGATTGGCCACTGTTGGAAACAGGATACTGGGCTTGATGGACCTTGGTCTGACCCATTATGGCATATCTTATGTTATCTTGTATGATCTTATGCTAAGAATGTGGGAAGCTCCTTTAACGGTGTCTCCACATTCTCGACGACTCAATACCGTGTACCGAGTTCCAAGCTGTCCTGGTTTTCAAAAGACTCAATTACCACACCATTCAATGGTAGTGGAATCGGCGATTCATAGGATTAAGAGTGCTAAAACGCATTCTTTCAATCCTCCAGGCCGTGAATTGAACATTTGATGCCTTTGGGCATCGATGCTTCCAGTCCTCCATGTTATCAGCCAGGATCAGCTCCTACATTCTCTATATGGGAATGTTCCTCAAGGAGGTTGCAAGAGACTTGGAGCTCATGAGCCCTTCCTGAGGAAAAAATGGGGGAATTCCTTACTCTGGTCAGACATGCCCAGAATGTGTCTAAGTTCATGAACCGTGCAACCTTTGATTGCTTTGAATGTATTAGCAGAACCTCTGCTATTTCCATCGGTGCACGTCGTATTACCTGGCTTCAGGCATCAGACTTAGAACAATGGGTGCAAGATAAACTGGGAAACATTCCTTGCAAGGAGAAAATCTCTTTGGCAAGGATTGGCAAGACAAGGCCAATCAGATTGAATCTGAAAATACTACCTTGAACAGACTATCAGTCTACAGCCAACCCAGCAAAGAAAAAGTCTGTCAAGAAACCCTTTTTCAACAAGAAAAAGAGATTTTACCCATCTTGCACCCATCCGGACCACTTTCCAGATCATGCTTCCCAAAAGGGGCAGCAACAAACCAGACAGCAGAGGAAGCCACAAGTTCCAAGAGCTCAACCAGCCCAGCAGACTCAGCCCCTGAGGGCTTTGACTCCTTCCTAGAGAACTTGGTCATTCTGCCCCTGAAAGGTCCAAAACCCCTCACCATGCCGGGCAGGTTATGCCATTTTGACAGAAGATGGCAGCAAATAACATCAGAAAACTGGACTCTGTCCATTGTATGAGAGGGGTACAGACTTCACTTTCACAGTATGCCCCCTCCTAAAATCATAAGACATTTCAATTCTCAGGTCCCTGCCACCGATCTCTTGTGTCAGGAGGTCGCATCATTTCTTGCTCAGGGAGCAGTAGAAGAGGTACCCATATCTCAACAGGGTACGGAGTTCTACTCCCCTTATTTTCTCATCCCAAAGAAAACAGGGGGACACAGGCCTATACTGGACCTCAGAGAATTAAACAGTTATCTGTTCCAAGAAAAATTCAAGATGATCTCCCTCGGAACACTCCTGCCATACCTTCAGAGTCAGGACTGGCTATGTTCTCTAGATCTAAAGGATGCATATAAGCATATTCTCATCCATGCAGATCACAGGAAATTCCTTAGATTCCTTTTCCATGGAAGACGCTTCCAATACAGGATTCTTCCCTTCGGTCTGGCTTCTGCCCGAGAGTCTTCACAAAATGCATGGCAGTAGTTGCAGCATTCCTAAGGACTCCAGGAATATTAGTCTTCCCCTATGGCTCATCCGAGCATTAACAGCTCCAGAAGCCATCTTCTCTCTTTCTCGCACTATGCAAATCCTTCAGTACTTGGGACTGGTCATAAACCTCCCAAAATCTCATCTCACCCCTTCTCAGTCTCTAGAATTCATAGGGGCTCGTCTAGACACAAGGCAGTCAAGGGCTTTCCTGCCACAGCCTTGTTGTTTTCGCATAGTACAGCTGGCCTCCCAAGCAGCTATGAAAATTTTCCTAACTGCTCAGGAGGTGGTTCCCTATGCTCGCCTTCATGTGCGAGCAGCCCAGTGGATCCTATCCTCTCAGTGGACACAGGCCTTGGATCGACTAACGGACAAAATCAGAAACTCCACACGTCTCATTTCGTCCCTGCAATGGTGGCAATCACTAGAAAACCTTCTCGTAGGCTCTCCTTTCCAGCAGCCTCTATACGTAGCCACCCTAACAGATGCGTCCAAGTTGGGTTGGGGGGCTCACTTGCACGATCTCTCAACTCGGGGTCTATGGACCCCACAGGAGGCTTGTCTTCACATAAACCTCCTAGAACTCAGAGCCATTTTCTATGCTATTTGAGTATTTCAGGCCCATCTCAGCTACAAGACAGTTCTGGTCCAGACCGACAATCAAGTAGCCATATTCTATGTGAACAAGCAGGGCGGAATGGGCTCTCTCTCATTATGCAATGAAGCTTTGCGACTCTGGGCCCTCACCAGAGAGCTTCAAATCCACCTTCTAGCGGTATATCTTCCGGGCATTCAAAATCTTTGGGCAGACAAACTCAGTCGAATACTGCTGCCACATGAGTGGTCTCTCAGTCAGACCAGCTTGCTCGAGTGTTTCATATCTGGGGAATGCCAGATATAGACCTCTTTGCAAGCCCTCAGAATGCCATACTTCCCCGATTCTGTTCCAGAATTCCTGCTCAAAAATGTCAGGCAAGGGATGCTTTCCTCCCCCACTGGGGTCAGGACTTCCTCTATGCCTTCCCACCCATTCCCCTCATTCCCAAAACTTTGTTCAAGCTTCAGATAGACAGAGGTAATATGATACTCATAGCTCCACGTTGTCCATGACAACCGTGGTATCTTCTGCTTCTGCGTCTCTCTCAAGCCACCTCTCTGGAGTTGGGGTGCGCTCCAGATCTTCTTTCCCAGGAGAACGGGACGCTATTGCACCCGAATCTTCAGTCCCTGCACCTCAGGGCCTGGTTACTGAAAGCCTTGGATTCCTGGATATCAACCTTTCTCAACAGGTAAAGGATATCCTTGTGGCTTCCAGAAAGCCCTTCCACAAGGCAATCCTACGCCTTTAAGTGGAAGAGGTTCTCTGTATGGTGTTCTCAAAGGCGACTTAACCCCCTTTCGCTACTGTGGAATCGCTACTGGAGTATCTCCTCCTTTTATCAAATTCTGATCTTAAAACCAATTCAGTAAGGGTCCATCTTAGTGCCATTGCAGCTTCTCGCAAACCTCTGGATGGACAACCTATTTCCTCTCATCCACTAGTAGCAAGATTTATGAGAGGTCTACTCTTAACAAAACCTCTTGTTCTCAGGCAGCTCATGAAACCACCCTTTTGAACCTTTAGCCACTACAGCTCTAAAGTTTCTTTCGTGGAAGGTCATCTTCCTAGTTGCCCTCACTTCTGCAAGACGCATCAGTGAGCTACAGGCCTTAGTGGCGGATCCTCCTTATACAAGATTTCACCATGATAAAGTAGTTCTTAGGACTCATCCTCACTTTATGCCAAAGGTGGTTTCGCCTTTTCATTTGAACCAAGTGGTTTACCTTCCTGTATTCTTCCCTAGGCCTCATGCCTCTAATGCAGAAAGGAACCTTCATACTTTAGATTGTAAAAGAGCCTTGGCTTTTTACATTCAAAGAACTAAGCAACATAGGAAATCTTCTCAGCTTTTTGTTGCTTTTGATTCTAGTCATTTGGGACCTCCAGTTTCCAAAAGAACTCCCTCTAGGTGGATTGCAGATTGCATATCCTTTGCATATGAGAGTAAGGGACTTTCTGTCGAAGGCCATGTCAAAGCTCACAATGTGAGAGCAATGGCAGCCTCTATGGCTAACCTTCGTTCTGTGTCCATTGATGACTTCTGTAGAGCGGCCACTTGGGCTTCGGTACACACCTTTACAGCCCACTATTGCTTAGAAAAGGACTCCCGTCGGGATGCCTTGTTTGGCCAGGCTTATCTCCAAGAACAAGCAGGAATGAGTCTTCACATGTGGGTACGTCGGCGCCGACGGAGCCCGCACGGAAAATGCTCCCCAGCATCCAATCAGAAAGCCTTTGGGAGCATCCCCCGCGCCTGCGCGGTGACTTCCCGCCCTTCCAACAGTCTCTCCTCAGTTTTCGTTTTTCCGCGGAGCCTACAGGACGTACCTCCTGTAACCGCAGAAACCTTTTTCTTTATATTCTTAATTTTTTCTTGTTTTGTGCGGTCGCGGCGGTCTTCCCCGTCGATACCGGTTCCACCGGTGCTTCATTCTTCTCTTTCCCTTTGCGAAATAATTCCCTCGTCAGTTTTTTCTTTTTTTATCTTTTGAGGCCTACTAGGCCTTTTTTTCCACATGGAGCCTTCTTCCCCTTTGAAGTGCCCTCACTGTGGAGACTTGGTTTTCTTTTTAGACTCCAAGGCCTGGTGTCTATCCTGTTTGGGCCCTGACCCTTTTTCCCCGGGTCCACGGGGCCTTAGCATCGGGAGAAGACCTTCTCTTTTTCGGGTATCCCTCGATGCCGTTTTTCCTCCTCGGGTGAGGTCCTCGGTTTATTCTTCCCTCCAGGATCAGGTAACCCACAAACAGTCTGTTAAGACTAGCCGATCCTTGAAGGGCAAGTCTCATGCCCAGCATGATGACGGCTCCGACCTTGCCCTCAAGACCACATTGGCAATAAGACCCCGGCGGGAGTCCTCGGGCTCCAAAGCATTTACGGGGTTTAAGGTTGTTCCTGGGGTTCACTCCTCACAGAACATACCTGAGCCATGCTCGGGGGTGGTATCCGCTTCGGGCGGTACCGATTCCCCGGCATCGGCACCGGTGTCGAGTGCTCCACTCCTCACCAAGGATCGTCAGCTGGTGTCCTCGGTGCCTTCGGGGCCGATCGATTCGACCCAGACTGGCTTTCCTGCATCCCAGCCATGCGCGGGGTTGGTACCAGCTTCGAGCGGTTCCGCTCCCCCGGCATCGGCTTCGACGTCGAGTGTTCCACTCACTGCCAGGGATTGCGGTCTGGCTTCGAGCGGTGCCGCTCCCCCGGCATCGACACCGGTGTCGAGTGCCCCACTCTTCACCGAGGATCGTCGTCTGGTGCCCTCTGTACCTTCGGGGCCGACCGGTTCGACCCAGACTGGCTTTCCTACATCCCAGCCATGCGCAGGGTTGGTATCGTCTTTGAGCGGTTCCGCTCCCCCGGCATCGGCCCCGATGTCGAGTGTTCCACTCGCCACCAGGGATTGCGATCTGGCCTTGCGCGGTACCGCTTCCCCGGAATCAGCACCGGTGTCGAGTGCTCCACTCTTCACCGGGGGGTCGTCGTCTGGTGTCCTCGGTAACCCCGGGACCGTTTGATCTGACCTGGGCTGGCTCTTCGGCCTCCCAGCCTTGCGCGGGAGCGGTGCCGGCCCCCCGGCATCGGCACGAGTGTCAAGTGCTCTGCTCTCCACTAGAGACCGTCATCTGGAAACCCCGGTACCTTCGGGACCGATCGACACGGACCAGGGTAGCTTGCCTGTATCCAGGCCAGCCGCGGGGTGGGTGCCGGCTTCGAGCGGTACAGATGCCCCGGCATCGGTGTCGGGTGTCCCACTCTCCACCGGGGTTCGTCATCGGGTTTCCTGGTCGGAGCCGATCGATACGCCCCAGAGGGACGTCCATCTCCCTTCGGCATGCTTGAGGGGGGTACCGGCTTCAAGCGGTACCGATGCCCCGGCGTCGGCGCCGGGGTCGAGTGTTCCTCTCGTCCCGGGACATCGTCTTCGGACGTCCGTGGTGCCTTCGGCACCGACCGACTCGATCCCGATCGTCTCTCATGTGGGGGCATCGCCGGTACCACCACCAATGTCGGGGCCTTCTAGGCGTGCATCGATAGCCCCACTCGCTTCGATGCCCAGTCTAGAATCAATATCCAGTCTAGATGACTTGGTTACGGCATCGCCGATGCCACCTCCGACTTCGGGGTCTTCTCGGCATGCACCGATAGCCTTGCTCTCTTCGATGCCCAGTCTAGAATCGATATCTAGTCTGGATGATTCGATTCCGACGCGGTGGGGAACCGGTCCAGGTCGTTTCCGACTACGCAGTACCGAGGATAAGCTCCCTGGTTATCTCGGGGCCGCTTCGGCAACCTTCGCTACCTGCTCAGATGGCACCGATATCGGTATCGGTGTCGATTCCTGCAGTTCCATCGGTGCCATCGATCCTTGCTATGCCTAGCTTGGTATCGATACCGGGTACCGATGATGCAGTACTGACTGCCTCGAATCGGAGCTGTCAGTACCGTCCCCCATATGGCAGAATTCTTTCTCTGTACCAGCCCCGTGGGTCTTCTGGTGTTCACGACCCTCATTCTGCCTCAGCCGACCCGGGAATAACTCCTCTGGGAGATCCTTCGTTTCAGAAATTTCTCCTTGACATGGCAGCTTTTCTTGCCATTCCTATTCCTGGCCCTACCCTCACCCAAGATTCTGCCGAAAAGGGGACCATCATGCTTCCTTTACATCATTCCTTGCAGGACCTTCTTCTGAGGATCTGGGAATCACCTTTGAAGGTTCCTGCGCCTTCTACGGCCATGAATGTTCTGTATCAGGTGCCTCCTTCTTCGGGGTTTCAGAACACCCAGCTTCTGCATCACTCCCTTGTAGCGGAATCAGCGATGAGGAAGGTCAGGAGTAAGAAGAAACACTCTTCTTATCTGCCAGGTCGTGCATCTAAAGCACTTGATGCCTTTGGACGTCAAACCTTCCAAACTTCTATGTTGGCTTCCAGAATCATTTCATATATTTTTTATATGAGTCTAACACTTCAGGAGGTCACAGAGAAATTATCTCTTCTGTCTCCCTTCTTGTCAGAACCTCAGGCCTCTGACTATTCCTTGCTTCTTGATCATAGCAGGAACATCTCTTGGTTTCTTTACCGTGCTTCCCTAGACTCTTTTGAGTCTGTTAGCAGATCCTCGGCTATTGCCATTGGAGCACGTCGTACTGCGTGACTGCAAGCTTCAGGCTTGAGCAGATGGGCACAACATACACTGGGTAACTCTCCTTGTACTGGAGAAAATCTCTTCAATAGGGAGGCTTTACGTCAGGTTGCTCGCTGCTCCACTGACTTCCCGGGCTATGGAAACCATCCCAAGCCTCCTTTTTCTCCGGGACGTGGGAAATATCCTACAAACCCTTCTCTCCCGAAGAGGAGGAGGGTTCACCCTTCTTCTGCCCATTCCCCCGGTGTACCCGAGCAAGGGACGTTTCATCCTAGTCTTTAGTCTCCAGGCTCAAACCAGTCTACCCATAACAGCGCCCATAGGTTCCGGCATGGTGCACCATACAGTTAACTTTTCTTTTCCCCTGCTTGAGTTGGTGCCATGCTGAAATCCTTCTTTTCCTTCCAGCGTAGTCTGGTTGTCTTCCTTCAATGTATATTCTGAATGACTCCTCCGGCAGGGACGGTGTCTCCGCTACCTTGCCTGTTTTCTCTCTGTTCTCATACAGGAGAATACCCTCTATTGTTTTGTTCAGTTGCTGTCAGTTTTATCTTATAATTCTCCCACACAATGCCCTCTGCATTCTTCGGAGAAGCTTTCTATTATGGGCCCTTGCCACAGAGCATTGACCTTGGTCTCTGCGGGGTTTTTTCTTTACAAGAGACAAGTTCTCTGCGTGAATGTCCACGGAGTTCCCATTCTGACCGGAATATACCCCTGCTCCACAGAAATGGAGTCTCTATATTTCTTCAGGTGGGTTCACCCCTATTTTTGGACCATCACATCCCCCGTGTGAAGGTTTTTCTGTGGCTCAGTGGCAGGCATATCTTCTCAAGATTATTTCATGTCTGTATGTGCATACCTGTTTTTGCGACTGTGTGGCATACCCACCGCGTCTCTGCTGTATATCTATACCTATCCACCCCGTAGGTATATGTATATATATCACCCCTGTCTAGGCATATATACTCTCACATGCATCGACATGTATGCCTTCCGTGTGTGTATGTGTATGTGTGTATATATATATATATATATATATATATATATATATATATTTAGGTAGGCGCATACCGGGAGATGTCCTTAGCGCCCTGTGTCATGCCTATCTCCATGACTGTCGGTGCTTAGGATTTTCATTTTCGTATGGGGTCCAGTCAGTCACCTTGCCTATTATTATACGGCTCAGTAACTGGGACGGGTTATACTAACCATTACTGCTGTGCGTCAACAGCTTCTATTTTTGTTATACATCTCCCGGGCTATGCAGTCTCACACTCAGTGTCTTCCTATCTCTTGCCAGCTAGGAAAGACAGTGTGCATCTTCAGTATTCCTGAGTTCACTTCAGTTCTCCTTGGGAACAGGGGCTTTTTTTTTTTCCATACCCCCTCTTCCCTCCCGGACTGGGCCAAATTACCAGATCGGTCAGCCTTCCTTTTTTTTTTAGTCCTCACTGTTATGACTCTGTTCCTGAACGGGTCCCAGCTTTCCCGTCAAAGCTTCTCTTTGGGGACCTGCCGATCTTCTCCTGCCCCGGTGGACACCTGGGTCTCCTGCCCGTCCCAGTCCGGGACTACTTCTCGCTGCTGTGGAGTTTCCTTGAAGATTCTGCTACTGCATCTACTGTCTACTTCCTACAATCCAGTAGGTAAGCTCTACATTGTGCTAGTTCATTAATTTTTTTAAATGATGCTTGTCATACCTTCTAAGGACTTTTTCCCTGTAGTCTTAGTTTCGCTGTTCCTCTACAGCTCTGCTCTATTCAACTCCTACCCCCCATCCCTCGGGGGATGCTGGAGATCCAGGTTGGAAAATGCCGTCCTGTTCCGGGATGCACATTTTATGGGATCTCCCCTGGCACCCTTAGCTAGGGAGTCCCCACATGTGAAGACTCATTCCTGCTTGTTCCTGGAGATAGCACAGTTACTTACCTGTAACAGGTGATCTCCGGAACAGCAGGAATTAGTCTTCACAACCCACCCGCCTCCCCTAGGAGTTGTATCTCTCTATCTTCCTTTCCTCTTTCTCTCCCTTTGTCTCAGCTATGAAACTCAACTGAGGAGAGACTGTTGGAAGGGCGGGAAGTCAACGCGCAGGCGCGGGGGATGCTCCCAAAGGCTTTCTGATTGGATGCTGGGGAGCATTTTCCGTGCAGGCTCCGTCGGCGCCGACGTACCCACATGTGAAGACTAATTCCTGCTGTTCCGGAGATCACCTGTTACAGGTAAGTAACTGTGCTTTCTCCAGCTTCTCTTTCAGACTTAGTACAACTCCTACCCACCATTCTGGGTTTTGATGCCAGAGATCCATGGGAGGAAGCATGACCCATCTCACCCTGGGTTCGCAGCTTGCTGGGGTCATCCCCCTGGCATCTCTCAGCTGGGGAGTCCCCATATGTGAAGATTACATTCCTGCTTATTCCTGGAGATAGCGTAGTTACTCACTTGTAACAGGTGATCTCCGGGAACAGCAGAAATTAAATCTTCACAACCCACCCACCTTCCCTGGGAGTTCTCTATCTCTCTCTCTCTTTTTCTACTTTTCTACTTTTGTCTCAGCTATAAACTCAACTGAGAAGGGAGAGTTGGAAAGGCGGGAAGGCAGCATGCAGGCGCTGTGGGATGCTCCCAGAAGCTTTCCTATTGGACGCTGGGGAGCGTTCCTGCACAGGCTTTGTCAGTACCGACAATACCCATATGTGAAGACTTAATTCCTGCTGTTCCCGGAGATCACCTGTTACAAGCGAGTAACTACGCTTTCTGTCCATGAAAGAAGAGTGGGATCTGGGCATGATTGATTGTTGCTGAATGTGGCTAAACAGGTAGAAAAGGCAACGGCGAAAGCCAGAAGGATGTTTGGGTGCAGAGGGAAAGGAATGGCCAGCAGTAAAAAGGAGGTGATAGTGCCTCTATAAGTCTCCGGTACCAACCTCATTTGGAGTATTCTGTGCTTTTTCGGAGATCACACCTTCAAAACAATATGAACAGCATTGAGTCTGTGCAGAGGGTGACTACTAAAATGGTTATTTTTGTTCTTCATTATAAAGCATATGAGGACAAATTTAAAGATCTTAATATGTATATGTTAGAGAAAGGCAGGATAGAGGAGATATAATAGAGACGTTTAAATACTTCCGTGGCATAAATGCGCAAGAGGAGATCCTCTTTCAATTAAAAGCAAGCTCTGCTACGAAGGGACTTAGGATGAGGGTGAAAGGGGATAGACTCAGGAGTAATATGCGGAAATATTTCTTTATGAAAAAAGTAGTAGATACGTGGAATAGCTTTCCAGTGAAGGTGGTAGAGATGAGGATTCAAAAAAGCATGGGACAAACACAGAAGATCTCTAAAGGAAAAAAGGGGACTATTATAGTTGATATGGAAGGGTAGACTAGATAGGCCATGTGGTCTCTTTCTGCCATCATGTTTCTGTGTTTCTTCAAGAGGTATGACATTTGCATACTCCCCTGCGTTTAGTCATTTCCTTGTGGGATTTCAGCCTGGTGCTCCGGGCCATGATGTCAGAGCCCTTAAATAAATAAATAAATAAATAAAGACTTGTCTTTCTGGTTGCAATCTGTTCAATGAGACATATCTCACAAATACAATGCTGGGAATCATAAAGAAAGGAATGGAGAATAAAACGAAGGATGATATAATGCTGCTGTATTGCTCTAAGATGCAACCACATGTTGAATATCATAATTCTCGCCTGCATATCTTAAAAAGGATATAGCAGAATTAGAAAAGGTACAGAGAAGAACAACAAAAATGGTAAAGGGTATGAAAGGATATGCCTTCAAGGAGAGGCTTAAAAGGTTATAGCTCTTCAACTTGAAAAAGAGATGACTGAGGATGGGAGGACACAGCGGCTCGCATAAAAAGCGCCGCCGGCAGGAGATAGCCCCTTCAATGGGAGGACACAGCGGCTCGCATAAAAAGCGCCGCCGGCAGGAGATAGCCCCTTCAACAACTGCAGCCATCTTTGGAAGCTCCCCGGTCGGGGTCGAGCACAGTGCGAGAAGCGATTTCCCGCTCCTGCACTCCAGCCCAATCGGGGCTGTGGGGAGGACACAGCGTCTCGTATAAAAAGCGCCGCCGGCAAGCAGCGCCCACGCCTTGCGGGCCTCGCAAGAGGGCCCTTTGGCGTGGCCCTTAGGCAGGGCACGACAAGCGAGAAAAAACTGTAACCTAAGAAATTCATCGGAAGAGAGCCCTCTCCCCGCCCGGAGACAAGCAACCGAAGCAGCAGACACTCTGAAAACCTGCATTCACAAAAGAGCTCATCGAATGTGAATCCCTCTCCCTGCACCAAGACCAACCGCTGAAGCATCAGACGCTGAAGCAGCAGACGCGGAGGACACGTCCATTCACAAAAGAGCTCCTGTGTAGCCACGACTATCATCGTTCACCCCTGTCCAATCGGGACACGGCCCCTAGGCTAAGGCGCCTAAGACTCCACTACTTTTGACTCAGATACAACGAAGAAACAATCAACGCGGAGTCCAGCATCTACTCCCAAGTACAGCTGAGCTCCCCTAGAGGGTCGAGATCGCGTACTTCACCCTCTCCACAGAACCGCAATCGCAGCAAGTATACCCTTTACAAACTATCCAGCTGATTTATCCCTTTACAATATACACCAGAACCCACCTATCCACTCTGCTCAACCGTCTAGTTAGACTAGACATCAATGTTAGCAGTTATACGCTACACCGAATATACCAATTAATGATGTCAGTAACTTTCCTACATTACTGTTGTCAGTAGCATTTTCAAATTACTGTTGCCAGTAGCTATCACATTTGTAATACTGTTGCCAGTAGCAGTTCCTCAATTATTACTGTTGCCAGTAGCTGTCACATTTGTAATACTGTTGCCAGTAGCAGTTCCTCAATTATTACTGTTGCCAGTAGCTATCACTTTTGTAATACTTTTGCCAGTAGCAGTCCCTTACTGTTGCCAGTAGCTAACACATATTTAATACTGTCGTCATTACCCTGCCTAAGCTGAAAATCTCCTCAAAACCGCACAATACTGCTGTATCTTAATCCATACTCTATCTTATTAGAATTATAGCTATCACCAATAGTTTCATTTATAACTTCACACATTCTAAGGTCACTGCCTTGTCAGAGTATAACCTCACTGACATCAATCACTTTATCTAGGGTCTTCCATGACCAAATATTAATACTACTTGATTCCATATTCTGTTGTCAGTAGCTAATTTATACTACTTGATTCCATATACTGTTTTCAGTAGCTAATTAATACTACTTGATTCTTATATTGTTGTCAGTAACCTGCATTTTTACAGTCATCAGAAGTTCCAACATGAACTATAAAAAAATGCTATTGTTTACCTTGAATCTCACCTTATACATTGTCAGCCTACTACTCTCTCTCTACCCCCTCCCTGCTAATGCCTTCACCCCACCTTTGAACCTCCCAGAGTTCTCTTACATTCATGTTATCCCTCATCGTCAGAGACATAACACTCACCAACTATTCTTAGGAAATTCTAAGATAAATCACCACAGACTGATTCAGATAAAGACATACTCTAAAACCAACCACATAAATGCAGGCAATGCTTTCACACACTTATCCTTCATCCTCATCAATGCTAGGTCAGTTAGAAACAAAACACCTATCATAACAGATCTAATTAATACAGAAAACCCAGACCTACTATGCATTACTGAGACATGGTTAACAGAATCCGACTCAGTCCTGTTAAATCAATTAAAAGTGCAAGGATACTCCATCTTCACCTGCAATAGGAAACATATAAGAGGAGGAGGTGTTCTTATATTAGCTAAATCTAATCTCGGGTTATCCCCTACTTTATGTGAAAACCCTGATGACACAAATATACTCAAAATTGAAAATAAGGACATAGCAATCTGCTTGATATACAGACCTCCGACTGCAAGTAATCAAAATGTTGACACCATACTAGAATCGGCTTGCAATTCTACAATAAGGAAACCCCTTATCTTGCTAGGTGATTTCAATCTGCCATCTCTCTCTAACAATCAAGAAACATCTTTCTTAGAAGCGATGGAAGAGATGGGCTTCAAACAAACAGTTAACCAACCAACTCATACTAAAGGAAACACTCTCGACCTAATATTCATCCCTACCCATTATACAACCACATCTCATTATGTCTCACCTTCCACATCTCAAGTCCCTTGGTCTGACCACTATCTGATTAGGTTCGCTTTCCACCTCCCACAACACACCAAAGCACCCCTTGTCAATCTACAACAAGGTCAAAGATTTCGACCATTCAACAGAGAAGAGTTTCTTGAATCAGTACTCCCTAGATTGGATCCTTATATCTATAACCTTGATGACGCAATATCAAGCTGGAATTCCATTATTGGATCCGCATCAGAACCATATTCAGCGAAGATTCGCCATAAAATGAGAAAAAATGAAAAATGGTATACTATTGAACTTGCAATTCTGAAGAAAGGTCTTAGAAAAATGGAATCTACTTGGAGAAGGAAAAAAACTCACGAACTCAGAATACAATATTTCTCACTACTCAAAGATTATAAGGATGCGATTAATAATGCTAAAAAACAATATCACTCTAAAACTTTATCTAAAGCTATTAATCGTCCTAGAGAACTATTTGAGATTGTCAAATCGTTAACCAAATCCCCATCCAACAATTCTCACAAAATTTGTATTAACCCGCAAATACTTGTTGATCACTTTGCAAATAAACTCAAACTTAACAGCCATTTCACCCCACCTAGCCTATCTCTTTCAGATAATAACCAACTGGAATGGAAAGCCTTCCATCCTATTACCAACAAGCGCCTTCTTCAGACAATCTCCAACCTAAATACTACAACCTCTCTTCTTGATCCTTGTCCAGTGACTTGGATAAAATCAGCAAAAACAGAACTTGCCTCAGACTTACTGAACATAGTAAACCAATCTCTTCAACAAGGATGTATAGCAGATGTCCTCAAAAGGTCAGCAATCCGACCGCTGTTAAAAAACAAAGCACTAGACAGCAACGACCCAACTTCATATCGTCCCATTGCAAGTATTCCATTCCTTGCCAAGATTATTGAAAAGATTGTGCAAACACAGCTGCAAGATTATATAGACTCATCAGCTCCATTAGATGATCATCAATATGGATTTCGCCCATATCATGGTGTAGAAACACTCCTAACAGCACTATTTGATACAATCATCAGAGGTATCGATAATACCAAGCGAGCCTTCATTCTCATATTCATTGATATTTCCTCGGCCTTTGACACTGTAAACCATATCACGCTCATTTCAAGACTTTCTCAAATAGGCATCAAAGATAAAACCCTTGAATGGTTCATATCCTATTTTACTAACCGGACCCAATATGTGCAAATAGATCGAAATGCCTCATCCCCATTTCCACAAGAACAGGGCATCCCTCAAGGCTCTGCCCTTTCGGCTCTTTTGTTTAATCTCTATCTTCAACCCATCTGTTCCATATTTAAACGCTTCAAAATCAACTACCACATCTACGCGGACGACATCATGTTATACTCGCCATTTGATGTGTCCAACCCGGATTATAGCAACATCTGTCGTTGCCTCACTGAAGCTGAGCTGTGGCTGAAATCAATGAATATGAATATTAATTTTAAAAAAACAGAAGTTTTATTCATAACAAGAAACACAAGCTTCACTCCCCCACTTGAAATCAACATTGGAAAAAACTCTCTCCCAGTCAAAGATGAGATCAAATATTTGGGAGTCACTCTGGATAAGACCCTCAGCCTCACCAAACATATAAAACAATCTGTAAAAACAATATATTTCAAATTAAGGACAATCCAACAACTTAGACCATTGCTAGATAACACTGATTTCAGAACCATAGTACAAACACTTATTACACCACATTTAGACTACTGTAATGGTATTCTTCAAGGGACCTCTAAGAAAAATATTCACACACTTCAATTAGCCCAAAATGTCACCGCAAGGATTATCTATAAAGCGAAACTTTCAGATCATATATCTCCGATTCTCTACGCTCTCCATTGGTTACCCGTCTCATGCAGAATCATCTACAAGTCCTTAGTCAATACATTTAAGATCTTTAATAATATAGCTCCATCCTTCTTATCTACGCTCATCAACATCCCACATGAAAATAGATCAAGACGAAGAATAAACCTTCACACGTTACAAGTCCCTGATTCTATTCGAAAGACAAGTCAGAAGACAAGCAACACAGCTTTCTCATACTTCGCCCCTACGTTATGGAACAACCTCCCGTCTGAAATCAGAGAAATCAAGGACCTTCAATTATTTAGAAAAAATCTAAAAACCCATCTATTTACTCTGCACTACAATAACCTCCACATTGAAGATAATCCTAACACAGAGAAAACCACCGATCATCAGTCACTCACTGACCCTACCTAGACAAGGCATAAAATCTTTCCCACACATTCACATTGCTCACCTAGTTAAGCTTACTCTTTGAAAGCAATTACTTGTCGCTAATGTGAATAACTGTAATTTAATGTAAATATATCCCATTACTGTTGATATACTGTTGGTAGCCTGTTATCTCATTGTATTTTTTGAGTTACATTTAATAGTTGAATGTTCATTGTTCTAAATCTGTTTTATGTAAAATAATAGTACTCTATTATTAAAGTTTGTTACCTGTAAACCGCCACTGATCGCTGGAAGTGGTGGTATAGAAAAGATGTATAAATAAATAAATAAATAAATATGCGATAGAGGTCTTTAAAATGAGTAAGGTGCAATGAGTAAATTTAGATCAGTTCCTTCAAAAAGTAGAAAGACTAGGGGGCAAGCAATGAAGCTACAGTGTAGCACATTTAAGACTAATTGGAGAAAATATTTTTTCACACAACTTGTAATCAATCTCTGGAATTTACCGGAGGATGTAGTAAAAACTGTTAGTGTAGCTAGGTTTAAACGAGGTCTGGACAAGTTCCTGGAGGAACAGTCCATAAACCATTATTAAAGAGAACCAGGGAAATGCACTGCTTACTCATGGGCCAAGCAGCATGGAATCTGTATACCTTTTTTGGATCCTGACAGGTACGTGTGACCTGGATTGGCCACTGTTGGGAACAGGACACTGGGCTTGATGAATCCTTGGTCTGACCCACTATGGCACATCTTATGTTCTTATCTCCGAGCTTCAGGTGGTGTTATGCAGGGATCCTTACTTATCCTCTTTGGAGGAGGCAGTCTGCATTTGTCCCATTCCTTTTTTTTTTAAATCCAAGGTAGTATCTTCCTTCCATGTGAATGAGGTGGTTTGTCTGCCTTCCTTTTCTAAGCAGCAGTGTCGTGAGAAGGACAAGGACTGTCTCCTGGTGGATGTCCAGAGTGCGCTTCTCCAGTACTTGAGGGTTTCTAATTCCTTTTGCAAATCAGGCCATCTATTTGTGCTGTTTGTGGGTCCGCGTAAAGGTGATGCGGCTGCTAAGTCTACCTTGGGGTGCTGGAAGCTGATGCTGATCCTGTACATACTGTAGTTATGCTTTCTATTCTGTTGAGGATTATCTTCACCGAGGTTGTGTGAGGTAAGTTTCCTTAACACACATGCTTGGGTACAAACACCTCAGCAGTGCAGTGACTTCAAAGAGCTTGACCTTCCCCAACCTGAAAGTTTGAGGAGAAAAGCGTTGCTTAAAAATATATATTTTAAAAAATCTCCTTTTGCAAACAGCTACAAAAATAAATAAGTAGCCAAAACAACAGAAAATGTTATCTAATTTAAAAAAAAGCCCCTTTAAGAACTCTCAAGCAAAGAATTTGTATTTAGGGCCTTACAATTACCTTGCTTGGAATGGATTCCCTCTGGGAATGGCCTAATTTGCAAATTATTCAAAAAAGGCTACAAACGTCATCTATTCGAACTTCCTCCAAATTGCTCCCAAGGTTCCATAACCTTCAGCATCAGTAACTGCTGTTTCAGGAAATTTCTGCCCTACAGAACAAATCCGTAATCGAGCTTGATTCGCCATGGTAGGAAGGGTGGGGATTTTACTCTAGGTACTTCCTGGTCACCAAGACGTTAAAGGTATATCATCTCATTGTAGATCTAAGAGATCTGAACAAATATTTGGTCAAAGAAGAGTTCAGAGTGATTTCTCTAAGCACCCTACTTCCCTATCTACAAACAGAGGATTGGTGATACCCTCTGGATTTAAAGAAAGTGTGTAACCCGTATTGAGATGTTTCCTGTGACTGGGATGTATTTCAGATTTGTTGTAGGAATGCAGCACTTACAATACCGTGTACTGCCCTTTGGCTTCATATTGGCTTCTTGAGTGTTCACAAAATGCCTCTCTGTAATAGTAGCATTTTACGCAGACTGGGAGTACACGTTTTTCTCTACTTGGATGATTGGCTGCTCAACACAAGGAATTCTGGAATCCATGTGAATCGTCTTTTGGGTGTTGGAACTACTAGAGTTCATAATCAATTACTCCAAGTCCTATCTTTCCCCTCCCAACAACTGGAGTTTATCAGAGCTCTGCTCGATAACACTCAGGGGGGAGTTTTTCTCCTGCACGATTGACTATTGATTGGTAGCCATAGTACTGGAAATTCAAATGAGTCAGCAGACATCAGCTTGTGCCATGCTGAGACTATTGGTCCACATGGCCTCAGTGGTTCACTTAACATCTTTGGCATATCTGTATATGAGATGAGCTCAATGGACTTTGCTATCTCTCTTAGTTCCAAGAAGTTGATCTGAGTGCTCAAACGCTCTAATTCAAACAGTCAAGTTGCTATGTTCTACATCAACAAACAGGGAGGGGGGGTTCTAGAATGGAGCCCAACAAGATGACAGCCTTGCCTGACGCTTCCTAGGACCCAGAGCATTTCTTCCTTCTATTCATTGCCTATTACTGAATTGATTTGTGGTTTTGATAGAAAAAAATTCAGAGATGGCAGAGAAGAAAGGTGCATTATCAGATCCTCAGTACATCCTTCCGTCTGGATCTAAGAGACAAAAGAAGAGTCCTCCTACACCTGTTAAAGCCATTGAATCGGCAGATATGGTGCTATAGGAGCTGAGAAAATTAAAATGGATTATGGAAAATCAGGTTGCGATGTCAGCAGCCATTAGAAGAGCTGTAGAGCAGCTATCTACGCAAATAAGCGGCACTCAGTTGCTCAATGAACAAGTTTTGGGAGGCATGAGGAATCTCAAACTCTGCCTTCATAGCTTCATAGAAAGAGTGATGTATTCGATAAGGTGCAGATGCATGAGTCTTAGTATTCAGCTGTATATGTATAAAAGTTCCAGGATCTACGCCGCCTCCTGCTATTCGTAACCCAAATCTGTACCCCTGCTTCCATTGGCTGGGGTTAAGTATGGTGAGTCGTACTGGATTACAGGCACCTTTCTTACATTTCTTAGGTTCTGGTAATGATAATTTTTCCAAGATAGCTACTCGATTATCTCCATCTCGTCCCATAGGCGCACCAGGCCAGGTAGCATAATACACGCATTCCCACTTGGGACAGTAGTAAGCATCTTTGGATGATGTACTGTAGACGGTTGGGGAAGATTTCCCAGTACCCTTTCCCCATCCGTATGCTCCTTCAGGACACATATATTTATCATCATAGTAGTAGGCATGCTCCCAATATCCACACTTGTAATAGACATTTCTGTTGATCACCTCACAAGCATCAAAACTCAGGGTAACATGCTTCGTGGGATCAGGAAGCTGTCATGTGGCATTTATGAGGGCTCCGTCCTCATCATTCCATCGTATCTCGAGTACATAATAAGAGGGGTTCTGCCGGGAGTTGTAACAAGTCTTACTTTTCCCCTTCGTACAGGTATTTAATTCTGTGCCGTTATAGATACACCGGCTGACTATACCAGTGCAAGTATAGTAGGAATGGTAAAGTAAAGTCTGAGTGACCTTCTGTCCAGTTCGGGTGGTAGTTATGCAAGCTGCACAAGGGGGTAAGGCAAAAGTCTTCTCCAGGAATCCCAGGACCACCACTCCCACAAGATAATAGTGGAAGAACATTATGGTTACAGTCTTTGGAGGTCAACTGGAATATTGGGTATGTTGAGCTTGTAGGGTTTCTTATTTTTTTCCTGCTTCGACTGCCACTCTTACGTGAGAGGGGTGGGATTGTAGATTCGGAAGATTCTTATAGTGCTGGTTGTCTCCGCAATGTGAATCGCAATGGAGTCTCTGGATCACTTACTGAAGTCCATTGACCAGGTTCAGGAGCAGCTGCTGGCTTCACTCGACTGTGATGGATCCAGAGTTCGAGTTCTGCGACTTTTACTGCAGTTGGGGTTGACAAGATGACAACATAAGGTCCCTTCCAATGCGGCGCCAGCAGGGTCTTTCTCCACTCTTTGATCCACACTGACACTCCTGGCTTGAAGGGATGCAGAGATTCTGTCAGATTGATGGGCAATCGATCTTGTACCCAGGCATGAAGACTCTGCAAAACAGAACCTAAAGCCAATAGTTCTTCTCTAGTTATTTCAGATCCTATTTGTTTCATATCTCCTTTAATTCCCTGTACAATGGGTGGAGGTCGCCCATACAAAATCTCAAAGGGGGAAACGCCCAAAACTTGGTTGGGGCAGAACGTATCCTAAGAAGGGCTATAGGGAGAACCTGGAGCCACTTTAGGTGTGTTTCTTGACAAAGCTTGGACAACTGAGATTTCAGGGTTCTATTCATGTGTTCTACCTTCCCTGAACTCTGGGGTCTATAGGCAGTGTGCAACTTCCATTGTATCTGTAGAGCTCGGACTAACTGTTGAGTCACTTGGGACACAAATGAGGGTCCATTGTCTGACCGTATAGTCAATGGTATTCCAAATCAAGGAATAATCTCATGGAGCAGTATTTTTGTGACTTCTTGAGCCTTCTCTGTTTGGGTGGGACGGGCTTCTACCCACCCAGAAAATGTGCAAACTAGAACTAACAGGTAGTGATATCCATTTGCTCATGGCATTTCAGTAAAATCTACTTGAATATCACTCATGGGGGCCACCCCTACTGACTGAACTCTTGGGGGTGGAACGGGACCTTGCCTAGGATTGTTCTTGGCTCATGTCTTACATTGCTGTGCCACTGAAGTAGACAAGGGTCCTAGTAGTGAAATGCAAAAGTGGGGTCTCAGGGCTCTTTCCATGGCCGTTTTCCCATAGTGCGTGGCCTGATGAAAAGCATGAACAAAAGCTGGCCCTAATGCTTCAGGAATGACTGTAGGGCCTGGAGGTGAGCTACCCTCTGGAGGTGGCAGCACTATCCAACCTTTTTCTGTTAGGACCCCTCCCTCCTTTTCACAGAAATAATCCAACTCTTTGGTAGTGTATCGGGGAGCCCATGAGCTAAGGGGCACGGGAAATATGGCTGCTTGCACTGAAGTGTCTTTGGTCACAACTCGTCCAGTTGTGGCTGCTTTTCGGGCGGTGACATCAGCAAATCTATTCCCTCGGGTAACTTCTCCTACTCCTGTCTGGTGACCTCGACAGTGCATGACTGCAACTTGCTTAGGGGCCCATACAGCATCTAATAATATCAATATCTCGGGCCCATACCTAATGGACTTGCCTCCTGAGGTGATCAACCCTCGACCTTTATACAAGGCTCCATGTGCGTGCAAAGTGGTAAAGGCATACTTGGAATCTGTGTACACATTTAAACGGAGTCCTCCTCCTAATATCAGTGCTCTAGTGAGAGCTATCAGTTCAGCCTTCTGCGCTGAAGTTCCTGGGGCCAAAGCTGAGGACTCAACTACCAGATTCAAGGGTCACCACTGCACATCCAGCACAACGATGTCCATTGATGACAAGACTGCTTCCATCCACAAAGAAAGTCTGTTCAGGATCCTCCAGAGGAACATCAGTTAAATCTGGGCGACTTGAAAATAGTGTCCATAGTCTGTACACAGTCATGATCAGGGGGCCCAGGACCAATTGGAAACAATGTAGCAGGATTAAGAGCTTGACTAACTTTTAACTGTATCTGGGGGTTTTCACACAACATGCTCTGATATTTTAACATTCGTGAATTCGTTAGCCAGAAACTTCCTTTGTGTTCCATGAGGGTGAGGACAGAATGGGGTACAGTCACTTGAAGATTTTGTCCTAGAGTGAGCTTATCTGCTTCGTTCACTAAAAGGGCTGTTGCTGCAACAGCTCTCAAACAAGGGGGCCAACCTCTTGATACCACATCCAGCTGTTTTGACAAATAGGCTACTGGCCATTGCCAAGATCCAAGAGATTGAGTCAGCACCCCCAACGCATTTCCTTGTGACTCATGGACATAGAGATGGAAAGATTTCTGGACATCTGGGAGACCCAGAGCTGGTGATGACATCAGAGCACTTTTCAGAGATCGGAATGCTGCATCCTGTTCCGGTCCCCACTCCAGTGGAGACTTTTCCATTCCTTTAGTAACTTGGTACAATGGTTTTGCTAGCAGCACAAAATTGGGGATCCATATGCGACAGTATCCTACGGCCCCCAGGAAGGCTCTTACTTGCCTTCAGGTGGTTGGAGTGGGAATACTGCATACAGCTTCTTTGCGTTCAGGTCCCAAGCATCGAATTCCGCTGGACAACTGGAACCCTAGATATTTAACTTCAGTTTGACATAGTTGCGCCTTAGCTCGTGAGACTTTGTATCCAGCCTCGTTCAAAAGGTACAGAAGTTCACTGGTGGCTTGTAGACATTCACTTTCAGAGTTGGTGGCTATGAGCAGGTCATCCACATACTGAAGGAGAACCCTTTGTCCTGGGTTCACTGAGTAACTTGAAAGATCTTGATTCAGGGCAGCACTGAAGAGAGTAGGTGAATTCTTGAATCCTTGTGGTAATCGGGTCCAGGTGAGTTGGCCCTGCCTTCCTGTTGTGGGGTCTTGCCATTCAAAAGCGAATAAAAGTTGACTGGTGGGGGCCAGGCGTACACAGAAAAAGGCATCTTTTAGGTCCAGGACGGTGAAATGAGTGGCTTCAACGGGGATCAACCCCAAGAGAGTATAAGGATTTGGTACTACTGGGTGTATAGTTTCAACTGCATCATTTACCCGCCTCAGGTCTTGTACTGGGTGGTAATCCCCTGTCCCAGGTTTCTTGACTGGGAGAAGAGGGGTGTTCCAAGGTGACTGGCATTCCTTGAGAAGTCCATACTTCAACAGTTTCATCAAATGGCAGTGGATTCCTTCAATGGCTGGTCGGGGAAGAGGATACTGCTTCACATGCACTGGTTCCGCTCCTGGCTTGAGAGTGACAATGACAGGGGCTATGTTCTTCGCTAGGCCAGGTGGATTATCTTCTGCCCATACTTCAGGCGGGGCTATGAGGCTGGTGGGTATACAGGAACTGGTTGACTTATTTGGAGATGTACTATAGAACCGCCACTCTTCTTCTCGGGGAACAGTTAGCACCATTAATCCAGCAGGCTTTGGGTTCACAGTCATTTTGAACTAGAAGCTATGGAGCAGCTTGGATATGAACAAATAATCCACGACGCTACACATACCAAAGGCAACACTCTGGATATGGTGTTTCTACCCTCCAAACGTCAGGAACTAAACCAAACCAAACTGTAAATAACTCAGGTACCATGGTCCGACCATCACCAAATAGAATTCTCCTTACACCTCCCCATCACTTCAGACCGTTCTCAACCCAACTCTGCTGCAAACCTACGGAGGAGCTTCCAAAAATTTGATAAAGAAGCCTTAGCAACATCCATAATGTCACACTTAACCCTGGAACACTCGGACCTCGAGAAATTAGTGATACAATGGAATACAGGAATCGAAGCAACCTCGCAACCATCCCTAAAACCACCAACCAAACCATCCAACACCAAAACTGAACCATGGTATACCCATACCCTAAAAAGGCTGAAAATAGACTTGCGTAAGCAAGAACGAAGGTGGAGGAAAACTAAAACTGAGGAACATAGAAGTGAATACCTTAAACTCCTTACAACATACAAGCACGAAACCAACCTGGCAAAAAAAAACCACCACACCAGCATACTCAATAAAGCCCGCAACAGACCTCGAGAACTTTTTGAACTTGTCAAATCTCTCACCAAAACGTCCCAACCAACAAACCAAAACGGCACAATGACGGCCCAAACCCTAGCTGACCATTATGCCAGCAAGCTTAACCCACCAGACAGCAAGCTAAACTTACAAACACCTGCACACCTCACCCAAGAAATGACTACAATCACCACCCAGCAAAAAACCCTCACTTCAAAAAGTGCAAACCAGTACCAAGATTGGGACACCTTCCGAAGCATAGATGACAGACAAATCATCAACATAATTACCAACTTGAACTCCACCACTTCCCCCCTCGATCCCTGCCCAGCAGCCTGGATCAAGGCGGTGAAACAAGATGCTGCCAAGTATATCACCCATATAGTAAACCAATCTCTACTACAAGGGATCATGCCAGCACGACTTAAGCAATCTCTCATACGACCCATCCTAAAAAACAAAACTCTCAACGAGAGCGACCCTGCCTCCTACCGTCCGATATCCAGCATGCCCTTCTTAGCCAAGGTTATCGAAAAGGCTGTCCAGCAACAACTGCAGGATCACATTGATGTTAACAATGCCCTAGATGATCATCAATACGGCTTCCGCCAACATCATGGCGTGGAGACTCTCCTACTAGCCCTAATGGACAAACTACACAAGGGTCTTGAGAACAAAAGCAAAATGTACATGCTCATTTTTATAGACATATCTGCTGCCTTTGATTCAGTGCATCATGCCACGCTCCTGGACAGACTTGCCTCCATAGGCATATCGGGGACCCCCCTGAAATGGTTCGCATCTTACATAAATAACAGAATGCAGCAAGTCCAATTCAACAACGCAAAGGCCTCTGCCTTCCCTCAAACTCAAGGCATACCACAAGGCTCTGCCCTATCCTCACTCCTGTTCAACCTATATCTACGACCTATTTGTGAAATCCTGCAGGACCACAAGATCAGTTACCATATCTACGCAGACGACTTGATGCTCTACACTCATCTCGACATCAACAACCCCAACATCAATCAGCTCGAAAAATGCCTAAGTGAACTACAAAACTGGCTGCAACAGAATAATATGTCAATAAACCACAAAAAAACAGAAGTGATGTGCATGTCCAGAAAACCTGACTTTAACCCACCACCAACGGTTACCATGAACAATAATGTCTATACCACAAAGCCTGAAATAAAATACCTAGGTGTAATGCTTGACAGCAACTTAAATATGGAAAAGCACCTCCGAATCACCAATCGTGCCATCTTCCGCAAATTAAGAATCCTGCAACCGCTACGGAATATTATCGACCACTCCGACTTCAGGACAGTGGCACAAGCCCTCATCATTCCCCACCTGGATTACTGCAACGCTATATTACAAGGTCTGCCCAAAAAAAACCCTTAACATACTGCAACTAGCACAAAACGTAGCGGCTAGAATCATCATGAAAAAAGGCCTAACCGAACGCATCACTCCAGTACTAATCGAGCTTCATTGGCTCCCCATCAAAGCCCGCATCCAATATAAGCTCTTAGTAACCACGTTCAAGCTCGTTCATAACGTAGCACCCTCATACCTAAACACCTTAATATCTGATCAACCAATCATCAGAAGCAGAAGAACAGTAAATAGCAACACCCTTCATGTCCCGAGTTGCCTGAGAAAATGCAACGCAAACACCACCAACAGAGCGTTCTCATTTATTGCACCAATACTCTGGAACCAACTGCCCTTTGAACTAAGAGCAAACAAGGACTTGAAGGATTTCAGGAAGAAGCTTAAAACTCACCTCTTCCAGACCCATTTCAACCTAACCTAGTCAGAGTGTCTTATGCTATTTGGGCACCTTGCCAGCTTAAATAACACACAGCAGTATAAAACACGTCCTGTAATATGTAATATATGTGTATATGTAATATATGTGTATATGTATACATGTAAAGCCTCCTCGCAAACAATCAAATGTAGATATGTAAAGTCTCCTCTTATACAATCAAATGTAATTATGTGACTGTTTGATGTGCCTTTTACCCACCCCTGAAATCACAATGTATGTTCCAAATCCGGCCTGTACAGCCGCACCATTATGTATAGAAAACCGCTGCTGATCGCTGGAAGAAGCGGGATACAAGTGTACACTAAATAAATAAAATAAATAAATAAATTTTCATTTCTCCCCCTTCAGCAAAGGATATTTGTGCCTGAAGTTTTGCAAGCATATCTCGGCCCAGAAGTTAAATAGGGCACTCAGGCATATACAAGAACTGGTGCGTTATCTTCTGTCCCCCTAGTTCACACATATGGTTCTGCAGGAATGGCTTGGTGGCCCTGTTCCCAGTGGCCCCAACAATGGTGACAGATCGAGAGGAAAGAGGAGCCACTGGCTTTGCCACCACGGAATGTTCTGCCCCTGTATCTACCTTAAAGTCCATATATTGGTCCCCTACTTTTAAACTGACCATAGGCTCCTGGGGACCCAGGGTGAACTGGGAGCCCGGTCTGGCCTAGTCTTCATCCATTTCATCCATGTCATAGCCCGTTGCTACTGCCACTCCCTCAGTGGCTTCTTCTCTCTCACACTGGAACTGTGTTCGGTTCATTCCTCCACGATTTTGAAATCGGCCTCCTGTTCTCCAGGGGCTCCCTCCTCCCCTCCTGGGGGTGGAGTCAAGATGCGGGCATTCATTTCTCCAATGTCCTTCTTCTCTGCAATGGGCGCACTGATTCGCACCCAAAGGAAGCCTGCTACTTCCACGGCCTCTTCCACGTTCTCTGGTCCTTTGGTTAGGAAAACCACCTCCATGTCGTTCAACTAAAGCGACAGCAAGAAGATCTGCTTTCTTCTTCATCTTTCGTTCACTTTCTCTGTCACGTTCATTTTCACGATTCACAAATACTTTCTGAGCGACTTCCATTAACTGTGCTGTATTCATACCCGCAAATCCAGCCAGTTTCTTCGTTTTATGTCTCTCTGGGACTGACTGACAAAGGTTGCATTTACCATGCGCAAATTCTCCTGAGCGGCGGGATCATATGGGGTATATAGTCTATAGGCCTCAGACAACCGCTCATAAAAGGCCGCTGGGCTCTCATCTGGACCCTGGATAACTTCAGATACCTTCCCGATATTCATGGCCCTCTGGCCTCCCTTCTTCAGGCCTTGCAGCAAGGCCTGGCGGAATCACGTTAGGGCCGCTGCCCCCCTGTCATTATTCAGATCTCATCTAGGATCTTCATTCGGGAAAGCTGCAGCGGCTGCTTGCGGGAGATTCAGATCCCCCCCCTTCTACGGGATTTTCTTCTAACCAGCGGATGGCTGCTTGCACAATCCGCGCTCGCTCCTCAGTAGTAAAGAGAGTGGACAGGAGCTGGCGACAATCGGCCCAGGTAGGCTGATGAGTTTGCATTATACTAGACATTAATTCTGTCAATTCCTGGGGTTTTGCTGTATAGGATGCATAATGCGTTTTCCAGTTTAATAAATCAGTAGTGGAAAAAGGTACATAGACTAGACTGGTTGGTCCTGGTGCCATCTAGCCCTGTTCATTTAGGACAGGTACACTAGGCACTTGACGCAATGGCATTAGGCGCCCTGCTTTCTCCTTCTTCTTCGGGGTTATACTTCTTAAGTCATATGGCTCCCGGGTATAAGCTTCCTTGGTTGGTGACCCTGGACTGGCAGGAGAGCCTCCGCTTTCTATATCGTCGGAGGATCCTGGTTCCCCCGACTTACTTGGGAGGACTCGGGGCTATCACTCGGGGAAATGGGCTTCTGCTGCTGCAGCGGTAATTGCTGAGGTACCTCTTCAGGTAGCGGAGCTGGGGGAACTAACCTATGTGGGTGCTGGGGTAAACGGGCCAGGATTTCTGGGGACTCTGGGGCAGAATGCACAGGTGGCTTCTTCTCCTCCACCTTTCGGGTCCCCCTAGTGGTTGCTATTAAGATTCTACACTGGTCCTCATAGCAGCGCTTTACCCAAGAGGGCTGCCTTTCGCAAACACCCAACCAGGAATCTATATAGGGAAACTGATCAGGGTGCGCTTTTTGTACAAGCTGATGAACACGGGAAACTATTTCTACATCAAAGGTGCCCCCACGGGGCCACGAAGTAGCTAGCACAGGCCACTCCCTATCACATAACATTTTTAATCTAGACGGAGACATTTTTATGCCATAGTCTCCTGAAAATCCTTTACGGAAATTCGTGATCATACATTCCAGCGGAGTTTGCGTGGACTCCGTCCCTCCCATAATCGTAATGACGTACACGTAATGACATACAAGACGACAAACAGTAGGGGTAGGTAGTATGGCTGTAGGTAAGGGGTCCGTACAGCCCACAGAACACTGAGGGGAACAAACACCACACGCTTCTTCCTTTTCGCAACCTGGGCGCGGTTGCCCGGCCAGGAACTGCGCTACTCAGGAGTCTGCTCTCGCTCGGTCTGTGTCTCAAGACCTCTCAATCACACAAAGAATCATACCAGCACAAGAAATCATTTTTCAAAATGCCCAAGGTTTTCTGACTAACTGACTATTCCCAACCAAAGGGTCGGCGCCTGAGGTTTCCCCTGCGGTCGGACAGACACGGTTCCGACCAGGCCAAACCTGGAGGCGAATTGCATGGAGTATTCACTTGACCACTATTCACTATCCGCACATTCCCGGCCAACGCACCAAGAATATGAAGCAGCGAAGTGCAGACAATGAATAATTCCAGGAATCAATTTACAGGGTCCAAGCCAATTTATTGTGCACAAGGCCCAGTTAGTCAAAGCTGCAAAAAGTTCTTACAGAGACATATTCATTTATACATTTCTTTTCAGTTTGATACATGCAAACTTTCTATTGGTCCCAACGCCCCTTGCACCTGTCCAATCAGAGATCCCTCCTGGGCCTAGCATCCAGCTCCCTCCTCTTGGACTGCTCTAACAATGGTGCGGTTTCTAGGTTTGGATACTTCTCTACTGCATGGTCGTCCCTGGCTCTAGGAATGCAAGTATTGAAACATTTCTATTTTCACAGCACAAGAGAATAATGAAAGATTTATGCATTCATGAAAACTTCTTACTAAGCAGTTTAAACAGTTTTCTCAAACTTTTACAGACTTTGGTTCTTTACTGAGATGGGGGTTGGAATCAGGGCCTAACTTACAGGACTTTCACATTTGCAGATTATTATAGGCCATAGCCTGCCACAACATCAGCTTGTGCCATGCTGAGACTATTGGTCCACATGGCCTCAGTGGTTCACTTAACATCTTTGGCATATCTATATATGAGATGAGCTCAATGGACTGTGCTATCTCTCTTAGTTCCAAGAAGTTGATCTGAGTGCTCAAACGCTCTAATTCAAACAGTCAAGTTGCTATGTTCTTTATCAACAAACAGGGAGGGGGGGGTTCTAGAATGGAGCCCAACAAGATGACACCCTAGCCTGACGCTTCCTAGGACCCAGAGCATTTCTTCCTTCTATTCATTGCCTATTACTGAATTGATTTGTGGTTTTGATAGAAAAAATTTCAGAGATGGCAGAGAAGAAAAGTACATTACCAGATCCTCAGTACATCCTTCCGTCTGGATCTAAGACACAAAAGAAGAGTCCTCCTACACCTGTTAAAGCCATTGAATCGGCAGATATGGTGCTATGTTGTTGTTGTTATGTGCCGTCGAGTCGGCGTCGACTCATGGCGACCCTCTGGATAGCTATCCTAAATTGTGTTCGGTCTTCAGTCAGGCGGCTCATTGTTGACAGACTGGTACCCATAGCTGCTGTTATTGTATCGGTCCATCTCATTGCTGGCCTTCCTCTTTTACGTTGACCTTCTATCTTGCCAAGCATGATGTCTTTCTCTAATGATCTCTCTTCGCATGATGTGTCCAAAGTATGAAAGTCAAAGTCTTGTCATCTGAGCTTCTAAAGAAAGCTTAGGTTTGATCTCCTCTAGTACCGACTGGTTTGTTCTTCGGGCAGTCCATGGTATACACAGTATTCGCCGCCAGCACCATAATTCAAAGGCATCAATTTTCTTCCTGTCTGTCTTTTTCACAGTCCAGCTTTCACATCCATATGATGTTATTGAAAATACCATGGCTTGAACAAGTCGAATCTTTGTATGGAGAGAGACATCTCTGGTCTTGAGAATCTTATCTAGGTCTTTCATAGCCATTCTGCCAAGAGCAATGCGTTGTTTGATTTCTTGACTGCTTGTTGCTTCTTTATTGATAGTTGATCCAAGTAGATTAAAGCTGTTCACAATTTCAATTTCTTCTCCTTCAACTATGAACCTGTTGATTATGCCAGTTGTCATGATCTTTGTCGTCTTTACATTAAGGTGCAGGCCCAATTTGAGACTATGTTCTTTGACTGTGAGAAGCAAATATTTCAGATCATCTTGGAGTGGAGGAGTGGCCTAGTGGTTGGGGTAAGGTACTTCAGGCCGGAAGGTCAGGGGTTCAAATCCCACTAGAGGACAGCAACCTTGGGCCGGAAGGACTGGGGTTTCTAGTCCCGCAGGTGCTCCTTGAGGTCTTGGGCAAGCCACTTAACCCTCCATAGCCCATGTTCCCTGTAAAATAGTTATTTCCAAGTTATAATGCCCTGTTCAATGTAATTTCAGTTTGTTCAATGTAAACCGCACTGATGCAGAATAGCGCGGTATATAAGAGAATATAAATAAATAAAATAAATAAATAAATAAATCTTCACTTTCAGCCAGTAATGTAGTATCATCAGCATAGCGAAGGTTGTTGATGAGTCTTCCACCAATCTTCACACCTCTGTTGTCTTCATACAATCCTGCTTCTCCGATGAATTGTTCTGCATATAAATTAAACAGGTAGGGGGAAAGTATGCAGCCTTGTCTTACACCTTTGCTTATTTTAAACCATTCTGTTTCTCCTTGTTCCGTTCGAACTGTTGCTTCTTGATCAATGTACAGATTGCGCAAGAGAACGATCAGGTGTTCTGGTATACCCATGCTTCTTAATGTGGCCCAGAGTTTCTCATGGTTTACACAGTCAAAAGCCTTGCTATAGTCGATAAAGCACAAATAGATATTCTTTTGGTATGCTTTAGTCTTTTCAAGGATCCATCTCACATCCGCAATGATGTCTCTCGTTCCTCGCCCTTTCCTGAACCCTGCTTGCACTTCAGGTAGTTCTTGTTCCAGGTATGATTGTAGTCTCTTTTGAATAATCTTCAGTAGAATCTTGCTGGCATGTGGGATCAGAGCGATTGTTCGATAATTTCCACAGTCAGTTGGATCACCTTTCTTTAGTATTGGTATAAACACAGATCTTTTCCAGTCAGTTGGCCATGATGTTGTCTTCCCTATTTCTTGGCAGAGCCTTGTAAGTATGGTAACAGCTGCATCAGATTGCTGCAATACTTCTATAGGAATGCCATCAATGCCTGGTGCTTTGTTCTTTGATAAGGCTTTCAATGCTGCTTCAACTTCTTCTTTCATCACCAATGGTTCCCGATCATAAGGTACAGGTTGAAACGGCTGTTGGTCCTCTTGATCTTTATCATATAAAAACTCTGTATATTCCTTCCACCTTTTCTTGATCTTCTCAGCATCATTCAACATAGAACCTTGAGCATCTTGTAACATTCCAATTCGAGGCTGGAATTTTTTCTTTAACTCTCGTAGCTTTAGGAAAGCCGATCTTGTTCTTCCTCTAATAGTTTCTGCTTCTATTTCCTTGCATGCGTCGTTGTAGTACTTTTCCTTGTCCTTTCTTGCTGCACGTTGGAAATCTCTGTTGAGTTCTGCGATTGTCTTTCTTTCTCCTCTGGCTTTAGCTTCTCTGCGTTTCTGGGCAATTTTCAGAGTTTCTTCCGTCATCCATTTTGGCCGCTTTTGCTTTTTCACCTTTTGTAGAGACTTCTCGCTTTCTTCCAACACAACCTTCTTGATGTCATTCCATAACTCTTCTGGAGCTCTATCATTTGTATTTAAAGCAGCAAATCGATTTTGCAGGCAGTCTTTAAATTCCAGTGGTATATTATCAAGGTCATATTTTGCTGCATTCATGAGTGGTTTGCTCTTTTTCAACTTTAGCTTGAGTTTGCATACTAGTAGTTGATGATCTGTACCACAGTCAGCTCCAGGTTTTGTCTTTGTTGATGTTATAGAGCTTTTCCATCGTTGACTTCCACAGATTTAGTCAATTTGATATTTATACAATCCATTGGGTGAAGTCCATGTGTACAGTCGCCGCTTGTGTTGCTGGAAGAAGGTGTTTGAGATGAATAGATCATTGGTCTTGCAGAATTCTATCAGTCTTTCTCCAGCTTCATTTCTGTTGCCAAGTCCATATTTTCCAACTACTTTGCTTTCTTCTTTGTTGCCAACTTTTGCATTCCAGTCACCCATGACTATCAGGATATCCTGTTTGCATGTTCTGTCAATTTCAGCTTGTATTTGTTCATAGAACTCTTCAATTTCATTCTCTTCCGCAGCTGTTGTTGGGGCATATACTTGAATTATAGTTGTGTTGATAGGCAATCCTCATAGACGAATAGAGATTAAGCGTTCGCTGACTGCATTGTATTTCATTACAGTTCTTGCAAGTTTCTTCTTTATTATAAATGCAACACCATTTCTTCTGCCAGTAGTTAAACTACCGATAGTTTAGCTCTCAGCATCACTGATGCACGCAAGCCCTCACAACACGACAAGCTGCAAACCAAGTGAGAGATGGTGCTATAGGAGCTGAGAAAATTAAAATGGATTATGGAAAATCGGGTTGCGATGTCAGCAGCCTTTAGAAGAGCTATAGAGCAGCTATCTACGCAAATAAGCGGCACTCAGTTGCGAGTAGACACAGTTGAGCGGGGGGAAAGTATCTTTAATATCCAGTAGTTCTCATATATCACCACGATGAAAACCTTATGTGAACTGTAAATTTGAATTAATCTGGGTTAATGAACTGTACAAGTTAATTTATTGCATTAAAGTATGTATGTGGCAAGAGATCTTGTCAGTGTAGGATGATTAAATGTATATTGTGGCCCTGGTCACTGCGATTAATTAATTAAATTATTTTTGGGGATCTTTTATTTGTGATGGCTAGTTATTGTGGGCAGCCTGGCCAGTTATATTTCAAGATTGAAAAATGGTGCTAATTGGTGGTATCCTATCTCTACTATAAATTGCACATAATAGGGGAGAGTGGGTGGGATCACGCTAGTGCATGTGGGTGATAGATTGGATGGCCTGGGTGCCATACACCGCTCATTTGTATTACTTTGTTGGAGAGGCGAAGAATGTAGAATGTTATGCATGTAATCAAACACATAGCAACCATCATGGTGCCAACGTCATCTTCATAAATAACACGTAATATATAGCTACCTGCTCTCAACACTAGTATACTACTGTTCTCCATTGTTTTCAACCCAAGTTAAACTGTCCTATACAAATCTGTTGATTTTTTAATGTTTTACTGTTAACCGTTCATGTTAATGCCAATTCAATGTAAATTGTTCTATGCAATCTGTTCTATGTAAACCAGTTTATTGTTCATATTATATGTAAACCGCACTGATCTGAAAAAGCGTGGTATATAAAAACAAATAAATAAATTAAATAAATAGTCTGCACGGCACACTGAAAAGACTAATGGGATTGCACTGCTGTAGTGTGTTACCATGCAACTGCTACGTACCACGATGAGTGCTTGGAAAATGGAGTGCCTTATAATCTCTGGACATTAATCAGTGTATTTAATGCAGATGTGGAGTTTCATCTAGATCTTCAAGTACACTAAAGTAGAAGTGTGGTGAGATTTATTAATGTTGAAGAAAGTTATTCTTGCTGAGAAGGCGTAAAGGCAAGGGCACAGGACCCGGCACATCCAGCTGTCTTTTAAGTAGTCTATCAGTTTGTAGCGCATGGAACGCTGATTACAGGAATTGAAATGTCATGGCTGCCAAAAGCAGTGACTAACCAATATAAATGTTTTTATTAATTTGGGTCCTGACCCTTTTTCCCCTGAACAATCAGGCTGCAAGACTGTGAGAAGAACTTCCCTCTTTCGAGTTTCCCTCGATACCGTTTTCCCTCCTTGTGTGAGGGCACCGGCCTTTTCTTCTCTACAGGATCAGGTAACCCAAAAACAGTCTGTTAAGACTAGCCAATCCTTGAGTGGTAGGTCTCATGCCAAGCATGATGACGGCTCCGGCCTTACCCTCAAGACTCCATTGGCATTAAAACCCCGGCGGGAGTCTTCGGGCTCCAAAGCATTTCAGGGGTTTCAGGTTGTTCCTGGGGCTCACCCCTCACAGAACATACCTGAGCCATGCTCGTGGGTGGCATCCACTTCGAGCGGTACCGAATCCCCGGCATCGGCACCGGTGTTGAGTGATCCACTCTTCACCAGGGATCGTCATCTGGCGTCCTCGGTACCTTCGGGACCGACCGATACGTTCCAGATTGACTTTCCCGTATCTCAGCCATGCTCGGTGGCGGCATCCACTTCGAGCGGTACCGAATCCCCGGCATCGGCATCGGTGTTGAGTGATCCACTCTTCACCAGGAATCGTCATCCGGCGCCCTCGGTACCTTCGGGACCGATCAGTACGACCCGGATTGACTTTCCCGTATCGACGCCGATACCACCACCGACGTCGGTACCCTCTAGACATGCATCGATAGACTCGCTCCCTTCGATGCCGAGTCTGGAATCGATATGTAGTCTAGATGACTGGGTACCAACGTGTCTCGGAACCGACCCATATCGTTTCCGGATACGCAGTACCGAGGATATTCACCAAGCGCTGGTTGCCTCGGTACCGCTTGAACAGCCTCCGATGACTGCTTCGAGGGCGTTACCGTCTCCGATTCCGGCTCAGTTACCGGTATCGGTATCAATGTCGGTTCCTGCAGTTTATCACGCCTCCCGCTCCCTAACCTTGAGGGTTAAGGAGGGGTTGCCTTGTGATGCCCTTGAAAAAATATATTCGGTCTTTGCGGAGTGAATTATGACTAACCAACAGCAAAAAATCACACCAAATGTAACAAATTTCTTTAGTGGAAAACAAATTTCATATGAACATCTAAACGGTGTAAATACTAAGGTTAATGTCAGCACCAGTGTTAGAAATTATGTTAGTAAGTGATGTTGTTAATAGACCAGTGGGTTTCAGCTTCACACTGCGCTTTAAATGCTTTTCAAAGAGTTTGTTTGAGCATTAGCGCTTCAACAACATCAGCAACCACCCTGGAATACAAGAAAAGTTTTTTTACTTAACACCCGTACTGCCGTCACCAATTAATATGAGAAACTCTTGGGAAGATGTTTCTTTAACTATGACTTATTTCATTATAAAAAACCTAATTATTTTTTAAAAACTCTTCTGTAACCGCACTGTTCATGCTCAATTTATAGTCCCAGGTTTCTCTGTTGTTACTATATAAACACCAATCTTCGATGCCAACTTCAATCTTCTTTCAACCAATGTCCAGCAAAACTATTGCACAAGAGAATTTTCTTAAAAGTTGTATTTCATCAAAAAGCCTTGGCTAATTTTCTTCAAAGCTGAACAAGCGGATAAGGGGGGAGCAGTGGTAGTCCTTAACAGAGAGGATTATTTAGAAGAAGCTTTTCGTCAACTTTCTGACAATCAGGTATATGAGCAGCTTGCATTAGACCCGACTGCCACTCTCCAAAAGGGAATTAATGATTGCACACAATTAGCATTTCAGAACAAGCTGATTTCGAAAAAAGAACTAGTGTTTCTGAATATTAAATTTCCTATTATTGCTCGATTTTACTTAGTTCCCAAAATACACAAACGGTTAGAGAAACCTCCCGGTAGACCTATTGTCTCGACTAGAGGAACCGTATTGGAACCCTTATCAATGTACCTCGATTCTTACCTGCGTCCGTTATTGGAGGCTATCCCTTCATATATACGTGACTCTTCTCATTTTCTGACAAGGCTAGAACAACAAGCTGAATGGGCACAGGATCCTGATGTGTTTTTGGTCACTCTTGACATCACTGCGCTGTACACTAGTATCCCCCAGAAAGCGGCATATTCCATCATAGAAACTTATTTACAGAAAAGAGGAGCTTTATCAGCCAGTCAAATATCTTTTTTGATGGAATTATCACGTCTCGTAGTGTTTCACAATTTTTTTCTGTTTGAGACCAATATTTACCATAAGATATCGGGCATCGCTATGGGCGCTACTTGTGCCCCTTCTATAGCCAATCTTTTTATGGGAGATTTTGAAGAACGTTGGCTCACTAGTTCTCCCTATTCATCTAATGTATTATTCTGGACCCGATTCATTGACGACATCTTTTTACTTTGGAAAGGATCAATGGATTCTGTTTTGCATTTTGTCCAATGGTTAAATAGTTGTGATGCAATGATCCAGTTTACTCATACGATAGCCCGTACGGAGATAGTTTTTTTAGATTTGCTGATTAAAAAAGAACCAACTGGTTGGGAGTCCACAATATACAAAAAACCAGTAGCCCGCAACACTTTTCTTCATTATACAAGTGGACATCCGTTTCAATTAAAAAATAGTCTCCCATTCTCCCAGTTTTTGCGCTTTCGCCACAATTGTTCTACGCTCAAAGATTATAAGACTTATTCTCACCAGCTATCTACAGATTTGGCTGCGAGGGGTTACCCGAATTCTATCATTAAAACCGCGTATAGATGAGCCCTGTATAATGACCGTGAGTGGCTGTTGAGACCTCCAGCGAAACGGACATCTGATCAAGATCAAAACCATGTCAATCTAATCACAAAGTTTTCTCCGTTAAGTAAAAACATTCAGAAAATTCTGATCAGACATAGAAACCTCTTACAAACGATTCCCGGCTTGTCGGATAAAACAGTGAGATGTGTCTGGCAGCGCAACACCAACTTTAAAGAACATCTCAGTCCCGCAGTTTTGCGGCCTTTGACAGAGATCAATTCCTCCGTATTAGAATGGGGGCACAAACCATGCGGTGAATGTCTGATATGCCATGTGTCTGAAACTTTAAATGAATTCACCTATTTAGAAAAAACCTATATTATGCGGCATGCAACCTCGTGTAATACTTCTTCTGTGATATATGCTATAAGGTGCCCTTGTGGCAAATTATATATAGGCAAAACCAGTAGAACTTTTAAGATTCGCCTTTTAGAACATAAAAGCCACATACGGTGCCAAGTAGTAACAGCTCCGATGGTCCAGCATTGCATTGAGAAGAATCACACTTTTGATCAGTTGCGCTGTTTTTGCATTGATCATATTTGTTCCCCGATGAGAGGAAAAAGTTTGGATGAAACTTTATTATTCTTTGAACAGCGCTGGATCTTTTCAGTGAATACAATACAACCTTTCGGATTAAATTCTACCATTGATTGGCAAGTATGCCTTTAATTATATAGTGAGTCCTAATAGGCAGCTCTGTCTTCCTGGGAGGAGTTCTAATGCTCATAATAAAAAGAGCTTTGATCCGCAAGTCCGCATGCGCGGCGTTTTTTTGCATTCCTACAATGAAACTTGAATAAACGTGGGCAGCATCATTTTCTTGTAAGTAACTGAGGTTTTATTTCCTGACATTTTATATGAATGATATCCTTCGTATTATAGTGGAGTAGTTAGAGCTATTGCTATGTCTATTTTTACAGACCCTCCTGAAGAAACTCCGACATGGAGTGAAACGCTATGAGGGCGCCAGTTAAAGCGTAGAGGCATTGAAAATGAATCACAAGCAGTTGGCTATTTTCCTGAGAAGAAAAGTCTTCAGATAAGTCTTTGGATTTTAAACACATTCCCAAGCTAAGGCTTTTTGATGAAATACAGCTTTGAAGAAAATTAGCCAAGGCTTTTTGATGAAATACAACTTTTAAGAAAATTCTCTTGTGCAATAGTTTTGCTGGACATTGGTTGAAAGAAGATTGAAGTTGGCATCGAAGATTGGTGTTTATATAGTAACAACAGAGAAACCTGGGACTATAAATTGAGCACGAACAGTGCGGTTACAGAAGAGTTTTTAAAAAATAATTAGGTTTTTTATAATGAAATAAGTCATAGTTAAAGAAACATCTTCCCAAGAGTTTCTCATATTAATTGGTGACGGCAGTACGGGTGTTAAGTAAAAAAACTTTTCTTGTATTCCAGGGTGGTTGCTGATGTTGTTGACGCGCTAATGCTCAAACAAACTCTTTGAAAAGCATTTAAAGCGCAGTGTGAAGCTGAAACCCCCTGGTCTATTAACAACATCACTTACTAACATAATTTCTAACACTGGTGCTGACATTAACCTTAGTATTTACACCGTTTAGATGTTCATATGAAATTTGTTTTCCACTAAAGAAATTTGTTACATTGGTGTGATTTTTTGCTGTTGTGATGCCCTTGAGGCAATTAGTTGTAGTTGTGTTAGTGCTTCGAGCAGTAAGGCATGGCAAAGAGAAATTTATTTTCATGAGGTTTATTTGCCAGTTGTGCAGTTCAAATGCAACAGACGGTGCAGAAGTTATAAATCCAAAACAAGAGTAAAAGAAACTAGATAAACAGGCTTGCAATGCTATGCTATCTTCAGGAATTCACATTCACCTCATGTGATCCAATCATGAACTGAAGAACAGAAAGGTTCATTCAACAGTAGTGCTCCTGCTATACAAATCAGTTGAACTTTAACTCATTCACTTTTTACCAGCTTCTTTGTATAGGAAGAGTCAAGTACATCTGCTATATTACCTCATACAACAGGTAAACCTTTTTCCTCTTAATTGTCTTTCTCAATTAAGCAGGTTGAACAGTCCATTAATGTGTCCTCTTCTGTAGCTGGCAGAGAATTAGGAAAAGGCATTTCTTCCTCACAGCCAGCAACTGGTTCTGGGGCACTGTAATTAAAACTTGCCTTACGTTCCAAAAACTCTCTAAACTCTTGGAGAAGTGATTCAGCTGGTGACTTCCCTTCACTTAGCTGATGTCCCTTTTCTCCCGTGAGCAATTGTTTGCTGAGGCTCTTTATCTCAGGCTGATTAACATACTTGTTTGTATCAGGAAAACAAACATTCAACGTGCTGCTAATTATCTCTCCACCTCTCTCTACATGTGGGTGCTGTGCTTAGATATTTGGCAGTACGGGGAGAGTCTTTAAAGAGAGATTTAAAAGCATGGATGTCAGCCCCTTCCTGGCTAGGTACTTCAGCTAGCTTGTAAGAATATTTACTGTTATTCAAACCCTCTCCTTGCTGAAAGCAGCTGCCACCATTTTGTCTGACTTGGCTTTTAAAACTAGGGCACACTCCCTCTGGCTTTAGAGCATAAAACTTATCAACTATTTCTCCCCCACTGGGTACCTTAGATAGAAGTTTTCCTTTGGAGAATTCTTTGTCTTTCTGCCTTTTATTCCATAGCTCTGCCTGGTCCTGCAGCCTTGGATCTCTCAGTGTTTTGAAAGTCTTCATCCCCCAGCAGTTTCTTTCAGCCTCTGAGCCTTCCACCACGCTACCTGCTAGTTGCAGACTATTTGAGGAATCACAGCAGCAAAGATGCTTCCTTCCAGACTTCCCCTCTGAAACTCTTATTTCTCCTTCTGGAAATTCTCTCCGTCTCTGTTCTTGCCCTTGCTCTCATTGCTTTCTTTGCTTTTGTTGCTCTCTTTCACTTCCTGGCTTCTGACTATTTAACCAGGTGCTTCTAGCTTGCACTGCCCGCCTCCTCTTAGGGCGTGCCCAATCAAGAGCTTTACTACTCCCCTCCCCCGAGGTGAGCTGTTCTGCTTGATTAGTTCTGAGTTTTTTTCTTTCTGCAGAGAAATTCCTGCTTTCTCCTGCAGTACCGGCTTCTACCACCGGATGCTTATCTGTGTCCATCGGTTCCTGGGGAGCTACTGCGTCACAAGTTACATCGGTACCATCGATCCTTTCTATGCCTAGTTTGGAGTCGATACCTGGCATGGATGATGCAGTACTGACTGCCTCAACTCGTGACTGCCAGTATCACTACCCATCTAGTGGGGTTCTTTTTCTGCACCAGACCAGTACGTCCTCTGGTGCCCAGGCTGCTACTTCAGCTTTAGCCTATCCAGGGATAGTTCCCATTGGAGATCCTTCTTTTCAGAAATTTCTCCTTGACATGGCAACTTTTCTTGCTATTCCTATCCCTGGCTGTGATCCTACTCGAGGCTCTTCTGCAGAAAAGGACAGCATAATGCTTCCTTTGCATCATTCTTTGCAGGATCTTCTTCTGAGAATATGGGAATCCCCTTTAAGGGTTCCCTCACCTTCTACAGCAACTGATGTTCTGTATCAGGTGCCCCCCTCTCCAGAATTCCAAAAGACTCAACTTCCCCATCATTCCATTGTAGTGGAATCAGCAATGAGGAAGGTAAAAAGCAAGAAGAAGCATTCTTCCTTTCCGCCAGGTCGTGCATCTAGAGCACTTGATGCCTTTGGACGTCAAACCTTCCAAACATCTATGCTGGCATCACGGATTATCTCTTATATTTTTTACATGAGACTTTCTCTCCAGGAGGTCACAAAGAAATTATCTCTTTTGACTCCTTTTCTGTCAGAGCCCAAGGCTGCAGACTATTCCTTACTTCTTAGTCATAGCCAGAATCTCTATTGGTTTCTTTCTCGTGCTTCTCTAGACTCTTTTGAGTCTGTTAGCAGAACCTCTGCTATAGCCATAGGAGCACGACGTAAAGCCTGGCTTCAAGCTTCAGACTTAAACAGATGGGCACAACAAAGATTGGGGAATTCTCCTTGTACTGGAGAAAATCTCTTCAATAAGGAGGCTTTACGTCAGGTTGCTCATTGCTCCACTGACTTCCCTGGTTCTGGGGACCATCCTAAGCCGCCTTCTTCCCCAGGAGGTAGGAAATGTCCTACCAAACCTTCTTTCCCTAAGAAAAGAAGGTTTCACTCTTCTCCTGCCCATCATCCAGATGTTCCCAAGCAGGTGACACCTCGCCTTGGTCTGAAGAATCCAAGCTCTAGCCAGGCTGAACAAACCCAGCAACCATAGGTTCCTGAAGGTTACATCCTACAGTTAACAGAAGTTTATTCTCTGTTTTTTCTTTCCTAGATATGCTGAGCTGTGCGGATATTCATGTCTATGGGTTACAGATTACTCCTCTTTTTCCTACCAAGAAGAGCAGTTAACTACTATCCCATGATAGTTTTTCTGTACCAGCATGAACCTTTTTTTTTTTTTCCTTCAGCAGACTTGCCATATGTGAAGTCATCCTTCAGCTCCTGTTTTTTTCTATCCTCTCATCTAGGCTTTCCCCTGAATGAGTGGTACCATATCACTTCTTTTTCTGGGCAGCTCCTCAGGCAGGGACAGGAATCTCCTCTCCCTTTGTCTGTTCTCTCTGTTTCACACAGTAAGTTTTTCTCTGCTGTTTCTCAGCAGCTGCCCATGCAGGAGTTCCAGTGATTGAACTACTGGTACTTTTCCACAAGTATCCAGTCTGTCTTCCACCACTTTCTGTCAAGCCTTAGTAGTGATTACAAGATAGTGCTCCATCTATCTTGGATAATCCTACTCACTTCAGGCTTCTTACATTATCTTCTTTTCTTGCCATCTCCACTTCTTGGATTTGGCAGCATAGCTGACCTACTGTCAGTTTTCTATCTTAATCCTCCTGCATAATGCTCTCTGCAATCCTCAGAGAAGCTTTCTACTATGGGCCTTTGCTAGAGAGCATAAGGTTTTGTCTCTAATGCCTATTCTATATGGTGGAAAAGGCTTCTCAGTCATTCTCCATGACTATGAGGGGTTTCCACACCCTGTTGTCTCCTGTTACTTACAGGGTATAAGCCTTTTCTGCGTGAATGTCCAAAGAGTTTTTCCAATCCTGCAGGATTATGCTCTTTTTTCCTTACAGCTAGTTCTCATGGTATCCTACTCCTTTATGGACAGCACATATTCTACTAGTAACGCATGATACCCTTGTGTCCCTTCAGTGGGTCATCCTGGTATCTCCTTCTATGCGTTTTCTGTCCATTTACCATGTCAGAGTTCCTCAAAACTCAGGACTTGCTGTTTACAGACTGATATTATCCTCTGTTTTTTCACGCCTTCTTAGCCTGGAGGAATAGATTCTCTATATTTCTTCTCAAGTAGGTTCCACCTTCTTGTTCTTAGATGAATCTTTCTCCTTCACATCTCCCATGTGGATGTTCTTCCGGGCATATCTCTCTCTGCTAGCAGCAGACATGTATCATCAAGCATACATTTTCATGTATGTATATATCTCTATATATTCTGTAGATACATATGTCTGTAAGCTGTGTGTGCATACCTTATGCCCCTTTATATAACCATAACTATACACATATATATATATATATATCCTATCCATGTATGTGTGCATCTGTCAAGATGCTTCCTTATAAGTAGATATGTATTACATACGTATCTCCTTTACTGTCTATGCTATAAGGTTTTTCCCTCCTTAGAGGTTCCAAACAGTGGACTTGCACATATTCATACTGTCCCTCAGTATGTCCGTGCTATTATGCACACAACCACTACTGTGGTACTGACAGCTTCCTTTTTACTTTAGCCTAAAGCATCATGCTTCAATGTCTGTCCTATCTCTCACCAGCTAGGAAAGACAGCTTAGATCTTCAGTAATTCTGAGGTTCAGTCCTTCATACATATGTCCTCCCTGGGAATACAGGGTTTTTCCCATACCCCTTCTTCCCTCCAGGACTGCGCCAGTAGTCCAAATTGGTCAGTCTTTCTCTTTTACTCCTAAATGTTAATGTCTCAGTAGCTAAAAGAGTTTTTCAGCTTTTTCCATAAAGCTTTCCACTGAAGACTTGCCATTTTTCTACTACCCCAGTTGACACCTGGGTCACCTGCCAATTCCAGATTTGGACCTTCACCCTCACTGCTGTAAGGTCACCTTGAGGATCCTCTACTGTATCTCCAGTAGACTCCATCACGCTCTCGCCTTCCTACAATTCAGTAGGTAAGATCCCTTTTCTGATGGTTCATTAAATATTTTTAATGGTACTTATCATACATACCAAGGACTCCTCTCCTGTAGTCCTTAGCTTTGCTGTTTTTTCTAACAGCCACCTCTACTCAACTCCTACCCACCATCCCTCATGGGATGCTGGAGATCCAGGTGTGGGAACTGCAGTCCTGATCCAGGGACACGCATTTTATGGAATCTCCCCCTGGCATCTATAGCTAGGGAGTCCCCATATGTGAAGACTTATTCCTGCTTGTTCCTGGAGATAGCACAGTTACTTACCTGTAACAGGTGATCTCTGGGAACAGCAGGAATAAGTCTTCACAACCCACCCACCTCCCCTAGGAGTTGTATTCATCTATCCATCTTCTTTTCCTCTTTCTCTCCTTCTGTCTCAGCTATAAAACTCAACTGAGGAGAGGCAGTGGAAAAGGCGGGAAGGCAGTGGAAAAGGCGCGAGGGATGCTCCCAGAAGCTTTCTGATTGGATGCTGGGGAGCATTCCCGTGCAGGCTCCGTCGGTACCGACATACCCATATGTGAAGACTTATTCCTGCTGTTCCCAGAGATCACCTGTTACAGGTAAGTAACTGTGCTTTATTTACAAACAAAGCAAGGATACTTATTCAGAAAGGCAAGTAATTCTCTTAGTTACACATGAGTAGTTAGAAAAGATAACTAGAAAGCAATTATTTACAGGAGAATAATACATCACCGATAGAGTTATGAGATATTGCAGCTATTTACAGAAGAATAATACTTCACCAAACTGTCATCATGCAGCCCTTTTAAAACATCAGCTGGGAGAACTCAGCGAAGGCTGTAGAAAAGTCTGGGATTCTTCATGCATGGTATGCGCCGGGCCAAGCAGATCTACGCTCTCTCTGTTCTGGGTTTTTCTCTATATATATATATAGGCTGTAAAATGTGTTGCAGCCGGCCATCACATGATTTCTTACATGAACGTCTCTACAGTTATTCTCCACCCCATACACCTTTGCTGATAGTAGTTTGACCAGTCCTTCTCTAGCCTTTGCTTGCCCTCAGCCTTTGGTTTCCGGGCAGGCATCTAACAATGCTCACCCTCCTTGGTTTTAGAAGCTCAAACCTTCTACATTATAATTGATGAATTCTTATCCTGTCTACATTGGCTAGGTAAATGTTTCTAAGAGAATTGTTTCCAAGGCTAGGTGACTTGTCCTTTTTGTCCTCTTTAATGGGTCTCCATTTGTTTGCTAGGAGAAGGACTCCTAGGTGAATTGTCCTCTCTAATGGCTCTCCATTCATTTTGCTAGAAGAAGAACTCCTCCCTGGTCTTTCAGTATCCCTCAGGCTAGATGTGTAAGCAGTTTCTCACCAGATTGCAAATGCAGCTTTGGTCTCTGGGCTAACAAGCTGGCTCAGCATGATTCCTCAGTTGATTTCTCACATGAAGAATGGCTCAAAAGTACAATTTCCTTGCAAAGTTCAATATTCCTTGCTGATCCAAATAAATCTTTAATTAGTAATACATACTCTAGAATAGATTATCTTTCGGTGTCCAAATCTTTGTTGCCAGAAGTTCAGAGTTGTGCCATTCAACCTATATTGGTATCTGATCCTGTAGCTATGGTCTGAAATTCAAGTCCTGGTCTAGGAATTTAAAAGGGTCCCCATAGCGCTTTCAGAACAGGTTGCTACTGGAAGCTGTCTTTGTTGATAAGCTAAAATCTTTTATGGAGGATTTTTTTAAAATAAAAATGACCATATGCCTTATGGTACTTATGGGGGGGGGGGCCTTTAAGGCCACCCTGCGTAGTGAGGTCATCAGCTTCATGGCTTGGATGCGAAAGCAGCAAATGAGGAATATCCAATCCTTGGAGAAGATAATCACACAGCTAGAGGAGAGTCACATAAGATCCAATTGTAATCAAATCTATAACCAATTATTCCGGTTGCGATACGAGCTCAATAAAAATGTAATGTAACAATGCACAAGAGTTATTTATTCAGCAAATAGGTTATTATGCTGGAGGAAATATGGCGAGCAAATGGCTAGCCAAGCTCCTGAGAATTCAAAATCAGAAGCACTTTATTACTGCCATTAATGTAGAGGGACAAGGTATTGTAACAAATCCGCAGGACATTCAGGTCACATTTGCTAAATGATATAAAAAATTGTTTTCCTCTAGTTGGATGCTAATATAGATATAAGAGAAGAGTATCTAGAGAGAATGGAGCATCCTATGCTTTTGGAAGCAAAGAGGGAGCATTTAGGTTGCCCAATTCAGGTTGGAGAAATTCTTGGAGCTACTAAGAATTTGTCTAGAAATAAGATTCCTGGACCGGATGGTTTTGCGGTTGAGCTTTATCAACAGTATGTGATATATTTGGCTCCAAAATTATAACGGCTCTGTAAGAGCTTACTGGAAAATCTAGGTTCATCCTTGAACTTTGCTGAAGCCAGTGAAGTAGTATTTACTAAGCCTGGTCGTGATGCATCGTATATGGCTAATTATCGCCCCATTTCGCTCTTAAGCATTGATTATAAGATTCTTGACAAAAGTTTGGGCCACTTGGCTTAGTAGTGTGATCCATACAATTGTTGGTGAAGAACAGACAGTATTCATTAAAGGTAAACATATTGGTGATAATGCACGAACCTTGCATAATATATGTGAATTGTCAAATAGTATAAGTTGTCCAGTAGTGTATCTTGTCTATTTCTAGATGCTAAAAAAGCCTTTGATAGAGTGGAATGGCCATATCTATTTGTGGATTGGTTTGGTTGCAGAACCAGTTTCATTGAGTTGATCTAAATGCTATATACAGGATCTTGGTCGCATTTTGTGATAAATGGAATCCCTTCAGAAGCTGTTTCTTTGGAGAAAGGAACCAGGCAGGGCTGCCCTATTTCCCCTTATTTAACTTAACGCTGGAGCCATTGCTAATCAAAATTACAAAACAAATGGATATCACAGGCATAATAGCCGGAGAACATTGCTGGAAGCTAACCGCTTATGCTGATGACATTTTATTATTTCTTTCTAACCCTGAGTCCTCCGTAAGATGCCCTTTAAATTGTGTAGATCAATTTTCCAAATTCTTAGGTTTTAAGGTAAATTGAAGCAAAAGTGAGCTGCTCCTGCTTAATAACCTTACCACGCAGGTTGATATGAGGGATTTCGTTTCAATGGGCAGAGCATGATCTTAAATATTTAGGCATGACATTTTTTCCAAGGGCAGATGACACAATTAAAATTAATTGTAATATTATGTTGCCAGAAGTAAAGAACATGTTACAATGCTGGTTCCCTCTCCAGATTTCTTGGTAGGGGAGATTGGGCACTATAAAGATGATGATTCTCCCTAGTTTGGTTTATAAACTGGGTATGTTATGCTAGGATTCTGTAGGCCTAGTCTCTATGCCCAGCTGGACAGGCTTCTCACCTCCTTTCTGTGGAACAAAAAAGACCACGTATAGCCTTGTCAGCATTAAAACTGTTTAGAAGAAGGGGGAGGGGGTTTGACTTACTGGATTTTAAAATGTATCATGCTGCTTTGCAGTGGTGTGGAATAGAATGGATTTTGGAAAATTCCTCCTCACCATGGGTTAAGATTGAGAAGGTGCTAGTATCGCCTTTTGAGCTACCTGCCTTGCCCACTGTGAATATCCTGGCTTCTACATTGAAGTCACCACTTTTTCAAAGTGCTATAAAGGCAATAAATATGGTTGATTCCTGTTATACGATATCTTACACTTTATCAGCTGTTTCATCCATTTGGTTCAACCAACTGGTACAAGTTAATGGTCGGAAGATATGTTTTAAGCGTTGGCTTGAGAAAGATATCCTTTGTGTAAGCCAACTATTTCAAGTGGGGGGGGGGCAGGAGAATCTATCCTCATTTGGAGGATATAGCAGGTTGGAGTCGGTGCAGAAAGTGGTTACTAAAATGGTTAGTGGGGTGAGGGTGAAAGGAGTTATATGTGGACATATTTCTTTACGGAAAGAGTGGTAGATGCGTGTAATAGTCTCCCAGTGGAGATGGTAGAGACGAGGACAGTTTCTGAATGCAAAAAAGCCTGGAACAAATGCACAGGATCTCTAAAGTAAAAAAATGGACTATTGTAGTTGATATGGAAGGGCAGACTAGATAGGCCATGTGGTCTTTTTCTGCCATCATGTTTCTGTAATTGAAAAATTTGGGCTAACATCTGTGCAGGCCGCAAATATAAGTGGCTTGCCTAGGAGCCTGGCTCAGTCCTCCCAATGGTGTGATGGAAAATGTCCTATTGCGGACTTATATGAATTGTGTAGTAAGGCCAAAATTAATGGGAAATTGGTTTTTATAAAATGCTGGAGGCTGTGGGGTGGGAGGGAGGTTGGTGGGGGAAGGGGGGCAGAGGGGAATATTGTAAATTATTATATTTTTTTTTTGCTGTATTTGTATGATTGATTTGTTGAGGAATCACCAGAAATGCCATTTTTGTTGTTGTTGTTTTTATATATTATTTTGCATGTTCTGTATTATTTGGTTTTCAATAAACAGAGTTTACAAAAAAAAAAAATGCTGAAGAGTCAGGACAGAACTTCACTGGTGGGGCTGCATAGTGTGTGAGAACATGACAGATATTACCAAGGATAGAATAAACTGGAGTATATTTCGGGGTTGAACTATTCGGCCTACTATGTCTAGTAGCCTTATGCAGTCCTTGTATTTTGTTGCGCATCGAGCAGTTTGGACTCTGCGCATGTCCAGAGCCAGACTCCGGGAGTCCAATTTGTGTGTGTGTGTTAAACCTTTTTGGGAAGGAGTATGGGGGTATATGTGACGTTCTTAAGTTAAACACTGCTATCACAATACAAATAGATTTATTGAGATCATTATGCTTGCAGGAAGTCTTAAGTAAAAATGACAAAATGTTATTCGATATGATTTCAATTGCAGTTCAGTATATATTGTGTAATTGGAAGGGCCTGTCCTCCTCAAATGTCACTTTCTGGTGGCATGCAGTATGTATAACCAGGAAGTGGGAAGATGCTGCTTCGGTATCATCCGGATGTATTGATAAAGTATAAAGAATTTGGAAGTCGATGGACACATCTGGAAAATGTCTGATTCTGGTCTGATATTCAAGGATTGTAATAACACTTGGGAGGTGATCTCTGTCTTTATTTTTTTCTTTTGGTGGAGGGGGAAATATTATGTTCTATTGCTTGTTCTTGTATTAATGTACTGTTTTGATTAATTCGAAAATAAACTGGGGAAAAAACAAACAGGGAGGAATGAGGTCATATCTCTTGTGTTGGGAAATGTTCAGGGTGTGGAACTTTGCCATCTCTCACAGGATGAAGTTGTCATCCCCTTGTCTACCCGGTGAATAGAATGCCTTGGCACAGACTGAGCAGTTCTTCATCTTTTGAGAGTGGGTCACTACCTCGGTAGATCTCTTTGCCTCTCCTAGGCTATCCAGATGACTCAGTTATACTTCAGGGGAGGGATTACACAACAGACTAGACTTGGATGCTTTCCTCCTCAGTTGGTGGGCAGAGTCTTCTGTATGCATATCCTCCAAGACTCTCCTGGAATTCATAGCAGACAGAGGTATGATGATCCTCATCGTTCCTTACTGGCCTAGACAACCATGGTTTTTTCTATTTCTAGATCTCTCTAATATGTCTAGGGGAAGCACCAGATCAGATATAGTATGAAGGCAGCACAATGTTGCAATAGGCCTCTTGTATGGTTGCAGGTTTTCAGCCTACCTGAGCACGCTCACTCCAGGATGGTAGATGCCCCATTTAGTGGGGACTCCTTATTAGAACATGAATTGAAAGAAAATATGGATACCCTTAAAGACCACTCTTTCATTTTGGAGCTGCTCTCCACCATATTACCAGTGTCTGCATCATCCTCTAGATCATAGGTGTCAAACCTGTCCTGGAGGGCCACAATCCTGCCAGGTTTTGGGATAGCCCTAATGAATATGCATGAGATATATATGCATTAGAGATAGCCTGCCAACCTGACTGGTTTGTGGCCCTCCAGGACTGGATTTGGAGACCCCTGCTTTACACCTCTGTCATTCAAGATTGTGAGTGGGCAAGGTGCAGATGTCCAAGACATCAAAAAGGTTAGATAGAATTTGTCACATTCCTCCTCACTTCTCACCACCACCAAAATATTGTCCATTAGACATCTTTTTGGTGGTGGTGAGAATCGAGGATGAATGTGACACATTCTAGCTACCCTTTTGATGTCTAGGACATCTGTACCTTGCCCACTCACCATCTTAAATGACAGAGGTGTAAAGCAGTGGTCTCCAAATCCAGTCCTGGAGGGCCACAAACCAGTCAGGTTGGCAGGCTATCTCTAATGCATATATATCTCATGCATATTCATTAGGGCTATCCCAAAACCTGGCAGGATTGTGGCCCTCCAGGACAGGTTTGACACCTATGCTCTAGATGAACAAATGCATATTGGTGCTGAAGGGCTTATTACTGTCATAGGAGAACCTTTCACAAAGCAGCCTCAACAAATGCAAGGACCTGCTTTCTTCAAACTGTTCCAATAAGAGTGCAAAAAAAGTAGACCACATCTCCCCAACAAAACAGCCCATTTTTTTTACTACCCTCTACACTAATCCTACACCCTGTCCTACCCTACCAGTTAGCGGTTGAATACACTTTATTCCTCTGGCAGTGGGAACAGATAACTAGTGCTTCATAGTATTATTTATTTATTTTACTTTATTTAACAGGTTTTTTTATACTGCTTTATCATTTCAGTAACGTACATTAACAGGGACATTGATAACTTGGCTTTTTCTGAGGTAGTGGAGGTTAAGTGGCTTGCCCAAGGCCACAAGGAATGCTAATAGGTATCACACTCTGGTCTCTAGGTTCTCAAGCCAGTGCTCTAACCCAGTAGGCTGCTCCTCCACTCCAGTATAACAAAGATGGGATACTGCTTAAGGTTCCTTACTGTGCCACCAGATCAACTTCTACAGTAGTCTCTCCCCATGCCTACTTGCCTCAGGAAAGCATCAAGTTCCTCTTACACTCCAAAGCAATAGATACTCCTGCCAGAATTCTGCACACAATAATTCAAAATGTTGTACTTTTTGTGATTTTATTTCTGCATTGTATTTTAAATTAAGTATCACTCAAACAATATGCTTTGCTGTTTTGAAAAGCAAAGTATGCATAATTTTGCATAATTCAGATGTTCTGACACAGAAATTTGAATTTTGTGTGCAGAATTCCAGCAGGAGTAAATAGAGCAGATTCTATTACAGAAAAGGAATCAAGGCTTCTGCTTAAACCACTTCCTTATCCCCCAAGAAGACAGGGGGCGTGCAACCTATCTTTAGACCTTAGGGATCTCATCCTGTTTCTCTGCAAGGGGAAATTCAGAATAAACGCTCTTTCCTATATTCCCCTCTATTTGAAGAAAGTAGACTCACTGTGCACTCTGGATTTCAGAGATGCTTAAACACACATTCCGATCCATCCATGCACAGAAAATACCTCATTCTCTTTTCATATATGAAGCACTGTCTGTATAAGGCCCTTCCTTTTCAGTCTTTCATCAGACCCCAGTCTCCACCAAATGGTCTCCCTCTGAATCATCTCTCTCCCATTCAGTCTGTTTAGAACTCAGCTGCATGACCCATCTTCTGCCAATGTCACTATGCTTACATAACCCCTCTTCTCAAGTCACTTCACTGGCTCTCTATCCATTTTCTGCTTCCAGTTCAAACTTCTCCTGACCTCCTCCATGAACAGAACAATGGCTGGGAAAAATCGTATCGCTAAAGCTGTTGTCCCCATTACAGCTTCTGCTTCTGTCCAGACAGAGGTCCTAATGCCAGTTGAAGGACCGGTTCCATGTGCAGGGTGCCTGCATGCTGAAGCTCTGAGGAAACAAGTGGAGGAACTCAGAGAGGAGGTGGCAAGGCTGAGGAGCATTCAAGACAGTGAGAAGTACATTGATGAGATGCTTCTTGCAGCAACCAAACTCTCCAGCAGAGGAGAAGATGGGTGCCAACAGAATGTCGATGGTTGGACACAAGTCACCAAGGCCTGCAAAATCACCAATCCAACTTCTCCAGCCCTTGAATTGAAGAACCATTATGCAGCCCTGGAAAGGGAAGAACCAGAGCTCAAGTACCCCAAAGTTGCAGAATCAGTGACCACAAGGAAGCGAAGGGTAGTGGTGGTTGGAGACTCTATTCTGAGGGGTACTGAGGCGTCCATCTGCCGACCAAACTTGATGTCCAGAGAGGTATGCTGTCTGCCTGGTGCCAAAATCCAAGATGTTACGGAGAGTTTGCCGAGACTCATCAAGCCAATGACTATTACCCAATGTTGCTAATCCATGTTGGAACAAATGATACTGCCAGGTATCCCTCGGAACGTATCAAAAGTGACTTCATGGCTTTGGGACAGAGGGTGAAGCAGTTAGGTGCACAGGTGGTGTTCTCTTCAATCCTCCCTGTTGAGGGTAAAGGCCAAGGCAGAGAGGCTCGCATCCTGGAGATGAATGCATGGCTGCGTGGATGGTGTCATCGAGAGCGTTTTGGTTTCCTAGACCATGGGATGCTGTTCCAAGGGTTGCAGAGCAGAGATGGCATCCATCTGTCCAAGAAAGGTCAACGCGTCTTCGGTAGTAGACTGGCTAATCTACTGAAGAGGGCTTTAAACTAGATTCGTTGGGGATGTGTGAAGAAAGCCCCCAGGTAGGTGATATATTAAATACCTTTATGGAAATGGGTAACGGGGGTAACATATGGAAAGCAGTGTGTATAAATGCCCGTAGCATGGGAAATAAGATCCCTGATGTTGAAGCTTTGGTGGGAGTGGCTGACTTGGATTTAGTGGCAGTTACAGAAACATGGTTCACAGAAAACCATGATTGGGATGTAACTATACCTGGCTATACTTTATTCAGAAAGGACAGGGTAGTAAGAAGGGGAGGAGGAGTGGCACTATATGTAAAAACTACTATTAAAACTTTGGAATTACTGAACTTAAAAGGGAGAGAGGAGGCATTGTGGGTTAAACTAGAAAGAGGAAAAGAGAAATCTATTTGCATTGGTGTGATATACAGACCTCCCTCACAAGAGGAAGAGGTGGACAGAGTTAATTGAAGACATATGCAGCATTGCTAGGAAAGGGGAAGTGCTACTGATAGGATGTTGATTGGCACATTCCTGCTACAGTATCATCTAGAAGTAAGGAGATCCTGGATTCTCTACAGGGAGAACTATTCAGGCAATTGGTAACAGACCCCACACGTAAAGGGGCCATACTGGACTTGGTGCTTACCAATGGTGAAAGTGTTTCTGATGTTGTAGTGGGAGATTATTTTGCATCCAGTGATCACCAGGTGGTGTGGTTCAGTATTAAGACTAGGGCTGTTAGAATCCATTCAAAGGTGAGTATCTTAGACTTTAGGAAGACTAACTTTGCCAAGATGGGCCAATACCTCAGGGAGTCATTAGTGGGATGGGAACAGCTGGGGTATGTAGAAAAACAATGGGCAAAACTAAAAGGGGATATTTTAAAGGCAACCAACCTTTTTGTTAAAATGGTAAATAAAGGTAAAAGGAAAAGGAGACCGCTATGGCTTTCGAAAGAAGTAGTTGAAAAAGTGAAGAAAAAGAGGGAGGCCTTCATAAAATAGAAGAGATCACAGAGAGAGGACGACAGGCATCTATATTTGGAAAAACTTAAAGAAGCTAGCAAAGTAGCCAGGAAGGCAAAGATTCAAAAGGAGGAGGAAATAACCAATGCAATAAAATGGGGGGATAAGACATTTTTCAGATATGTTAGTGAGAAGAGGAAGGGCAAAATTGGTATTGTCAGACTCAAGGGTGCAGGGGAGAAATATGTAGAAACTGATAAGGATAAAGCGGAATTGCTTAACAAATATTTCTGTTCCGTGTTCACAGATGAAGAACCAGGAGCAGGACCTCAGAAAACACCCACAAATAGGAACAGAAGTGAGGGACATCTTGAACAATTTTCAGAAGACTGTGTTCATGAGAAACTAGCTCAACTTAAAGTAGACAAAACGATGGGACCAGATGGGATACACCGTAGAATACTAATGGAAATTTGGGACATTCTAACAGCTCTACTGACTGACCTTTTGAATGCCTCATTGGAGTCTGGAGTGGTGCCAAAGGACTGGAGAGAGGCTCATGTGGTGCCTTTACACAAAAGCTGAAGTAAGGATGTTTTTGAAAACTACAGGCCGGTTAGTTTAACTTCGGTGGTGAGTAAATTATTGGAAACGCTGCTGAATGAGAAAATAGTGAAGTTTCTGGAGTCTAGTGGATTACAGGATCCGAGGCAGCATGGATTCACCAGAGGCAGGTCTTGTCAGACAAATCTGATTGATTTCTTTGACTCGGTGACCAGAGAGTTGGACCGAAGGAGAGCCCTAGATGTGGTATATTTAGATTTCAGTAAAGCCTTTGACACTGTTCCTCACAGGCGACTTATAAACAAACTGAGCACCCTAAGGATGGACCCTAAAGTTACTGCTTGGGTTAGAAATTGGTTGGGTGGGAGGCGACAAAGAGTACAGGTAAATGGAGCTCACTCTGAGGAGAAGGATGTTACCAGTGGTGTGCCCCAGGGATCTGTCCTTGGTCCGTTTCTTTTTAACATCTTTGTTAGTGATCTAGCGGAAGGGCTGTTGGGTAAGGTTTGCCTCTTTGCGGATGATACCAAAATCTGCAGTAAGAGTAGACACCCAGGAAGGTGTAGATAACATGAGGAGGGATCTAGCTAAGCTTGAAGAATGGTCTAGAATTTGGCAGCTGGGATTTAATGTTAAAAAATGTAAGGTCATGCATTTGGGCTGCAGCAATCCAAGGGAGCAATATAGTATAGGGGGTGAAGTACTTTTGTCCACTAAAGAAGAGCGGGACCTAGGCGTGTTTGTGTCTGATGATCTTAAAGTAGCTAAACAGGTAGAAAAGGCGACGGCAAAAGCTAAAAGGATGCTTGGGTACATACGGAGAGGAATGGCTAGCAGAAAAAAGGAGGTGATAATGCCTCTGTATAAGTCTTTGGTGCGACCTCATTTGGAGTATAGTGTGCAATAATGGAGACCGCACCTTCAAAAGGATGTGAACAGGATGGAGTCGGCACAGAGGATGGCTACTAAAATGATTAGTTGTCTTCATTATAAAGCATATGAGGACAGACTTAAAGATCTTAATATGTACAACTTAGAGGAAAGGCGGAAAAGAGGTGATATGATTGAGATGTTTAAATACCTCCGTGGCATAAATGTTCAGGGAGAGAGCCTCTTTCAATTGAAAGCAAGTTCTGCTACGAGGGGACATGGGATGAGGGTGAAGGGAGATAGATTCAGGAGTGATATGCGGAAATATTTCTTTACTGAAAGAGTAGTGGATCCGTGGAAGAGTCTCCCAGTGAAGGTGGTAGAGATGAGGATAGTAAATGAATTCAAAAAAGCATGGGACAAACACAGAGGATCTCTAAAGGTAAGAAGGGGACTGTTGTAGTTGTTGATATGGAAGGACAGACTAGATAGGCCATGTGGTCTTTTTCTGCCACCATATTTCTATGTTTCTATAAGTGCATTCATTCTATGGCTCCTCACTACCTTTCCTCTGTTTTCACCCTGCACACCTCCTTGGGATTCTCCACTCATCTGGCAGATCCCTTTTATCTATGTCCTCTGCCAATTCCAGACTTTTTATACCAACTTGCTGCTCCATATTCCTGGAACAAACTATCTGAGTCAGTACGTCAGGCTTCCTTTCTAGCCGTATTCAAATCCAGGCTAAAACCCACCTCTCTGAGGCTGCTTTTGGATCCTGATGCCCCTCGCACCTTTGTTTATCACTTATGTGTCTTACCATACTCTAGTCCCCAGTTTTTGTGGTGATGTTTGCCTTGGTTAGGTTATAAACTCTGAGCAGGTACTGTCTCATACATCTATCTACAGCACTGCATATGCCTTTTAGCGTTATTCAGATTAGTAGTATTAGTAAATGCCTTGCTTTGGTGATTGCACATCTACACCAGGCTGAAAAGAAAGCAGCAGGACAGGTGTCTAAAACTGACCACCACAATGAATGTTTGTTTTTGTTGTTTCAAGACTGACCATGAGAGTAAAAATATTAGAGTATATTAAATAGTCTTATAGGGCCATAAAAATTTCATAATTCTAACATAGACGTACAAGCCTTTGAAGCATTCGGCATCAAAGCCATCATTATCAAAGGTTTTCTAGCCTTTAACATCAGACGTTGCTGTTCAATTAGTCTGCAACTGCATGGGGAGTAAAGGTTTAATTACTAGATTTTATCACTAGCTCCTGGTTCCAAATGTAATGTAAAATGCTGAAAATGAAATGGGATAGGGACTTGGGTGCTGTGCTTTCAGAAGAGGACTCTAATTTGGTGTTCCTTTAAAAAAAAAAAAATCATTGCCAGTGTCCACGAAAATGTGTGCAAAAGTTATCAAATTATATTATAGTCTTAAAACATTATATTAGAGTAAGTAGAAATGTTTCTTCATAGTATTGATGATTATGTGAAGAGAGCGGGTCTTTCATCCATATCTAGTGGATCTGCTCTGTTTATCCGAACATTTTGGTCTAAAGTTTTATCACCAGGTTCTGGCATAAAAGTTTAAGCATCAAGTGAGCCCAGTGCATCAGTCCAGTGCTTTGCTCTTATAGAGAGGCCCAGGCATGGAGGATCATGGGTGCACACATGTTGTGATCAAATCTGTCATTTATTATACTTTGCAGTATACCTCTTCCTAATCATCCCTCTAGTTCAGTCCAGACATGTGGGTTATGCTCATCCATCAGTAGATGGAGACTGAGAAACACTGAGTTGAAACACGCACTCTTAAGTAGCCTGTGTCCCTATGTCAAGTCAGTATTTCTTTGTCTCCAGCAGATGGATGAACATAGCCTGTACTGAGTACTGGAACTGGTGGTTGGGTATTAAAACACAGAAGAGAACTTTCTGGTTAACTTTGGAACCCGACAGAGAGCTTGTAGTTTAAATTTCATAAGTCAGAGCCTAGCAGCAGCAAGGAGCTGTAATTTAAATCAAATCAAAATATAACTTAGAATAAAAGGAAACACAGGGTCAGTACTCTTTGAGCACAAATAAAGTCTTCTAGAAACCCTTACAAAGAGGCCTTCTAACTAGGGGGAAAGAGACCTGTGAAACTTTTTCAATAGGTGTTAACACCAGGTGGCAGGTCAAAAGGCCATTTTGAAAGACTCCTTCTATCCAAGCATGGACTGTTAATCACCCAGGAAGTTGGTCACAGCTTACTGAGGTAAGGCAGCATAGAACAGGGTACTGTGTAGCAGCCCTCTTTTAATAAGTGTTATTTCCCTCCCTCCCTCCCCAACACCCACCCACCCCTGGGATAATCGTAGCTTTATAGGTACTTACACATTTTAAAGGAAAGGAGGTACACTCAGGTGAAGCTCGTTATCCAAGTCAGTCATACACTAAGGGCCTGAGATTAATTAAGCTTCAAGTGAACAAGGTATATTAAACGTATTAGGTACAGCTTTATTAGTATACATATCCATAGCAACCCTTAGTAAGTAAAGAACCTAGATCTAAACACAAGCTTAAAACTAAGATTTGGAGGGAGGGAGGGATTTGGAGGGAGGAGTGGCCTAGTGGTTGGGGCAAGGTACTACAGGCCGGAAGGTCGGTGGTTCAAATCCCACTAGAGGACAGCAACCTTGGGCCGGAAGGACTGGGGTTTCTAGTCCCGCAGGTGCTCCTTGTGGTCTTGGGCAAGCCACTTAACCCTCCATTGCCCATGTTCCCTGTAAGTATTAGTGTATGTGTCTCATATCCCCTCGTGTTAAATGTATCCCCCAACCGCTTTGACCCGGTGAAAAGCGGGATATAAATGCAGCTAAATAAATAAATAAGATCAGTCCAGCCGCGAGATGGGGGCTTTCCAGTCTTCTGCATTGAGTGTCACATGTATGATTTTCAATCATTTAGTGAGAGGTCTTACGTGTGCACTAAGTGCAAGGAGCTCTTTACTGTCAGGGAAGAAGTCCTTTCTCTAGAGGCTAGAGTAGCAGACTTGGAAAACATAAGACAGACTGAGAGGTACATAGACGAGACCTACAGGGCTATAGTCCTGAAGTCCCACCTCCAGTCTGGCAGCATCCCTGTTGCCATGGAGGAGAGAGGTCACGTGACAGGAGAGCATCACCCTGGTGTGGCAGGAAGTGATCCTGTAACTAGGACCTCTCCTCCAGGTGATGTAAAACACACTCGCACCGAGGAAGTTTCTCCAGGGCCATGTGCCCATGAGGTAAGGGTTAGGACAGCCGTTATAGTTGGTGATTCGATCATTAGGCACGTAGATAGCTGGGTGACTGGTGGACGTGAGGATCGCCTGGTAGGGGAAAGCCGACAGTCGCCCAAGAGCACATGTTTCGGAAGAATGTATCCTTGAAGGATACTACCAAAAGCAGAGAGGTTCCAAAAAAGAGTAAAGTAGCCCAAATGCCCTCGGGTATGGAGCAGACAGAGCTTAAAGATCCCAAATTACCCATGTCTACCAATAGCCAGATTAATATGAATAAAATACAGTCTCTAAAATGCTTGTATGCAAATGCTAGAAGTCTAAAAAATAAGATGGGAGAGTTAGAATATATAGCACTAAATGAGAGGTTAGATATGTTTGGAATATCAGAGACATGGTGGAAGGAGGACAATCAGTGGGACACTATGATACCTGGGTACAAACTATATCGTAATGATAGAGCTAATCAAATTGGTGGAGGGTTTGCGCTCTGTTAGAGAGGGCATTGAGTCAGAAAGGATTAAAGTTTTGCAGGAAGCAAAATTTGCTGTATAATATCTATGGATTGAAATTCCGTGTAAAAAGGGGAAGGCGATGGCAGTGGGGGTGTACTATCGACCACCTGGCCAGAACGAACAAATGGATGATGAAATGCCCAAACAAATCAGGGAAGCTAACAAAGGTTACTACACAGTAATAATAATGGGTGATTTCAATTACCCCGGTATCGACTGGGTCAGTGTCAGGGCAGGACATGCTAGGGAGATAACGTTTCTCAATGACATAAATGACTGCTTCTTGGAGAAGCTGGTTCATGAACCGACCAGAGGGGAAGCCATATTGGACTTAGTCCTTAGTGGAACACCAGATCTGATGCAAGAGATAAGGGTGTTGGGGCCACTTGGCAATAGTGATGATCGCATTTGATTTATTTAGTGGAGGAGGGATAGTAAGGAAATCCACAGTACTACCTTTTAACTTTTGAAAGGGAGAGTATGATAAAATGAGGATAATAGTTAAGAAAAAACTAAAAGGAGCAGTTGCAAAGGTTAAAGACTTACATCAAGCTTGGGTGTTGAAAACTACTATCTTGGAAGCCAAGACCAGCTGTATTCCACGCTTAAAGAAATGTGGAAGGAAGTCCAAAAAACTGCCAGCATGGTTTAAAGGTGAGGTCAGTGAGGCTGCTGTTGCCAAAAAAACCAATGATAAGGCAGGCAAAGGGAGAATTTGAGAAGAAGGTTGCTGCGGAAGCAATAACGCAAAATAGACTTTTTCAAGTACATTCGTAGCAAAAAACCTGTGAGAGTCAGTTGGTCCATTAGATGATAGAGGGGTTAAAGGGGCACTAAGAGGCGACAAGGCGATAGCAGAGAGACTGAATGAATTCTTTGCTTCGGTCTTTACTGAGGAAGATGTAGGGATGTTAGCTATGATTGAAGTAGTATTTAAATGTGCGGAAGAATTGAAGGAAATATCGATACATCGGGAAGATGTATTACAACTATAAGATAAACTGAAGAGTAGCAAATCACCCGGGCTGGATGGTATACACCCAAGGGTGTTGAAAGAACTGAAATATGAAATTGCAGACCTGCTATTAGTCATCTGTGAATTTTCATTAAAATCATCTGTAATACCTGAAGATTAGAGAATCGCCAATGTAACGCCAATTTTTAAAAAGGGTTCCAGGGGCGATCCGGGAAAATACAGACCAGTGAGCCTGACGTCAATACCGGGAAAAATGGTAGAAACCATCATAAAGAACAAAATTACTCAGCATGTAGATCGTCATGGCCTAATGGGAGACAGCCAACATGGCTTTAGACAAGGAAGATCTTGTCTTACTAATCTGTTATGTTTTTTTGAAGGTGTGAATAAACAGGTGGACAAAAGTGAGTCGGTTGATATAGTGTATCTGGACTTCAGAAAGCCTTTGACAAGTTCCCTCATCAGAGACTTTTGGCAAAACTAAAGAGTCATGGGATAGGAGGCCATGCACTATTGTGGATTAGGAACTGGTTAAAAGATAGAAAGCAGAGAGGGTAGGGCTAAATGGCCAATTTTCCCAATGGAGAAAGGTGAATAGTGGTGTACCCCAGGGATCTGTTCTGGGTGCGCTGCTTTTTGACATATTTATAAATGACCTGGAAAAGGGAATAACGAGTGGCGTTATCAAATTTGCAGATGACAAAACTATTTAAAGTTGTTAAAACCCAAGAGGATTGTAGAAAATTGCAAGAGAATCTTGATAAATTGGAAGACTGGGCATGAAAATGGAAGATGAATTTAATGTGGACAAGTGCAAAGTTATGTACCTAGGAAAGAACAACCCAAACTATGGTTACAAGATGCAAGGTTCCACATTAGGAACCATCACCCAGGAAAAAGATTTAGGCATTATTGTGGATAACATGTTAAAACCCTCGGCCCAGTGTGCAGTGGCGGCCAAGAGAGCAAATAGAATACTAGGTATCATAAGGAAAGGAATGGAAAATAAAAGAAAATATATTATAAGGCCTCTATATCGTTCCATGGTGAGACCGCACCTTGAATATTGTGTGCAGTTCTGGTCGCAGTATCTTAAAAAGGATATAGCGTTATTAGAAAAGGTTCAGAGAAGAGCCACCAAAATGGTAAAGGGGATGGAAGGATACTCCTATGAAGAAAGGCTAAAAAGGTGAGGGCTCTTTAACCTGGAAAAGAGACGGCTGAAGGGAGATATGATATAAGTCGATAAATTAATGAACGGAGTGGAGTGGGTAAACGTAGATCGATTGTTTACATTATCAGAATATAGAAAGACTAGGGGCCATGTAATGAAGCTACAGGGTAAACTATTTAAGACTAATAAAAAAATATTTTTTCACTCAACGTGTAATCAAACTCTGGAATTTGTTACCGGAGGATGTAGTAAAGGCTGTTAGTTTAGCTGGGTTTAAAAAAGGTTTGGACAAGTTCCTGGAGGAAAGGTCCATAAACCATTATTAAGAAGGGACCCGGGATATCAATGCTTGACCCAGTACAAGCATTGTGGAACCTGTCTCTTTTGGGGAAACTGCTGGGTACATATGACCTATATTGGCCACCTGTTGGAATCAGGATACTGGGCTTGATGTACCTTGGTCTTACCCAGTATGGCATATCTTATGTTCTTAGGTAGGTCAAGGTTTGGGGTGCAGAACCTGTTGGATCCGGGTTCCTACCTCTCTTCTCCCCTAGCCGCCCCTCAGTTGTGGCCTTGGGGCAAGTAGGCTGGTGGCAGCTCTCTTTTTCCTCCTCCCCAACTCTTGTGAGAAGGGGCCAGAGATTGAGCCTTGTTTCTGCCCTTAAAGTTAATTGATTAATAAAAAGTCAAATGGAGAGAATCTGGGCAGCATGGAAGAGGAGAAGCAGCAGCAGCACAGTAAGCCCTGGAAAGGCTGGCTATTGGGCACCGGTGAGAATGATGTTACCAGTGAATGCAAGGCCTGGGCCACAGCAAACATGGCAGATGTGGAGTATGGCCTGTGACAGCTGCCGAGCTCACCTCTCAGAGGTCGGGCTGTGCCACAGCTGTATGAGAGAGAGCACGATGCCACGGATTGGCTAGCTTGTGGCCTGAGAACATTGGAGGCAGGCATTCAGGGGCCGTGATTGCATGAGTGGCGATGTCAGCGGACCCATAGTTTTAGTGAAAGTGGCCGCCATTTTAGGGGCAGCCTGTTCTCCTCAGGAGCATTCTGAGCCTCTGGCCCTGCAGCCCATGTCCAGGGATCCAGTGGAGGCCTGGGGGCTGCCTGAAGGTGGGGAGAGTTCTCCTTTTTCTCCAGAATTTGTACCTTTGCTACACCAAGTATTTTGCTTGAAGCAGGGCCTAGGTTCAGGATCCTCCTTGTTGGTTTCACACCCCTTGGTGGGAGGAAGGTGGGGAGCAGGCTCTTTCATCTGCACAGGGAGAGTCTGCCAGAGGATTACTATGGAGCTTCTGTGGGATTCTCAGGGCCGTTGAAGAGTCCAACGGACCTCCTGGAGGAGCATTTCCAGGAGGAATATGAGGAGGTGGGGAGCTCTCTGCAGGTGAGGATCTGACTGCAGTATGAATTTTCCATAGGGATGAGCTTTATGATCTCGTTGTGCAGACCTTGGCAGATTGCGGAGGATCCGAGGCCGGAGCCTGTAGAGCAGATGGAGGATCCCCTGCTAGAAGGCATCCATTAGCCAGCTCAGTCCTTTGCTGTCCACGAAGCATTGAAGGAGATGATTGATGCTGAGTGGAAGGTTCCTGATGCAGGGTTGCGTGTTGACAGAAGTATGGTCAAGCTTTATCCTGTTCTGCTGAAGGAGGCGAGAGGTTGTCTTCCTCAAGTGGATACTTTGGTAGCGGCAGTCACTAGAAAGAAGACTACCATCCTGGTTGAAGGGAATGTGCCCTTGAAGAACCCGCAGAACCCACGGATGGAGCCCTGCTCAATCAAGCTTTCAAGGTCTCAGCTTTGGCCTGTGTAGCTCGGGTCTGTTTGAGGTGGTCCCAGATGATTCTGGAGTCATCTCTGAAGGAGGCTACGGCTCCGCTGGAGTCTGGGACTGCATTTTGGCCGACCTGCTTTATGACCTGCTTTGAGCCTTGTCTAAGTCAATAGCTATGGTGGTGGCTGCGCAGCACTTGTGGATGCAAAACTGGTCGGTGGATGTGGCCACCAAGAACTTCCTTTCGTCCAACGGTTGTTCTTTGGAGAGGATCTGTCCGGGGAACCTCTTCATGAGTTTGCAGTTCACATTTAAGTAAGTTTTGTCCAGCCAGGGGAGTCGTGGGGTTCCTTTTGTAGGGGCTGTCGAAGTGGTAGAGATGGAGCCACTAGTTCTAGAGCGGTCAAGCTTTTCCAGTGAAGGCTTGGGGATTCTGGTGATGGTGCAGCCAGATATCTCAAGCAATTTTACTCCACTTGGGCCCAGATCACTGCAGATGTTTGGGTCTTGAATGTGCTTCTGTAAGGTTACGTGCTTGAGTTCAGCTGGCCTCTCACAGATGTGATCATGGTTTCTCCTTGCCGGGCCTCCATCGAGGTGTGGGTGGTACAGCTGACACTCACCCATCTCCTACGTCTTGAGGCAGTTGTACCGCTACCCCAGGACGAATGGGGCACTGGTCGTTATTCGATCTAATTTATGGTCAAAAAGGAGGAGTGCTCTCGGTATCCCATTTTGGATTTGAAAGGGGTGAACAGGGCATTAAGGTTCTTTAGTTTCAAATGGAGACCCTGGGGTCCGTGATAGCCATTCGTCAGGGAGAATTCTTAACTTCATTGGATCTGACCAAGGCTTATTTCCATTCGTCTCAAGCGCAAATATTTTCTGAGGTTTGTGGTTCTGCAGGGGCATTTTCTGTTCCAGGCTTTGCTGTACGGTCTGGCCACGGCCCCTCTGTGTTTACCAAGGTGATGGTAGTGGTGGCAGCGGCGCTGCAAAAGCAGGGCATCCTGGTCCACCCATATTTAGATGACTGGTTTGGGCAGAATCCTTTCAGGAGAGTCAGGAAGCGATGGTACATGTTATTTGTCAGCTTCAAGACTTAGGTTGGGTTGTCAACTTTGCAAAGAGCTATCTGACTCCATCCCAGTCTTTGGAGTACCTGGGAGCTCGCTTTGACATTCAGCGAGGTTTGGTATGTCTGGATAGTGAAGTTGCAGTGCCAGATGTGGGTCCCTTGTCTGAGAGTATGGGATTATCTGCAGATTCTCGGTTCCATGGCGGCCTCGTTGGAGCTTGGGCTCAGTTGCATATGCGGCCTCTTCAGGTGGCGCTTCTTTCACATTGGACCCCGCAGTCACAGTCGATGGAAGTTCGGCTTGTCCTTCGGGGGGAAGCCAGATCGAGTTTGTGTTAGTGGCTGGACTCTGCGAGGTTCATAGTGGGTATGTTTTTAGAGACCCTGGACTGGTGATATCGACCACGGATGCCAGTCTGTTCGGCTGGAGGAGTCATTGCCTTTCTCAGGTAACTCAGGGAAGATGGTCTCTGGAGGAGAGCCAGCGGCCCATCAGTCGTTTGGAGACACTAACACTGCATCAGACACTGGAGGTTTTTCTTCACCTTGTTTGCTGGTGGGCGATGAGAGTTCTATCCGTGTAACAGTGGCTTACATCGCCAGAGTGGCACGTGGAGCTCACTGGTGGAGTGATTCCACTTCTTCAATGTGCAAAGGGTTGTCATCTAGTGCTGTTAGCAGCTCATGTAGCTAGGAAAGAGAATGTGCAAGCAGATTATCTGAGATCTGAGAGAGTGGTTGCTGATTGTGGAGCTTTGGGGTGTTCCCATGATGGACTTGATGGCGACTCTGGTGAATTGCAAAGCTCATCAGTTCTTCAGCCGACACAGCACATGGTGGAAGGGCTCAGCGCTCTGGTTCAGCCTTGGCCCAGAGACTGGCTCCTATATGTATTTCCCCATGGCTGCTTATCAGTTGGGTGCTTCAGTGAGCACTCATATGGGGGGTGTGGTGTTGGTGGCCACAGATTGGCCCAGACATCATTGGTATGTGGATCTGGTGTGGATACTAGTGGCAGATCTCTTCCCTCTCCCTTGGGAGGGCAATCTTTTTATTCAGGGACCGGTGTAGATACCGGATATGGGTCGATTCTCGCTTACCACTTGGATCTTGAAAGGGTGCGGTTGAGGCGTAAGGCTATTCTGCACAGGTGATCGATACCTTGTTGCGGGCCTGGAAGCAGTCCACATCTCTAGCCTATGTTCATGTCTGGTACATATGTAATGCTTGGCATGGAGTGTGGCCTCTTGCAGCTTCTCTTCTGGAAATTTTGTCATTTTTGCAGTCGGGGCTTGAAAAGGGCCTAGCCTTGAGTTCTCTGAAGATGCTCATTGGGCCTTGACTTGTTTCCAGGATCATGTGCAGGGTCAGACTATAGCTTCTCATTGGGATGATGTTCATTTCCTTAGGGGTGTCAAGCATTTGAGACCGCCTTGTTGTCCTGTAGTCCCATTCTGGGATCTTAATTTGGTTCTCTCTGCTCTTTTGGCACCTCTGTTTGAGCCTCTTAGGGGGGCTTCTCTAAAGGATCTGACATTGAGGGTGGTGTTTCCAGTGGCGATCAGTTTGACTTGTCGTATTTGAGTTGCCGGCTCTGTCGTGCTGGGAGCCTTACTTGGTGTTTTCAAAAGAAAGGGTGGTTTGGTGCCTTCTTTTCTTCCAAAGGTGGTGTTGGCTTTCCATTTGAACCAGGTTGTAGCATTACTGGCCTTTACTGGTTCTCCGGAGACAGCCGCGTCCAGGATTCTTCATTTGCTGGATGTGCGTAGGTCGCTCAAAGGATACTTAAAGGTTACTGTGGCTCTTTGTCCTGTTTGGAAGGCCCAGAAGGGATCAGGGCAGCTATTGTCTCAGTATATTTGCTGAAGGACGAGCAATGCTGATGGGTTTGAAGGTTCACTTTACTAGAGCTCAGGCTTCTTCATGGGCAGAGGTTAGTAAGGTTCTGCCTCAAGACATTTGTAAGGTGGTGACTTGGTCTTCTCTGCATTCGTTTGCACATTATCGGCTGGATGCGCAGGCCAAACAGTACATGAATTTTGGGGTGCAGGTGCTGCAGGCCAGTGTCTCGGTTCCCAACCAGCGATGGTATTGCTTTGTAAATGTCCCACGTATCAGGACTGCACTTGGAGGGATGATTAAGAAGGTGAATTTAGACTTTACCTGCTCCTTTTCTTTCCTGGAGTTCCTCCAGTCCAGTCCAGAACCCAGGGCTTGGCTATAAGCCTTTTGCTGTCTTGAATCTGTTCTTGAAGAATGTGTTTGCTGGAGCAGGCGAGTTCTTTTGGCAGCTTCCAGTGGTTCAGTTTGTTGCCGGAGGTTTCACTGTGTTTCTCCTGTTCTTCCCCTGTCCTGGGCTCTTGGTCCTAGAGGGTGTTTTGAAGTTGAAATGAGGATAACTTAAAAACTCCTTTTCTTTTCTTCTTTTTTTTTTTTTTTAAATTCTGTGGAAGTTGAAGTGCTTAACTGAGCTGTTGGTGGAAAACTAGGGTTTTGGGGCTCCATTCTTCTACTTTTGTGAGGTTCATACTGACTTGGCATAGAGGCACAGGCTACTTAACAGGGAGTGTTTCTCAGTCTCCATCTGTTGATGGATGAACATAATCCACTTGTCTGGACTGGGCTGGAGGGACCCCAGGAACGAAAATTAGCAGGTTATGTCTAATTTCACCTTCTGTTCCATTTATTTGAGGTCAGTATGTCTGTTAATAATACAGGTGGGTATGTTATCTCCAATAACTATGACAGACAAGTTCCTAGAGTAATATGTATATGGTTCAGGATTGCCCCGCCAGATACCTGGCCATGTTCCACACAGTTTTGGAATCCTATGCATCAGAGCCTACCTTTGTACAGATAGAACCAGGCAATACTCCCTTTTTAAGGAGGATAAATTTTTACTATATCGGTTTCAGTTCTGTTCAGTGCAGGTGATATCAATTAGAAAAGGTTCAATTTCAGAAATTAAAATATCTCTTCCATTTCTTCATGGGATCACCTCAAGTGATGTGATGTGCCCTGAAAAAAGCATATATCTCTCCCCCCCCCCATGGAGTTGGATTCAGAATCTGCACACCACACACACTCAAACAGCCCTCCCCTGCACCATGCACACATGCAAGCAGCCCATCCCTGCACCACACACAAGCAGCTCTCCCCTGCTTCACATGCGCAGGCTGCTCACTCTCGCATGCAGGCAGCCCAACCCCCCTTAGCTCATGTGCACAGGCAGCTCAACCCCCTTAGCTCATGCATGCAGGCAGCCCAACCCCTTAGCACATGCACAGAGAGGTACTCTTTATGTGAAGCTAAACCCAAATATATCAGTTTTAATGATGCCTGATACAGCCCCTGCGACCATAACAAGAGACACTATCTTCTCTTTTGGAACGCTTTTCCCTCCCTTCCAGACGTGTATGAGTTTACAGATGAAGGAAGGGGAGTGCATCTTTTTGTTACTCTATAAGTGTGACCTTTTTAATTTGTATATATTTAGTTTTGGTTGTCTTGGTTCTTAATTTTGTATTTCTGACTTTCAAAGACTTTGTATTGATTTTTATTAGGATTCAGTTTGGGCCCTGTGATACGTATGGTTAAGACTTGATTTTATTAATAGTTTTTCAGTTTTATTTATGTTTGAGTAGGTCAGCCGTTAAGGAGCAATTGTACACATTTTCTTCAGAATATTTGCCATTTCAAATGTTGCAGGAAATTAAATTTAGACAACTATTTCAAAATTTAGCAAGCAAACTGATTCTTTTTTGTATGGTCTATCTTTACCTATAAACTTAATTTGACCTTTTGTAAGTTCCACTAGCATAGATGTATTTATAAAATGGAAGTGTGTTGGTGTGTTCCTGATTTATGTATAGGGACGAGGATTGTTTATGCACAACTAAAAGCATATAAGACTTGTTTTTTAGCCTGATGTTTAAAGAGCTATAACACATTTTTATTATATAATTATGCACTGCTGAATATTACTGAGTAAACTGCTTATTTTTTTTTATTTACAGAAGTGTGAACGTCTGCTCTTATACATTTACTGCCATGAGATGAGTTTGGCATTCCAAGATCCCGTTCCTCTTACAGTGAGTGCAGTATTTGGGAAAATCAAATAGTTTTTATGAACATCCATATTTCCTTGTTTTAGCTTTTCAATTCTATATTTTAAGAATGAGCAAAAAAATTGGGAATTTTTTAAAGAAGTAAAAGTTTATATTTCTGCAGTAGTCATTTTTCAAAAATGGTTACAAATGTATTTATTTATTTATTTATTTACAACATTTTATAAACCACTTAATCACAAAAGTTCAAAGCGGTACAGAAAACATATAACACATCTTAAAATATCATTAAACAAAAATCAAGTGCCAACAGCTTGACGAAACAAATGGCTCTTCAATAGCCGACAGAAAGACAACACATTCAGACATCCACATAACGAGACTGACAAATAGTTCCATAAAATAGGTACTGCCAAAGCAAAAACACGGGACCTCCATAACCTGCAAACTAGACCGAAACGAAGATGAAACAAGAAGAGTATCACTCAAGCCCTGGCGAATCAGACAGGAAGAGGTATGCCAGGACAATAACTCTGACAAACAAACCACAGACAAACCCAGCCGAAGCTTCAGAACCACACAAAGAACCTTAAAAACAATCTGCTGTTGAATAGGTAATCAGTGCAACGAACACAGACAAGGAGTAACATGATCAAAATGTGTCTTACCTAAAATGACCTTTACAGCAGCGCTCCGTGCCAGTTGGAGCACCGACAAAGTAGAAGCAGGCAAACTCAATAACACCATATTGGCATAATTAAACATTGGTGACAAAGTTGCCTGAAACACAGGACGAAAGTCAGGTGACAACAAAGACTGAAGATGGCGCAAAAACCAGATCAAAAAGAAGGAACGGTGAACAAGCTTAGCTACATGAGCTCTCATATTCAAGCGTGAATCCAATGTCACTCTGAGATAAATCATTTCCTTATGCACAATAGCCCTGTGCCCATTTAACAAAGGACCTATCAGGGGAGACAGACCAAGACCTCTCTTCCGATAATTAATACTCAACCCATGCTGGGCAAACCACAATGAAATAACCTCTAAACAATGTAAGAGTGGTAAAGAAGCATACCCCGCAGAAACATCAAAAGGCATATACACTAGAAAATCATCAGCGTAAATGTGGTAAAAAACACCAAAACTCCGAAATAAAGCACACACAGGAGCCATATATAAGTTAAATAGCAAGGCAGACAACACGGAACCTTACCACACCTCACAATCCAGAGGAGTCCAATTCAAGACCTATATGAACATGAAAAAAATCGATCCTTTAAATAAGATGCAAACCAATTCAGCACTTGCCCTGTGACTCCCAATGAATGGAGGCACTGCAAAAGCACAGTGTGATTAACGGAATCAAAAGCCACAGAAACATCAATAAAGATAATCATAACCCCCGTTTTTGGCCAATCCAAGCTACACCATAGAGTATTAAACAATGAAAGAAGCAAGGTTTCAACACCAAAACCCTGATGGGAAACCATGCTGCTGTGCATCTAACAAGCCATGATATTCCACAAACTCTGACAGCTGCGTCAACACCATCCTCTCAAGCAGCTTCACATTTCCAGTTTCAGGCCTTGCCCTTCGGACTCGCCACTGCACCACGGACATTCACGACAGTCATGGTGGTGGTGGGGGCAGCATTGAGGCAAGAGGGTACTTTGGTGCATCCCTACCTGGACGGTTAGCTGATCTGAACAAAGTCTGAGCAGAAGGCACTGGTGGCCACATCGCGAGTGGTGCATTTTCTTCAGGAGTTCTGCTGGGTAGTCAACCTTACCAAGAGTCAGCTACAGCCAGTGCATCGGTTGGTATACTTAGACGTCTAGTTTGATGTGAAGGAGGGAAAGGTGTTCCTTCCCCTAGACCGCATCCACAAGAAACAGCTACAAGTGGGTCAGTTTCTGGCTACAGCTCAGCCCACGGCGTGGGCCTAACTACAGCTGTTGGGGTCCATGGCAGCGGCATTGGACATCGTGCCTTGGACCCGAGCGCATGTGCAGCTTCTGCAGCAGGCCCTCTTGGCCCGCTGGTTTCCTCAAGCACAGGAGTTGTCCATCAAGCTGCGGTGTCCGGATCAGGTGCAACTGAGCCTCGATTGGTGGTTGGATGGCAGTCATTTGGCAGTAGGGGTACCGTTGGAGCAACCGCAGTGGGTGATCCTCACAACGGATGCCAGTCTAGCCAACTGGGGTGTACACTGTCAGAGACAGGTCGCCCAGAGCTAGTGGACTGCGCAGGAGAGTGTGTGGTCAATCATTTGCCTGGAGATGTGGGCAGTGAAGCTATCCCTACAGCACTTTGCTCTCTCCACGGGACAGCGATGCGGGTGTTTCCGTGCCCCATTCACGGTTTATGTATGCTACCGTGGCCGCATTGTCAGAAAAGTGCTGCGCTCCTGGAAGAGGTGCAGCCGCTGTTTTCATGGGCGGAGGAGCATCTAGTGGCCCTCTCAAGACGCCCATGTTGCGGGCAAGGAGACATCCAGGTGGACTATTTCAGTCATCATTACTTGAATCCGGGCGAATGGGAGCTGAATGTGGCTGTGTTCCACGACCTTACATGGCAATGGGGCGTTACGGTGATGGATCTGATGGCGACCTGCGTTGACACCAAGGCCACGCGGTTCTTCAGCAGACGCAGGGAACACATGTCCGAAAGAATTGACACACTCACGCAGCCGTGGCCATCAGAGACCCTGTTTTACACATTTCCTCCTTGGGCTCTCATAGGCAGATTGGTATAGCACATAGAGGCTCACAAGGGACAGGTGATACTCATTGCACCGGACTGGCCAAGGAGACCATGGTATGCGGACTTTCATCGATTGCTCATTGCCCAGGGGCCGATTTTGATGCCACAGATGGATCAGTTCTTGCTTATAGTCTTGCTCTGAGCGGGCACAGATGAGGCGTCAGGACTAATCCATGTTTGACACAATGCTAAAGGCCTGGAAGAGGTCCACTTCCTTGGCTTATGTTCACATGTGATGCAGTTTTGTATGATAAGGCGGTATAAAAATCCAATTAAATAAATAAATAAATAAATGAGGTATTTCGTCCATGAGGGGCATCTTGTTGTTTCTCCAGGACTGGTTGGAGAAAGGGCTGGTGCCCGCTTGCTATCTGGGCAGAGTCCAGAAATTCTCCTAGCGTCGCATCCTGACGTGGTCCATTTTCTGCAGACGGTGAAGCAACTTTGGCCACCAGTGCAGTCTGTGATTCCTCCTTGGCACCTCAGTCTGGTGTTGGCACTGACTGCGAACCCCATTTGAACCTTTGCGGGGGATCTCATTGAAATGTCTGATCCTGAAAACTGTGTTCCTGGTAATTTGCGCTGTTTGGGGGCCAAGGAGGTGAGAAGCAGCCTCCAAGGCCTCAGTGTCTCTTTGGATGTGGCAGGTCATTGTCCTTTTGTATGCTGGTAAGGGCAAACAAGTGCCGGGGGGGGCCTGAAAGCCCACTCTACTAGGGTGCAGGCAGCGTCCTGCGGTGGAGCATGCTTTGGTGCTGCCTGCAGAAATATGTAGGGAGACAACTTGTCTACACTCCATGCTTTCACACAGCATTACCGGTTGGACATTCAGGCGGCAGCAGATGCATGGTTTGGGGCTTCGGAGCTTCAGGCTGGACTCGTGGGGCCCGCCCACAGGTAGATACTGCTTTGGTACATCCCAATCGTGTCCAGACTGGACTGGAGGGGCCCAAGGAAAGACATTTGTAAATAGTTTACAAGCTTATGTAGCAAGTTTTTGTAAATAGTTTACCCCTGTTATCTAAGTTACTTGCCCTGTTATCTGTAAACTCATACATGTTAACTGTACTGAGCGTTTCTGTTCCATGTAAACCGCGCTGATGCTGAATAGTGCGGTATATAAGAGAATGTAAATAAATAAATAAATAAATTTAGAAGGTAGGGGCTATTTCAGCATTTAGGTAAGGGCTATTCAGCATTTAGATAGTCATGGCCTAATGGGAGACAGCCAACATGGCTTTAGACAAGGAAGATCTTGTCTTACTAATCTGTTATGTTTTTTTGAAGGTGTGAATAAACAGATGGACAAAGGTGAGTCGGTTGATATAGTGTATCTGGACTTTCAGAAAGCCTTTGACAAGGTCCCTCATCAGAGACTTTTGGCAAAACTAAAGAGTCATGGGATAGGAGGCAGTGTACTACCGTGGATAAGGAACTGGTTAAAAGATAGAAAGCAGAGGGTAGGGCTGAATGGCCAATTTTCCCAATGGAGAAAGGTGAATAGTGGTGTACCCCAGGGATCTGTGCTGGGTCCGCTGCTTTTTGACATATTCATAAATGACCTGGAAAGTGGAATAACGAGTGAGGTTATCAAATTTGCAGATGACACAAAACTATTTAAAGTTGTTAAAACCCAAGAGGATTGTGGAAAATTGTAAGAGGATCTTGATAAATTGGAAGACACGGCATCAAAATGGCAGATGAAATTTAATGTGGACAAGTGCAAAGTTATGCACCTAGGGAAGAACAACCCAAACTATGGTTACACGATGCAAGGTTCCACTTTAGGAACCACCACACAGGAAAAAGATTTAGGCATCATTGTGGATAACATGTTAAAACCCTCGGCCCAGTGTGCAGAGGCAGCCAAGAGAGCAAATAGAATGCTAGGTATCATAAGGAAAGGAATGGAAAATAAAACAAAAGATATTATAATGCCTCTATATCGTTCCATGGTGAGACCGCAACTTGAATATTGTGTGCAATTCTGGTCGCCGTATCTTAAAAAGGATATAGCGTTATTAGAAAAGGTTCAGAGAAGAGCCCCCAAAATGGTAAAGGGGATGGAAGGATACTCCTATGAAGAAAGGCTAAAAAGGTTAGGGCTCTTTAACCTGGAAAAGAGACGGCTGAGGGGAGATATGATAGAAGTCTATAAATTAATGAACGGAGTGGAATGGGTAAACGTAGATCGATTGTTCACGTTATCAGAATATAGAAAGACTAGGGGACATGCAATGAAGCTACAGGGTAAACTATTTAAGACTAATAAAAGAAAACGTGTAATCAAACTCTGGAATTTGTTACCGGAGGATGTAGTTAAGGCTGTTAGTGTAGCTGGGTTTAAAAAAGGTTTGGACAAGTTCCTGGAGGAAAAGTCCATAAACCATTATTAAGAAGGGACCCAGGATATCAATGCTTGACCCAGTACAAGCATTGTGGAACCTGTGTCTTTTGGGGAAACTGCTAGGTACGTATGACCTAGATTGGCCACTGTTGGAAACAGGATACTGGGCTTGATGGACCTTGGTCTGACCCAGTATGGCATATCTTATGTTCACCTCCTGTAGCTCAGAAGTAGAACTGAGATAAGGCAACAGCGACAGGAGATGGATAGGTTGGGGAGGGGGGCAATCCTAGATAAGGGTATTGGGGAAGGGATATGGAAGGAAAAATGCTGAGCTACTGAGGGATTTCAGGGAAAGGACAATGCTGGACTACAGTGAAGGGGAGAAGGGAAGGGAAGGAAAGATACTGAACACCTAAGGTGGTGGGGGATGCAGGAAAGAAAAGAGATGATGCTGGACATGGGGAAGAAGTTGCATGACTGAAGGGTCCACCTTGCATGTCAGATACCCTTGGGCTGACTCTACAAACTGTTGGCTTTTATATGAATGCACTGCAGGTCATTTATCTATGAAGTCTTACGGTTAAGTTGACATCAGTGGTGAGATACTGCTGCGTTTCTGCTTAATGTTCATCTAAATTTCATGAAATTGACATGCATCTTTTTTTATTTTTCTTTATGCTAATTTACAATAAACCAAGAAGTATACAAACATTCTTGTAAGAAACAGAGCAGTAACAGCAAAAATCCATAATCAACCAAAAGAAAAAAACCAACAAGAAAATGTAAGCCAAAAAGCTGTCTGTTCACACTAGCCCCCAACTGAGGGAGAAGCTCATAAGAAAATAAGTAATACAAACACAGCATGAAAGAAAAAAGGTCAGGATACTACCCAGCACAAATTTTTCACGGCACTTCTGTCATAGGCTCAATAGACGCCTCTAAGCAACGTGCATTGATGAAGGATGCCAGCTGGAAGGGTTCATAAAAAATGTATGAAACAGAACGATACTTTATCAAACACTAATTTAAGAGAGCCACAGCTCTTCAGATGTGAGCCGGGGTGCTGTGCTTCGGGCCGCCTTGGCTCCTTCTGAAGCCGGCCAGGTAGGCACTGGGCCTCTCGAGGCACAGGGCTATGTGCGGGCAACATTCCCGCACAATGGATGGGCCAGCCCTGAGCATCATTAAGTTTTAAAAAGGTCAACAGGCTGATCTTAGGAAGCTGCAGTATATAAGAGATTGTTAAATAAATTAAATAAATAAATAAACAGAAGCACTTCCTGTTCCTAACAAACAGAAAGAAAGAGTAGCACGGCTGCGGGAATGAATGGAAACGCGCCCGCGGCTGTGTTTACAATGCCACCACTGCTGCCGTGATTGGACAGAGGAGTTGATAGGCTGATGGTGAGCTGTGGGCTGGAGATGTGCTGATGTTTATTTGGGGGAGGGCTGGTGGCAGGAGAAGGACTGATGGAAAATAGGAGGGGGTGACTGTGAACTGGAGAGGACTGATGGCGAGTTGGGGGGGGGGGGGGGTTTACTGGGAACTGGAGATGGTTGTATGCCTAGGGGATGGGGAGTAAGAAAGGTGGAGGTATGTGCCAGGGAAGAAAGAAGGTGAGGTAAGGGAGAGAGAAAGTTGGGTGCTTGGGGACGAGAGAAAGGAGGTAAGGTGGGGGTAAAAACATTAGGAATAGACCTTAGGAACAGACAGCAGAAGAAATCTTCCTAGATGTTAGGAGAGAGGAGGAGGCAGGAAAGGCTTGGTTATTGGGGAGACAGCTGGGATTAGAGCAAGAGAGTTGAGGAGGGAAAAGGCAGTGGGAATTTCTGGTCTAGATGAGTCAGGCTTGATGGGGAATTCTGTACAAAAATGTACTTTTTTTTATTTTTTTATTTTTTTTTATTGAGATTTTTCAGTCATATACAATAACCAAATTAAATACAAGATATCTTACTAAATATAAAGTTACAAGAAATATCAATCCACATACATTAAACAGTAGTTTCAGCCCACATCAAGGGAGCCAATTACAACTATTTAAACAAAGAAATATCGTATAACAAGAAAACAAGCCATAAGGCCACATATCAGGAGGAACCTACATCAGTGCTATCTAACCCTGCTGAGCCCTGACGATCAATCAAAAATTTTTCCAGATGTGTTGCATCCTGAAAAACAAAAGATGTACCCTCATAACTAATGAGGCACTTACAAGGAAAACGAAGGAAAAACGTTGCACCCAGTGCTAAAACCTGAGGCTTTAAAGTTAGAAATTGCCTCCGTCGCATCTGGGTGCTGCGGGACACATCTGGGAAAATGTTGACTTTTTGCCCACAAAATAAGGTGGACTTTACTTTGAAAAAGGCCTTCAAGATTTGTTGTTTAACTACAATAGAGAATAAAGTAACCACCAAAGTGGACCGCACAGGAATATTATCAGAAGAGTCTTCCAGAAAAGCAGTAAGATTAGCTACACTAGGAACTATCTCATCAACTTCTAAATCAACAATAGATGGCTTTTTAGTGCCAGAAGGTATATAATATATCTGTTTAACATCAATAATATCTGACAGGGCAAGAACCTCTTTCACATATTTATCAAACAAAATTTTTGGTGAGAGCAAAGATGTATAAGGAAAATTCAAAATTCTCAAATTACAAGCACGCATGGAATTCTCTAGGGCCTCCAACTTAGAATGTAAAATCATAGAATCTTTAATTCCCATCACATTAATAGACTGTAGTGGAAGGACCTGGGATTCCAGTTTATCAACTGCCTTATCAAGTAAAGATACCTTCTTATCAAGTTGCTGCATAGCAGCTACAGCATCTTGTGAGAAGGACGCTAAGGAACTAAAAGTTGAAGACACTTTAGCATCTATGCACCGCAAAGCCCCCCATAAATCCTTTAATGTAACCTCAGTTTCAGATGACAAGACTGGTAGTTCCATAGAGCTCTCCAGTGCTGACAACTGAACAGGAGATTTAATAGCAGCCATATCCCTGCTGAACTGTGATAAGACCCCAGAGTTAGCACCACCAGGGCAGGGGGGAGGGGACCTCCCTCCCGGGCTCAAGGACACCCCTTCCGGCAAGGACTGTGCCAGAGGCACTGGAGCAAAGTGTTTGTCCAGTGGGCCGACTGGTTTTCCCCCACCAACATCGGCCGCCTGGACCTTCCCCCACCAACATCGGCCGCCTGGACCTTCCCTTGTGACTTTCCCTTCCTCTTCCCCATAATATCAAACGCTACTGAAAAAAAGAAAAAGAATACACGAAAGAGAACTCACAGTATACAGCAGGAAATACAAGTCCTCTGACATTCCAACGTCGCTGCGGCGTCGAAGGGGCAGAACCTGCCCCTTTAGACACGCCCCTTAAAACACGCACCACGGCCGCGGAGAAAAGGGGTGTTCACTTTATATAGCAAAAGGACCCCTCGAGTAGCAGGCTGACCGAGGAGTGCCTGCAGTGGACCGGCAGCAGCAGCAAGGAAGTCCCCGCACTCCAGCAGACCTCAGCAGGGCACGCACACTCCTCCCTCACTCTCCGGTAACAGCTCCAACTCCCAGATGGCAGCAAGGAGGATTTTAAAGGCTCCGGAGGACCCTCGAGTAGCAGACTGACCGAGGAGTGCCTGCAGTGGACCGGCAGCAGCAGCAAGGAAGTCCCCGCACTCCAGCAGACCTCAGCAGGGCACGCACACTCCTCCCTCACTCTCCGGTAACAGCTCCAACTCCCAGATGGCAGCAAGGAGGATTTTAAAGGCTCCGGAGGACCCTCGAGTAGCAGGCTGACCGAGGAGTGCCTGCAGTGGACCGGCAGCAGCAGCAAGGAAGTCCCCGCACTCCAGCAGACCTCAGCAGGGCACGCACACTCCTCCCTCACTCTCGGGTAACAGCTCCAACTCCCAGATGGCAGCAAGGAGGATTTTAAAGGCTCCGGAGGACCCTCGAGTAGCAGGCTGACCGAGGAGTGCCTGCAGTGGACCGGCAGCAGCAGCAAGGAAGTCCCCGCACTCCAGCAGACCTCAGCAGGGCACGCACACTCCTCCCTCACTCTCCGGTAACAGCTCCAACCGTACAAAAATGTACTAATAAAATATACAGAATTTTAAAATACTGTTTGCAGAATTTTACATTTTTTTCACACAATTCCCCCAGGTGTAAACAATGCTTGCTTCCAAACAGCTGGGAATAACATAAAGATAAAATAACCTGCATCATAAGTAAAACAATTGAAGACACCTCAAGGGAAGGATTGTTAACAAATAGACCATTTCAAGGTTTCATGGCAGATGGAGCTTTCTCAAGACTAAACATCATTAAAATATTAAAAGGACCTAGACTTCAAAAATGCTGACTTTAGCAAAATGGGAATGTAACTTAAGGAGAAGTTGGCAGGGTGGGTGAAGATCAGGGAAGTGGAATTGCAGTGGGCTAAACTAAGAGGCAATAAAAGGGGCAACTGATATATATGTAAGGGAAGTAAATAAAAACAAGAGGAAAAGGAAACATATATGGTTTCACCAAAGAAGTGGCTGCACAAATAAAGGCAAAAACCACAGCTTTCACAAAATTCGTAAGATCATAAAAAGAGCACAGAAAAGAATACAGGATAAAGTTAAAAGAAACAGAGAAATAAGGATAGCAAAAGCAGAGGCAGAAGAAAAAGATGTGAAGCGTGGAGGAAAACCTTATTTCAGGTATATTCGAGAGAAAAGGAAGATCAGAGATGGATTTGCAAGACTCAAAAATGCCGATGACAGATTTGTGGAAAGTGACATTAAAAAAAAAACAAAGACCAAGGGAACTCGGTACTTGTAGAGTTTCCTAAACCTGTTAATTTGACGGCTGCAGAAGGTATCGTGGACCTCCCTGTTCTGCCCTCTGACGCTGAGGTCACTCTCAGGGACCTTTGGGGAGCCTTAAAAACTATTGATTCGAAGGTTTCTTTGGTTGTGAATTCTCTTGCCACTTTTTCTCTTCAGGCTGCTACATCTATTCAGCAGCTTGATGAGAACATTTCTCTAACTGATTTGAAAGTTAGCAAATTAGAATCCTAGGTGCTTCCACTGCAATCTATTAACGTGGTTGGGATTAAAGATTCCCTGATTTTACACTCTAAATTGGAAGCCCTGGAGAATTCTGCCCGCATGTATAATTTACGTTTTTTGAAATTTTCCTTTTCTTCTCTTCTCTCGGCAAAAATTCTTTTTGATAAGTACCTCAAGGAAGTGCTAGCTATTTCAGATCCTGTTGATATCTCTTAGATATATTATATCCCCTCGGGGTCTTGGAGGGTGAACCCTGCCGAGGGGGGATTTGATGAGGTATTTCCAACGATATCCAATTTGACCGCTTTTTTAGAGGACTCCTTGGACATTATCTCTCAACGGTCCACATTACTGGTGACTTTCTCGTCTATCCTAACTAAACAATGTGTCCTTAAAGCTTTCTTTAAAGTGAAGGCTACTAAGTTTTGTGGACAGTTGATTAGAGTTTTTCCTGACGTTACTCGTAGCACCCAGTTGCGAAGGCGGCAGTTTTTGACTCTAAAACCGCGCATCCTGGCACTCGGTGCTACGTTCTTTTTATGTTTCCCATGTAAATGTGTCATCAATTACAAGGGCACTTCGTACATCTTTGTAGATGTTTCTCATCTCGAAAAATTCCTTTCTGACCGGCAGAGTGATCAGGGAGGGGGCTCCGTCTAGTATTATTGACCTCCACGATTGTGGCCTTTTTGGCTTGTTTTCCTATCCTCTTTGTTCTTTTGGATGGATGTAGTCAAGCTTCCGTAATGTGGACTGTATAGTTGTCTCTTGCTTTTTTTTTTCCAATGGACTTTGGTTCAGATTTGTTTGTTTCTTTTAATTCTGTATGCCTATTGTGAGTGAACAATGTTTTTTCTTTGAAGTTTTTTGGTTGTTGTAAATGACTAAACTCAAATAAAAAAAAATTAAAAAAAAAACAAAAATGCTGAACAAATACTTCTGTATTCACGAAAATGTCCTGGAGAAGGACCACATGTGTTTGGCAAATAGACAAATGGGAATAGAGTAGCCATTCACAGGAGATGCTGTTTTTGAACTGCTTGCAAAACAAAGTGAACAAGGCCATGGGACCGGATGGGATACATTGCAGGATACTGAAAGAGCTCAGAGTGCTTCTGGCAGGACCTTTAAAGAATGTTTTTAATAGATCCATGGAGACTGGAGATGTTCTGCAGAACTAGAGAAGGGCTGATGTACCTCTTCACAACAGTGATAATAGGGAAAAGATGACAAACTATAGGCCGCAAAGTCTTACCTCGGTGACAGGAAAAGTAATGGAGGTGCTTTTGAAAAAAGAATAGTGGACTTTATAGAAACCAATGAATCCGAGGCAACATGATTTTACCAAAGGGAAGACCATGCCAAACAAATTTGAGTTCTTCGACTAGGTGACCAGAGAACTAGATCAAGGGCATGCGATGGATGTGATCTACCTAGATTTCAGCAAAGCCTTTGACACTGTTCCTGATAGGAGGCTTATCCTTAGCAGCCCAGGGATGTGTTCCAAGATGGTGAACTGGATCAGAAATTGTTGACTGACAGACAACAGAAGATGGTGGTAAAAGGAACTAATTTAGAAGAAAGGAAGGTGATTAGTGGCATGCCCCAGGGATCAGTCCTGGGACTAATACTGTTCAGTGTATTAGTGAGTGATATTACGGAGGGATTGAAGGGAAAAGTCTGCCTTTTTGCAGATGACATGAAAATTTCCAAAAGAGTAACACTTCTGAGGGGGTGGACAACATGAGGAAAGATCTACAAAATCTGGAAGAATGATCTAATGCTTGGCAGTTAAGATTTAATGCAAATAAGTGCAGTCATGCATTTGGAATACAGAAATCCAAACAAATTGTATGTGATGGGGGCAAGAGGTTTATTGTGCACAGGCCTGCAAAGGGACCTTGGAGTGACAGTGTCTGAGGATCTCAAGGTGGCAAAAAATGTGACAAGACGGTAGCCAAAGCCAGAAGGATGCTGGGCTGCATACAGAGAAGAATAATCAGCAGAAAGGAGGAGGTATTAATGTCCCTGTGCAAGTATTTGGTGAGGTCTCACTTGGAGTATTATGTTCAATGTTGGAGACCATATTTCACAAAAGAGATAGTCTTCAAACAGTTCAGAGGAAGGTGACCAAAATGATTTGGACTCTGCACCGGAAGACACATGAGAAGAGACTTGAAGACCTAAACCATGTATACCCTAGAGGAGAGGAAAGACAGGGGAGATATGATACGGACCTTTAAATACTTAAAGGGCATTAATGAACAAACAAACCTTTTTCAAATAAGGGAAGATGTAAAACTAGAGGGCATACCATGAAATTGCAAGGAGGTAAACTTAAAAGCAACATCAGGAAATATTGTTTTACTGAAAGGGCACTGGATGCTTGGAATTCTCTCCCGATGAAGGTGGTGGGGGCATATACTCTGGCAGAATTCAAAATGGCATGGGATAGACACAGTGGATCCCTTTACAGCAAGAGGATGAAATCAAAGCAAACTTAAATATCTTTTATACTTCAGTAAATAGATGGGGTGACCTGCACGGAGCAGGAGGTACAACCACTCTAGCCACCTTACTGGTCTTTATCTGCCATCATATACTATGTTACTATATGTTAGTAAGAGCAGCTAACACCAGCAGATAGCAATAATGAAATAAGCACACAAGAGATAGGACAAGGCGATAAGCAAAATGTTGTGAAACTGTCTGAAAGCCTTGAAGAGAAGGTGTCTCAAATGTCGGGGCTAAGTTGGTGTCATTCCTGATGTCTAGGATTTTTCTGGAAAAGTAATCTTCAAAATCTTCCATCAAATGTGAACCATTACTAGCTATAAAAGATTAAAAGAAGACATCAAAACATTGCTTTAATGTTATTTTTAGCTCTTTGAGTGCATAATACTTTATAAATATAACTTTTTAATCCTGTATGATATCAAGTTATATTACTTGTGATTTTGTTAGGCTTCATCCTGTGTCTGCCTGATAGTTTTGGTCATTGCTTCTAATATAACTTGTGCCTGATATCAGGAATTGCAGAGATACCAGAGTTCTTTAAGTATGCGTTGTATAGCTTTTTACTTTACACCTTGGGGAATTCTGCACAAACATTTTTAAAATTCTGTGCACAGTATTTTAAAATTCTGTATGTTAGTACATTTTTGTGCAGAATTCCCTATCATAAAGCCTAACTACTCATCAAGACCAAAAATTTCCACTGCCTTTTTCATCCTCAGCTCTCTCGCTCCAATCAAAGCTCTCTCCCCAACACCGAAGCCTTTCTCCAGGAACAAACAGGAAGTCAGTCCTCATATATGGGTGACGTCTGCACCAACCGAGCCCATGCAGATCCACTCCTTAGCTTTCAAAGAAAGGTTTTGGGAGCTACACCACACATGTGCAGTCACCTTCCCACTCAAAACTGCCATCTTGCCTTAGTATAATAACATAGCACAAGATGGCAAAAATGGAAACAAAAAACTCCAAGGGGAGGAAGGAGGGTTGTAAGGACTGATTCCTGCTGTCCCTGGAGAACACTTGTTACAGGTGAGTAACTACGCTTTCTCCAGGAACAAGCAGGAAGTCAGTCCTCACATATGAGTGACTTTGGCACCAACGCAGCCCGCGCAGAGCATTTCTCCAGCTTTCAAAGAAAACCTTTGAGAATGCCACCATGCATGCGTGGTCCCCTTCCTGCCCAAGGGTGCCATCTTGATCAGTCTCCCTTTATCCACGGAGCCCTTCGGACGCATGTCCTGTACCTCAGAAAAAGTTTCTAATTCTTTTCTCTCTAATTCCAGTTTCCTGGTCCTCTTCCTGTTGTTCCCAGTGCCCTTGCTTTGGCAGAAGGCCCCAGGACTTCATCGTTTTCATTTTTTTCTCAAGTTTAGTCTCCAGCACATTTTCGCGCCCTTTTCAACCATTGGCTGCATCAAAGGTCTTTGACCTTGTGGGATTCCTTTTGCCCCCATGGCCTTTACTTTCAAAAAGTGTGACAGATGCTCCAAAAATGTCGCTCACGGACACCCATGACTGTTGTCTTAGGTGCCTAGGAGCTGAAGACAACCCGGAGCTCTGCTCCCTTTGTAAAAAGATGTCCTCCAAGGCCATACAGAGCTGTAAGCAGAAGTTTGACAATATTTTCTGCAAGATGGCCCTGGTGTTCCCGGTAGCTTCCTGCACCACCGACCTACAGCTTTTGGGGAAACCCGCGGTTGCTCCGTGGCCTTGGCGTCACTCTGAGCAAGGTTCGCCAAGAAGAAGGCCTCAAAGACCCTGTCAGGGGGCTCCGGACAAGCGTGAGCGTTCTCGCCTCAAAAGGTACCTCACACAGATACGGAGGCCTCCGGTGATAGCGCCTGGTCTCCTGAGGGTCGTCCCGGCGAAAACCTCCTCTATGCCAGACCCGGTCACCCTGGCGTCGGCGTCGCATGGAGTGGGAGGCCTGAGTGCTGGCACTGGAGCGCAGTGTTTCTGCCTTCCTTGCTGCCCAGCAGGCGCTGGTGCCAGGCTCCATTGGCATGCACCCTGAGACCTCGGGGGCGATGCCTGTGATGGCTCCTCAGACTGCCATGGCAACCCCTGAGAGCCAGGGGCTTCATGAGGGAATGCGTTAGATGTCTCTATCTCCATCCCAGTCATCGGGTGTGAGATCTTCTCGAGCTAGTGCCTCCGGCTCCAGGCGGGATTTGGCTTTGGGAGCTCAGCACAAGGCACAGACTCTGCTTGAGCAGCCTAGCTCTGAGTCCTCCTCGGAATACTCAGGCTAGGAATCAGAAGGGGACACTTCCCCCGAAATCCAGGCTCAATGGAACCTTACCTTGGGCCCTTCCCCGCCTGTTCAGAAATGGCAGTCCCCTCCTGAAGACACCTCCTTTCTGGAGTTTGTGCAGGACATGGCGTGGGCCACACAATCTGAGGAGGAGCCCCATGTGGAGGAACTGGATATTTTACAATACAAGGCCCCGCAGAGGGAATCCCTCATGATCCCGGTTCCTCCCATCCTAACCTGGCTGCTCCTCCGTATGTGGGAGATACCTGCGTCTAGCCCCATGGTCAGCAAGCGTCTGGATACCATGTAGAGGGTCTAGCGAGGGCCCAGGCTTCCTGAAGGCCCAGCTTCCCCATACCTTGATGGTGGTCCACTCTGCCATGTGGAGGCAAGAGTCCAAAGACCCACGCTTTGATCCTACTGGGTAGGGAATCTCGTGCCCTCAATGCCCTCCGGCGTAAGGCCTACCAAGGCTTCATGCTAGCGTGCCGCATTCAAGCTTACCAGCTATATACATAGGGATGTTCCTCCATGACCTCACAAAGGAACTCGGGGGTTTTCAGGCGGGTCTCAATGGCAATTACCTCTGCCGTTTCCAGTCCAGGCTCCAATCCTCAGATCTCGAGCAATGGGTCCAGAAGAAACTGCTTCATATTCTGTGCCTGGGCGAGCAATTGTTTGGCAAGTCGATGGAGGACAAAGCAGCGAAGATTGAGACAGAGTACTTCACCCGCACCCGTCTCTCCCAAAAGAGATCCTCCTGCGGAAGAAGCAACAGGGCAAAAAGCCCCCCTTCCGGAGGAAGGGTCTCCCCTACCAGGGCTACCCACCTTACCCTCCGGCGTCGGCTCCGTTCCAGAGCGGACAGAGTAAGAGCGAGCCCCAAGGCCTGCGTAAGCCCAAAGTGCCCAAGACCCAAACCCTGGCACTGGCCCAGTCGGCCCCAGGTTTTTGACACCTGGTACATAGCCGCTTGTCCCCCCCGATGACCTAGCTGCCGGTAGGACGACGTCAGGTCCACTTTGCTCTCAGATGAGTCTGTCACTTCAGAAACCTGGGTCATCCAGGTTGTCAGGGAGGGCTACCTCCTTCACCTGGACTGGCTTTCTCCACCTTTCTGTCCTGCGTAGCCCCCTCGGCTCCCCGTGCACCAAGCCTTCTTGGCGCAGGAGCTTGCCACCCTCCTCGAGGAATGAGCAGTGGAAGTGGTTCCGCTGCATCTCAAAGGCTGTGGGTTCTACTCCCATTACTTTCTTGTGCCAAAGCGAACGGGTGGTTTCAGACCCATCCTCGATTTAAGGAATCTCAACAAATACCTGGTGCAGGAGAGATTCAAAATGCTCTCCCTTGGCGCCTTGCTGCCCTTCCTCCCGCAGGCTGACTGGCTATGCTCCTTGGACCTTCAGGATGCGTACGCTCACTTCCTCGTCCATTCCAAACACAGGAAATACCTGCACTTCAGGGTACAAGGGAACCGCTACTTATACAGGGTGCTTCCCTTCAGCCTTGCGTCAGCCTCGTGAGTATTCACCAAATACCTCTCAGTGGCCGCGGCCCACCTTTGACTGCAGGGCATCTTCGTCTACCCTTATCTAGATGACTGGCTAGTTACCGGAGGGACGGCAGACGAGGCGCAGCGGGCCATGACTCGCACCGGGCCATGACTCGCACCGTCCACCTCCTGAAGCACCTCGGCTTCGTGGTCAATTACCCAAAGTCTCACCGCACTCCAGTCCAGTCCCTGGAGTTCGACACGTGCCTCGACACTCAGCGGGCGACATCCTTCCTTCCCCAGGACAGAGCAGACCACCTCATCACTCTGGCATTCATGGTCCAATGCCGCGACACAGTATCGGCCCGGGCGATGCTCCTTCTCGGCCATATGGCCTCGGCGGTTCATGTCGTCCCCAATGCCCGACTGCATGTGTGGGTGGCACAGTGGTGCCTTTGAGCTCAGTGGTCTCAGACAACGGGTCGTCTCTGAGATGCCATCTCAGTCACTCCTCAACTGGTGGCGGGACACCCGGAACCTGCTTCGAGGCATGCCGTTCCAAGCTCCACAACACAATGTGGTTCTGACCACGGATGCCTCCCTTATGGGCTGGGAAGCCCATTGTGGCGAGCTCCGCACGCAGGGGACTTGGTCCCTGGAGGAATCATGGCAGCCGATCAACCTCCTCGAACTCCGGGCGGTCCTCCTCGCTCTCCGGGCGTTCAAGCACTGCGTTCATCATTGGGCGGTGCTTGTCCAGATGGACAACTGGGTGGCAATGTTCTATATGAACAAGCAAGGTGGCACTGGCTCTTACAGCCTCTGCCTGGAGGCGGTAGCCCTATGTTCCTTTGCATTTCACCAGGGCATAGCCCTACAGGCCACCTATCTCCCAAGCCAGGACAACATCCTGGCAGACAGGCTAAGCCAGCACCTGTAGTCATACAAGTGGCGTCTCTGCCCGCAGACGGCTCAGCAGCTGTTCCGGCGTTGAGGGACTCCAGTCCTAGACTTCGTCGCCAGTCCAGCGAATTCGCAGCTCCCACCATTCTGAGGCCCATCCAAACAGGGAAGTCCCCAATGCTTTCCTCCTGTTGTGGATGCACGGCCTCCTGTATGTTCAAGATACAGCTGGACGGAGCTTCAGTAATCTTCGTGGCCCCTCAGCAGCCCTGGTTTCTGCTGCTGCTTCGCCTCTCATCGGAGCCTCCGGTTCCCCTTTGCACCACGCCTGGCTTGTTGATGCAGGAGGAGGGTTTGCTACTTCACCCGAACTTGAGGTCCTTATCCCTCACGGCCTAGCACTTGAACGGGTCGCTCTAGTCCCCTTCATCTCCCGGTGCAGGTTGAGGACATACTGCTGGCCTCGTGCAGGGACTTAACTAGGAGGGCTTACGCCTTTAAGTGGTGTCACTTCTCAGTGTGGTGCTTGGAGATAACGGGCCAACCCGTTCTCTTGCCCTACCCACTTGGTCCTACAAGTCCCTTCTCCATGTCTCGTAGGCGGGCTTGAAATCCAAATTGGTTAGGGTCCACCTGAGCACCATCTCGGATAACCATCACCCTGTCGGGGATAGACCCCTCTTGGGTCAGCTGCTGGTTTCCCATTTCATGCGCAGGCTGCTTCTTTCCAAGCCACCTCCGGCGGAGTGGGGGAGCTCAGTGTCATCCTCACGCAGCTATCTCAGCCGCCCTTCGAGCCGATGGCGTCCTGCTCGCTTCGACACCTTTCCTGGAAGATGGTTTTTCTGGTGGCTATCACCTCGGCCCAAAGGGTCAGTGAGCTTCAGGCCCTCATGGCCAACGCCCCCTACACAAGATTCTACAGGAACCGGTTCGTTCTCCAAATGCATCCCAGGTTTCTTCTGAAGGTTATCTCAGATTTCCACCTCAATCAGGAGATATTGCTGCCGACCTTCTTCCCGAAGCCCCACGCCAACCGGGCTTTGACAGTCCTCCATACACTTGACTGTGAGGGCTCTCTCCTTCCTGCAACGTATGTGGGTTCACCGCAGGTCTGAGTGGCTTTTCGTCTCCTACAACCCTGCCCTCATTTGTCTTGCGGTCACTAAGCTCACCCTTCCATCTGGGTTGCGGACTGCATCACCTTCGCCCAGGCCGGGCTACCCCCTGGTCCTCAGCTAACACCTTCGCGACACACTTCTACCTGGAGAGAGAGTCCAATTGGGACAGCGCCTTTGGCCAGGCCGTACTCCATAATTTGTTCAGGGTTTAAGCAACTCCTGCCCTCCAACCCTTCTTCTGCGGCTACCAGGGGCATGGTCTTCCGCGGACTCGGGGGTCCTCGGGCTGTTTTCGGTTACTAGTGACTGCTCACGGTTCACCGTGGTGCTTTTCTACATGTCCTCGGTAGCCTGTAGCTGGGGATTTCCATATGTGAGAACTGACTTCATCTTTGTTCCTGGAGAAAGTATAGTTACTCATCTGTAACAGTGTTCTCCAGGGACAGCAGGAATCAGTCCTCACAACCCTCCCACCTCCCCTTGGAGCTGCCCACTGTTCTTGGTATTTTTTTCTTTTTGCCTGAGCTATGTCATCTGGCTGATCAAGATTGCACCCTTGAGCAGGAAGGGGACCACGCATGCATGGTGGCATTCCCAAAGGCTTTCTTTGAAAGCTTGGGAAATGCTCCACGCTGACGTCACCCATATGTTGTGTACTGATTCCTGATGTCCCTGGAGAACACCTGTTACAGGTGAGTAACTACGCTTTCCTGCCCCCCCCCTCTAATTTCTATTTAGATTCCTACTGTTGTCTTCCCCTAAGGTCTACCCTTAATGTGCATACCCCCACTTTATCGCCTTTCTCCAGATACAAGCTGGGGGATGCAGGCATACTTCATGGTTCTGTCTGCTGACAGCACGGGTGCCGGCTCTCCTATAGACTTCTCTGAGCATGCGAGTCCCTTCTTGCCTCAGCGTCCTGATGCTCCTCTCTTCAGTTTTCTTCAAAACCGCCACAGCGATCAGCTGCTGCTCTCCCTTCTTTGTGAGTTTGCGCAATTTTTATTTATTTCCTTGTTTTGGCTAAGTATTTGTCTTCTGCAGTTCCTTCCAAAACAAAAGTAAAGGGTAAAGCTGTGGCTCTCCCCTCAATCTGCCGGCACGAGTTTTCCTCAAAGAAAAAAAAAAAGGAAATGTAATCTGAGCACAACGCGGAGATTCAACTTCTGCAGCCAATATCTGCCCGTGTTTCTCAAATCAAGCAAACATAATCAGAGAGCAGAGAGTTCTAGTACTATGAATTGCAGTAGCAGTAATTTTAAAGGAACAGTACCATCAATTTTTGCCTTTCTTCTACACATGGTGCTCCTTCTCCAATATCTGTCCCCATCCCATCAGACCTATACAAGGTACGATTGGGAGCTGATGGGGTTGCCGTGTGGCCGGAAGCAGACCTCCTACTGGTGCCGGCGTTAAAGAAAGTGGCCCAAAGTCTTAAGCCAGGTAAGAGGCCCTACTCCATCTCCGCCCAACCCGATCTCTGCAAACGGCCAGTGTGTCCAGGAACCTCAGACCCACATACAGAAGTCTGAGGGCAACTTATCAGATACTTCTTCCCATAGATCAAGAGGTAAGACAGCATTTCGATGCAATGCCGGCCTTATTCCCTACTGCGTGCCCCCCCCCCCCCACCACTACCGTCAGGGGATAGGTCATCTCCCAATGATCCCTTACTGCAGTTGTTATACTGTTTTGTCCAGGACCGCGCAGCCTTGTTGGGTGCTGCCCCTCTGGAGACTTGTCCACCATCCTCAGAAGTTCCCTCTTTCCAGCCTCTGCTTCCATCTCCTCAGGGACCCCCTCTCCTCATGGGCTGGAGAGCCTCTGAGCCCCTGGATGTGAGTACCTACTCCGCCGCTAGCCCGCCTTACTCCCACCAGTGGGATTCAGACCGCTCCCTCTTGGGTGATGTGGACGAAACACCAACCTCAGACCGCATAGGTGGAAAGCAAACTCCCAGAAGATTTTTCTTATCCAAGATTTCTTCAGAAGGTCACTAGAGCGCTACCCATTAGTGATTCTCAGGCCCCCACTAACAAAAAGGATTTCCAATCTATCTTAAAGGCTTGTAGCACTCCCAAGGAGGTCCTGGCAATACCTGTTTCCCAGGTCCTGCCAGACTACCTCACGTCTGTCTGAAAAACGCCAGCATCAGTACATGCCATGGCCCGTCTTGACCTTAAATACAAAGTGCTGCCTGCTCTGGGGTTCCAACATCAGCAACTGCCTCATCAGTCGGTGGTCTCTGAAGCACTACTGAAGAAGGCTAAGTCCCCTAAGCCCATATCCAGACTCAGTCGGCAGAAAAACATTTCAAAGTGGCGTGCTAGTGATGAAAATCCTAGCCCACCAACTTCAGATACTGCATTATCATCATGGCCACCTCTCGCAGATGCTGGACCCTGCCACCATTCTAGCTCTGGAAGCATATGCCCTACAAGACAATTTATTATATATTCGGGCCACGTACAATGCTCGATCTACTGCCACTTCTGCTTTTGCCCGTCACACAGCTTAGCTATGTGATCTGCGAGATCTCCATGACTGCTTGACAGACACTTCCTGTCAAGGGGATAGCTTTTTCGGTCCTAAAGTGCAGGAGGCCATCTCAGAGGTCAAGGACCATTCTCCTTCAGTGCAGGAACTCTCAGCTCAACCCCAAGAGATGCCCAGCAGTCCCACTGTCCACAATACCTGCAATACTTAAGAAAACAAACAGCGCTACCTTAATATACTTGCTATCTACAAAGACACAATTAACAAAACAAAAAGAGATTACCACACAAGAATCCTAAACTGCTCTCTCTACCATCCTAGAGAGCTCTTTGGTTAGATCTCTAACCAAGACAAGCCATACTGAATCAGAAGTATATAACATAAACCCACAAACACTAGCTAACTATTTTGCATCCAAGCTTAAAAATAAAAACGCTAGCCATGCCACCCCTTCCCTAGACCACCCAATAAACCTAGTCATGTGGGATAGCTTCTATCCAGTAGACCAAAAACATCTACCAAACATTATAGCAAACATCAACACCACAACCTCCCCGTTGGATCCATGCACAGTATCATGGATAAAATCCACAAAAAAAGAACTCACCCCACATATCCTCCATATTGTTAATAAATCACTCTCCCAAGGAATCATGCCTGCTGACCTTAAAACTACGTCCATACGTCCTATACTTAAGAACAAGGCACTTGATAAAAAAAGACCCAAGCACATACAGACTTATAGCCAGTATACCATTTGTTGCCAAAATAATAGAAAAAGTCATTCAATTACAATGCCAAGATTGCATTGACCTCATTGAACCCACCAGTTTGGGTTTCGACCATTCCATGAAGTCAAACCTTGCTGCTAACACTAATGGACCACCTCATCAGAGGCACTGACAATCCTAATCGTGCATTCATTCTCCTCTTTATTGACATTGCGTCAACATTTGGCACCCTCATTTCGAGATTAGCACAAATAGGATTAGGAGGCACAGTAATTACACTGGTTCAAATCATACTTATCAAACCGTAAACTTTACGTCCAAATAGGCCAAAACTCATCTGAGACATTCCCCCAAGAACAAGGAATACCCCAAGGTTCCGCCCTCTCAGCCCTCCTTTTCAACCTATACCTGCAACCAATTACCAACATCTTCAGAAAATTCAGCATTGGGTATTACATAAATGCGGACGACATTATGTTGTCTCTCCCCATAGACATAAGCAACCCTATCTATCACAATCTATCAGACTGCATTATTGAAACAGAATCATGGTTAAAGTCCAACAACCTTGATATTAACTACAAGAAAATGGAAGTCCTATACATATCAAGAAATCAAAACCCTACCCCCTTTCAAACCATCAAGATTAATAATAATGTACTCCCTGTTAAGCAAGAGGTAAAATACTTCAGCATAATACTAGATCAATCCCTCGGCATGCTCCCACATATAAAACAAACAGTAAGGACTATCTTCTTCAAACTGAAAACTGTTCAACATCTTAGACCCCTGCTAGATATCAACAATTTCAAATCAGTAGTCCAGGCCCTTATCACCCCACATTTTGACTACTGTAATAGTCTGTTACAGGGCCTACCAACCAAAAACATAAACTTGCTACAGAGAGCACAAAATATCACCGCTAGAATTGTCTGTAAGGCCCACCTAACTGATCATATAACCCCCATCCTATGAGTTCCACTGGCTCCCAGTTCTAAGCCAAATAAAATATAAGTTACTTACAGTAATTTTCAAACTTATCAATAACATCTCCCCGTCTTTCTTATCAATCCTCATTCATACTCAACCAGGTACCAGATCCTGCAGGAGAATGCTATCCACTCGCTTGTAACTCCCCACTCTATCCACAAGACAAAACAGATCACAAGCTCCAGAGCCTTCACATATCTCGCCCCAGTCTCTGGAACTCTCTCCCACTACCGCTATGATCGATCAAAGACCTCCAAACATTTAGGAGAGAACTCAAAACTTACCTCTTCCTTCAACACTATGGAAGCACAAACATTGATCCCCCCTCACAAGCTACATCACAACACACCCCCTGAGAAACACGCACATTCCGCACCCTCAAACTCAAAAAAAATCATCATAATCAGAGATTATGTACATAGTTTATTAGCTTCTTGTTTTAAGCAAAATGTAAATTGTAAATTTGTTATGTTAATTGTAATTACAAAGTTTGCTTTGTAAAAAGTTATACCACCGTTCTATGTAAAATGTTCTGTTCTTTGTAAACCGCCCCTGATCTTTGGAATGGGTGGTATAGAAGAATCTAATAAATAAAGGAGGACATACCACTACCAATTTTTCCAGCAGTTTTACCCTCATCGATGTTTTCAGCTTAATCCCAGACCTTCTCCACAACGTCAGCCTGTTACAGTCATTGCCCCAGGCAAAGAGACAGAAAACAGCCTGTAGTTGCCTCGGTGTGGCTGGCCAAGGCGGCCTCCAGTTTTTAATTATCTGCCTATGTGGGACCACGTTCAGTACTTCTGGAGGGCCTGGCAATCCATCACCACAGATTACTGGGTCCTCAATGACATTGCATCGAATTAGGAGCTCAATTTCATGGTTACCCCTCCTCAACGATCATCCCCACCCAGCAAGATTCCTCCACTTCACCTTCCCATCCTGGAAAAACAGATTGCAGTCCTGCTCCGCAATCGAGCCTGTACCGGAACAAGAACACAGCCAGGGTTTCTACTCCCGGCTCTTTCTTATACCCAAGAAGACAGGAGACCTCCATCCAATTCTCGAACTTCAGGAGCTCAATCTCTGTATCAAGAAAGAGATATTCAGGATGGCATCTCCGGCCACTATTATAACACTTTTGAGGCATATCGACTGGCTTGCCTCTCTGGATCTCAAGGACACCTACAGTCATATATTCCTATCCATCCTCGTCATTTGAGATACCTCAGTTTCTGCTTCAAGGTGAAACACTACCAGTACATAGTTCTACCTTTCGGGCTTGCCTGGCAGTGGCTGCAGCAAACCTATACAGACAAGGCCTCTGCATTTATCCCTTATCTGGACGGTTGACTCATCTTGGGGTCCGACAAGGCTGCAACACAGGCTTCAGTCCACAAGACATCTTTGCTTCTGCAGCAGCTCTACGTCTTCATCAACTTCCAAAAGTCCAAGTGCAAGCCCTGGCAAGTTTTGGATTTCATAGGGACTCACTTGGACACCACAGTGGCTCGGATCTTCCTGCCACTCAACAGAGTCTCTATCCTCCAGAACCTCAGTGCCTGCCTGCTCAGTCTCCGGAGTGCTTCAGCTCACAGCATCCTTTGCCTCCTAGGTCACATGGCAGCCTCAGTGCACGTGGTTCTGTTGGCACGTCTTCACATGCTCCCGCTCCAGTGGTATGTCAAGCTCAATTGGAATCGGCATACTCAATCTCTTTGCTATCAGGTTTCCCTCTCCGTCCCCAGCTTCACTGGCGGATGTCCTTTTCTGGAATAGCCACCTCAACTCACTCTAACTACAGATGCCTTCCATATGGGCTGGGGAGCCCATCTCTTTCATCTGACGACTCAAGGTCATTGGACCAGCAGAGAGGCATCTCTGCACATCAACCTGCTGGAAATGTATACCATGCCTTTCGCACGTTTCAGTATTGGGTCCACAAAACGTCGCTCCTGGTACAGACCAACAACCAAGTCACCATGTTCTACATCAACAAACGGGGCGGCTCCAGTTCCCTCTGGCTCTGCCATGAAGCCGCCTGCCTATGCTCAATCCATCGGAATCTTCCTTTGGGCAGTCTTCCTTCTGGGTGTTCACAACCAGTTGTTGGACTCCCTCAGTTGTCGCCTCGACCCACATGAGTGGTCTCTGGATCCCACAGTACTCACCTCCATCTTCCAAGTTTGGGGGACACCGGAAATGGATCTCTTCACCACAGACGGCAGTGCTAAGTATCTACTCTTCTGTTCCCTTCTCCCCAGCCAGTGCAGATGGGCAGCGGATGCCTTCCTCATCTCCTGGACGAATCCCCTCCTCTCTGCCTTTCCACCATTTCCACTCATTCCCCAGACCCTTTTCAAGGCTTGCGCAGACAAAGCATCTCTGATCCTCATTGCTTCTCAGTGGCCCAGACAGATCTGGTACCCACATGTCTTCAACATGGTGCAGCACAGCCCCTGGCCGTTACCACTTCATCCCTTCTTTTTCATGCAACAGGAATGTCATCTCCTGCATCCTGACCTGCAATCATTAGCCCTAGCTGGTTGACTGAGACTATTCACCCCATGCCAGCCCCTGTTCAAGCTATCCTACAAGCGTCTCGCAACCTTCTACACAGCACTACTATCATAAATGGACTCGTTTCTCCCACTGGACTGCACTCTGGTGTCTGGCCCCTATCTCGCGCTCCCTTAGTCAACCTATCTCCTCCACCTATCTGACTCTGGACTTCAGATTTCATCCATTTGCTACCATTTCTCTGCCATAGCAGCATTCCACAGACTTGAGGATGGCAAACCTATTTCCATGCATCCGCTAGTTTCTCGCTTCATGAAAGGCTTAATGAATACTCTGAAACCACCTGCTCCAGCATGGGGATCTCAATGTTGTTCTCTGAGCTCATGAAAGCCCCCTTTGTTTTCCAAGTGAGGTGTTTCAATGAAGCCAGACCCCCAAGGATTCAGTCTTCCTAGTTGCTGTTACCTCCGCAAAATGTGTGAGTGAGCTCCAGATTCTCATGCATTATCCTCCTTGCACTCAGTTTCTTCACAATGAGGTCCTGTTGCAGACCCATCCTAATTTTTTTCCACAGATTTGTCTCCAGTTTTCATCTCAACTAATCCATTGTGCTTCCTACGTTCTTTCCAGAAGCTCAGCTGGATTCATGGGAGCAAACTCTACATGCCTTGGATTGCCATCATGCTTTGCTTTATTACCTACAAGCTACCAAACAGCTCTGTCAATCTTCCCATCTTTTTGTCACCTTTAACCCCACCTAAACAGACCATTTCCTCCTGAATTGCAGACTGTTTTTTTTTATTTTGTTATGTTCAAGTGGGTTGCAACCTTCCTTGGATGAGTGGGCCCCCACCGTCTTCGAGCTACAGCAGCTACTGTTGCCAATTTAGCTGCTATTCCTCTTCAAGATATCTGCAAAGCTGCTACATGGTCATCTGTACATACTTTCGCTGCTACGTGGTCCATCTGTACAGCCTGGATTGCTCTTCAGCAACCAACCTTGCCTTTGGCCAGGCTGTCCTGCAGAATCTTTTTTCTTGAATGCTTCCACCTCCCTCATCTCCAATCGTGCCACAACCATTATCAGATTTTCAAGTGTCACTCGGCTCTGGATTCACCATGGAGTGTGCTTGCATCCTCCTGCTTGTATCTGGAAAAAGAATAGCTGCTTACCTGTAACAGGGGTTCCCCTTATACAGCAGGGGTATGCAGTCACACTCACCTGCCTGCCACCCCGTCAATGAATGAAATGCATTATTGTCAGTTGAGTCTGAGTATCACTAAATCGGACTAAATGCTTATCAGAGTAATCAGAGTTAAGGATGAAGTTAGATATCTTGGAATTACCCTCGATAAAGGTCTAACCCTCCAGTCACACATCAGAAAAACTGTGAGATCTGCATACTACAGAATGAAAGTGATTAGACGCCTCAAGCCCTTACTCTCATATGACCACTTCCGGTCTGTCTGCCAAGCCTTAATAACTCCTATTCTGGACTTTTGTAATCCTATCTACTACGGTCTTTCAAAACACTCACTTAAACCTCTTCAGATGGCTCAGAACACGGCAGCCAGAATTATTGCTGGCTCAGCATCTCAAGATCACATTACCCCTACTCTCAAAGAGCTCCACTGGCTTCCAATAAGCCAGCGCGTCAAATACAAGATGGTAATTAATATATTCAAGATCAGACATAAATGCTCTGCTTTTAGCCTTCATAATCTCTTACTCCAGAATAACAACAGGCCAAGACGAATAACTACATCAAACACCCTCAGCACCCCAAGTAGTTTCAGAAAAGCATGTAAATGTACTACACAAAGGGCAGTTTCCTTATCGGCCCCACTTATATGGAACTCTCTCCCTCCCGATGTGCGATCCATGGATGATTTAAAGGAGTTCAGAAAACAACTGAAATTTGTACTCTTCACTGAGTACTATGGCACAGACATCTAACAGTCTCTATTATTATAGCCTGCATGTAACTTGTTTTACTGTAACGGTTCCTTGATGTTGTGTATCCCAATTTTACCTTCACTCTTTAGTTTAGTCAGTGTATGCCCCCCTGTCTCTGTTCTCCCTTCTTGTGTCTTGGTAACCGCTTTGATTTAAGGAAAAGGCGGTATAGAAAACCTGTTAAATAAATAAATAAATAAATCTAATTTCAATGAAGGATCTGGGAAAAAGAAAACCCAAGACAAAATTAATGTTTCACCTCAGCCACACTTCAGGCAGGTAGTGGGCAGTTTCAGGATCCAACCTCAACTTTATCAGACCCATCTCAATGTCTTCAGTGCATGACTCCTTCTACTAGTGGTGGTTTTCCTACGTGCCTTAAGCGCTTCACTTGCCTGCTTTGTGATGAACTGAAGAGAGGAGTGTCGGGACACTGAGGCAGGAAGGGGCACGCAAGCTCTGACAAGTCCATAAGACTTCTCTGAGCTAGGGGAAAGCTGGCACTGGTGCTGTCAGCGGATGGCACCATGGAGTGTAGCTGTATACAGAGAACCCCTGTTCTTTCTCCCCTCTGCATACACCTAACGTTCTTTCTCCAGGACCAAGCAGAAAGTCAGTCCTCACTTATGGGTGACATCGGCGCCGATGGAGCCCTTGTGCAGAGCATTTCCCCAGCTTTCTAAGAAAGCCTTTGGGAATACTGCACGCATGCGCGGTCCCCTTCCCGCTTAAAGGTGCCATCTTGCTCAGTCTCTCTTTTTCCGTGGAGCCCATCGGACGTCTGTCTGAGTCACCCAGAAAAGTTGACATTTTTTCAAAGATTTCTTCGCCTTTTTCTCAGAGTTCGACGCCGGTTCCCCTTCCCGCCGGGTTCGGTACACCGGTATCAAGCCTGTTTTCTATTTTTCGGTTTTTGCCCTTCGTGGCAGGCGTTTGCACCCTTTTTTCTGTTTTTCCCTGGAAGGCCGGTCTTTTGACCTCGCGGGGGCCCTTTTTTACCCGATGGCTTCCAGTGGTTTCAAGAAGTGTGATCGGTGCAAGAAACTGATGTCTCTCACCGACACACAGGACTGCTGTCTTCGGTGCCTCGGCCCAGATCATGACCCCATGATCTGTGGCCCGTGTGGCAAAATGTCCACCAAGGCACTTCGAAGCTGTCAGCACCAGAAGGAAAGGATTTTTTCAGATTCTGTCTCCGACAGGGCCCGGAACTCGTCTGAGACCTCGACGTCTCGGGAGTCTGATCCCGAGCATCGCCGGGGTTCTTCGGACAGGGGGTCCCCCGACCGGAAACGCAAGAGGAAGAAATGGCTCATGAGGGCGGCGTCGGAAGAGGTCCCTGGTTCCTCGAGGGCCAGGTCTAAGACCCCCGATCGCCATCCCGGGCCTTTGGAGCAGGAGAAGCCGTCCAAAGTACCTCGTGTAGAGCCAGAGACCGTCAAACACGTAAGTCCTGTAGTCCTCGTGGATTCTCCTCCAAGGGAGCTGACATCGGGCCCAGCGCCGCCGGAGCCCGAGTCGGTGGCTGCTGAGTCTCCTGAGCTAGGACTCAGGCTGACAGCCTTGGAGTGCAGATTGTCTGCCTTCATGGATCAGCAGCGGGTACTGATGGCCAGCCTTGCTGGTGCATCTGCCCCGAGCACCGGGACATCGACGTCGAAGTCGACCCCGGAGACCGAGCCGATACTCGAGACCATTAAGGCTCGAAGTCGTCCTCGGTCAAGGTCTCCCTCGACCTCCCGCTCGGAACCGAGGGCGTCAACGCCGGTGCCTTCGGCGTCGGGGCAGGTGCCACCTCGACCCATGCGGTCGGAACCCCTCGACGACTCTTCGGATGAGTCAGCTTGGGAGACGGAGGACGAGGAGTCCCCCGACACCTTTCGGACTCGGTGCGTCCCTTCAGACTCACCGCAGTCCGAACACCGGAGTAGGTCCCCTCCGGAAGACACCTGGTTCTCGGAGTTCGTGCGGGACATGGCCAAGGCCTTGGCGATTTCCGTGGACCCCGAGGAGGAGCCTCGAGCCGATGAGCTCGAGGCCCTCCAGTATGACTCTCCTCCGAAGGAGGCCTTTACTGTCCCGGTTCCTCCAATGCTGGAACAGCTCCTCTTCCGGATGTGGAAGGCAACAGCCTCGGTGCCGGTCTTGAGCAAGCGAGTTGATTCCATTTATCGACTCCGTAAGAGCCCTGGCTTCCAAAAGGCGCAGCTGCCGCACAATTCCATGGTGGTGGAATCGGCCATGCATCGTCTGAAGAGCCAGAAGATGCACTCCGCGGCGCCCCCTGGCAGGGAGGCCCGGAACCTGGATGCTTTCGGCAGTAAGTGCTTCCAGGGCTTGATGCTTGCTTGCCGTGTCCAGTCCTACCAGCTGTACATGGGCATGTACCTCCGAGACCTGGCAAAGGAGCTTGCCGGGTTCTCTGCTGGCCTCTCCGGGGAACCTTTGCAGAGGTTCCAGTCTTTGTCTTCAGGAATCCGTGACTGTTCCAAGTTCATGTCCCGAGCGGCCTACGATGGCTTTGAAGCTTCGGCTCGAGTGGCAGCAGCCGGCATTGGGGCTCGACGCCAGGCATGGCTGCAGTCATCGGACCTCGAGCCTTGGGTACAGGACAAGTTGGTCGATGTCCCTTGCCGAGGTGAAAACCTTTTTGGCAAACCCATGGCCGAGAAGGCGGCTGAGCTCGAAACCGAGCACCTGACCAGGACAAGACTGTCCAGAAAGACTTCTGCCCCTTCTCACAAAAAGAAGGGCTCGGGTAAAAAGTCCTTCTACCCGAGAAAGGTGTCTGCCTACAAACCTTTCCCTCAATACCAGGCCTTCCCAGCTCCCCAACAGGGGCAGCAGGCCAAGGGGCAGGGACATGGGCCCCGTAGGTAGAAAACCCCCAAGCCTCCGGCTCCTGCTCCTGCCCAGCAGGGAGGTGGTTTTTGACTCCCAAAGCATAGCCTCTCCGCCCCTGCTGCCCCATCCCTGCACAGGAAGTCGCTTAGCCCTGTTTGCCCACAGGTGGCCACCCATTACAGGGGATGCTTGGGTCTTAAGCATCATTCACCAGGGTTATCTGCTTCATTTCCAGCAGCTACCTCCTGCCTACTTTCCACCTCCTCCTCCAAGAACTTCAAGGTCTGCTTCTGGACAAGGCGGTGGAGCCTGTACCTCCTCGCCTACAGGGCACGGTTTCTGCTCCAGGTACTTTCTGGTGCCAAAAAGAACAGGAGGCCTAAGGCTTATCCTGGACCTCAGGAACCTCAACAAGTTCTTGGAGAAAGAGACGTTCAAGATGCTTACCCTTGGAGCACTTCTGCCCTACCTCCAGCAGGGAGACTGGATATGCTCCTTAGATCTAAAGGATGCGTCCACTCACATCCTCATTCATCCAGACCACAGAAAGTACCTCCGGTTCATGGTGGAAGGAAACCATTACCAGTACAGGGTGCTGCCTTTTGGCCTAACGTCCGCCCCACGGGTCTTTACAAAGTGCCTAGCTGTGGTGGCGGCCTACTTGAGGACTCATGGGGTTTTTGTCTTCCCCTATCTAGACGACTGGCTCATCCGAGGTCAGACTTACCAGGAGGCCAGGCAGGCCACCTTCAGGACTGTCACACTCCTTCAAGACTTAGGCTTTGTCATAAACTTCACAAAGTCCACTTTGCTCCCCTCCCAGAACCTCGAGTTCATAGGAGCACGGCTGGACTCTCTGCAAGCAAGGGCTTACTTGCCAGAGGACAGAGCTCAAAGGCTCATGAAGTTGGCATCCCGGTTTCTCAGTCTGCCAAGGGTTCCTGCCAGGCTCTGTCTGCAACTCGGACGCATGGCATCGACTGTGCATGTGACCCCCAATGCCCACCTCCACATGAGGCCTGCACAGTGGTGCCTCAGATCTCAGTGGAAGCAGGCCACAGGGAGCCTAGCAGACAGTCAGGGTGTCAAAACCCTTCCTGACTTCTCTTCAGTGGTGGCTACACCCCCCCCCCCAACTTGCTTCAAGGGGTGCCTTTTCAGGTGCCTGCCCCCACAGTGGTGTTGGCATCCGATGCCTCCTTAAAGGGCTGGGGTGCACACTGTCAAGAGAGCTGCATCCAAGGCCTCTGGTCTCCATGGGAAGCCACGCAACAGATCAACCTACTGGAGCTGCGGGCTATTCGCTTAGCCCTCAAGGCTTTTTCTCACACCTTGGCCCACCAGTCTGTTCTAGTTCAGACGGACAACCAAGTAGCCATGTTCTATGTGAACAAGCAGGGCGGCACTGGATCCAGGCCTCTATGCCTGGAAGTACAGGCCCTTTGCTCTTTTGCCCTCAGGCACAAAATGTTGCTGAGGGCTGTTTATCTTCCTGGCCAGGAGAACTTTCTGGCGGACTGCTTAAGCAGGATTATGCAGCCCCACGAATGGCAGCTGCACCCTTTGGTGGTTCAACAGATTTTCCTAAGATGGGGACTTCCATCCATGGATCTCTTTGCCAGTCCCCTGAATCACCAACTGCCCAGGTTTTGTTGCAGGCAGCCACACCCCCTAAGGGTGGCAGCGGATGCCTTCCTGATTTCTTGGTCCCGGGGCCTGCTCTATGCGTTTCCTCCCACGCCTCTGGTGGCCCGAACCTTGTTCAAGATTCTCAGGGACAAGGCCTCAGTACTTCTGGTTGCTCCCAGGTGGCCGAGGCAGCCCTGGTTCCCCCTACTGCTTCAACTGGCAGTGGAAACACCCATGCCTCTGGGATTCCAACCCGACCTTCTCTCTCAGGATCAGGGTTCCCTTCTGCATCCCAATCTCAAATCTCTCAATCTGATGGCCTGGAGGCTGCAAGGGTAGTCTTGGCTCCCTGGGGCCTACCTCAGGAAGTGGAAGAGGTGGTCTTGGCCTCTAGGAAGCAATCCACCAGGAAAACATATGCCCTGAAGTGGAGGAGGTTCTCCTTGTGGTGTCAGCAACGCAAGGAAGATCCTTTCGGCTGCACTGTCCCAGTAGTGCTCTAGTAACTTCTGCACTTGTCCAATCAGGGCCTTAAGTCCAATTCTGTTCGGGTCCTCCTCTCTGCTCTGGCAGCTCGCCACTCAGTGGTGGAGGGACACTCTTTGTCGGTTCACCCTTTGGTGTCCATCTTTCTCAGAGGCTTACTATTGCTCAAGCCTCCTCTCCGTCCACCAGCCCCTGAGTGGTAGTTGAATGTGGTCTTGCAGCAATTGACTCGCCCACCTTTTGAGCCGATGGCTACCTGTCCTCTACGCTTCCTATCCTGGAAGACTCTATTCCTAGTGGCCTTGACCTCGGCCAGGCGAGTGAGTGAACTTCAAGCCCTGGTCTGTGACGGACCCTACACTCGCTTCTATAGGAACAGGGTAGTCCTTAGGACTCATCCTAAGTTCCTCCCCAAGGTTGTCTCCTCTTTCCATTTCAACCAGGAGATGGTTCTTCCAACATTCTTCCCTAGGCCCCATGCCAGCCAGGCTGAGACAGTCCTGCATACCCTGGACTGTAGGAGGGCCTTATCCTTCTACCTGGCGCGTACGCAGGGTCATAGGAGGGCTACTCAGCTCTTCGTCTCTTTTGACCCCAATAATCTGGGGGTACCTATGTCCAAGCGTACCTTGTCCATCTGGGTGGCTGACTGTATCACCTGGACTTACAGGGCAGCTGACCTTCCTTTGCAGGGTCGGATCACGGCCCACCGTGTCAGGGCAATGGCTGCCTCAGTAGTTCATCTCCGCTCTGTACCGTTGGCAGACATCTGCAGGGCTGAAACTTGGTCCTCAAGCCAGACTTTTGCGGCCCATTACTGCCTAGAGAGGGAGTTCTGTAGGGACAGTGCTTTCGTTCAGGCAGTGCTCCGGAATCTCTTTGAGGTTCAGGCAACTCCTGCCCTCCAGCCCTCTGGTTGGGCTACCAGTGGAGATATGTTTCAGTGAAATCCTTTCTCTGATGCTGAGGCTAGAGGGAGCTCATTTTTCAGCTCTGGGTCCCCGGTAACCTGAAGCTGGGGAGTCCCATAAGTGAGGACTGACTTCCTGCTTGGTCCAGGAGAAAGAGTAGTTACTCACCTGTAACAGGTGTTCTCCAGGAGCAGCAGGAATCAGTCCTCACAACCCTCCCTCCTCCTCTGGGAGTTGCAGTTGTACATAGTTTATTTTTACATTTTGTGTGCTGTTTTTATAGCTGTGTCATTTGACTGAGCAAGATGGCACCTTTAGGCGGGAAAGGGACCGTGCATGCGTGCAGTATTCCTAAAGGCTTTTTTAGAAAGCTGGGGAAATGCTCCGCACGGGTTCTCCATCGGCGCCGATGTCACCCATAAGTGAGGACTGATTCCTGCTGCTCCTGGAGAACACCTGTTACAGATGAGTAACTACTCTTTCCCTTCTTTCTTCTCAGGCACATATCTCCACCTTTCTTTCTCCCCATCCTCCAGACATACAACAAGCTCCCAGCGCCCCTCCCCCCCCCCCCCAAAAGACTCACCATCAGCCTATCTCCGGCTCCCAGATCTCCCCCACAACACCATCCGTCCATCTCCAGCCCCCAGCCACTCACCATCTCTGCCCATTTGCGGGGGTGACAGTGGCATTGTAAGCACAGCTGCAGGAGCATTTCTCTTCCCCCCCCCCCCAACAAATGTGCTATACTTCTGACACCGGCATCACCTGTTTTAAGAAGATTAATAGAAGTGCTTCCTGTTTCTTGTTAGGGACAGGAACTGCTTCTGTTGATCTTTTTAAAACTTACCGATGCCAGTGTCTGAAGTGTCAATATCCAAAAGATCACCTGCATAATGCAGAATGCCCAAAATCTATTAATTTTTGTCAGACACATCAACAGGAGAAGAGACATAGTTCGCTCTCGAATGTTGATAATGTCCATTTTAATCAATATATGACTCTAAAAATGAGTTACACTTATCTTATAAATCTTTCTGCTTTGGCATGAAGTGGTCATTTGCAAAGGAAAAACACCCCAAATCGCGACATGCATGTTTCAAGTCCACTCATGACTCTGCTTCAGACAATACAGGAAAGTGCAAAAGTTTCCTCTATTAGCCAACACAACAGCCAGAAAACGCCAAACAAAAAAGAACGTGTTTTAGAGAATCTGCACACTTGTCTGTTGGTTGCATAAGGACATCGTCATTTGATAAAACCACCAGTAGAAAGAGAGGGGATTCCCCATGTCATCGGGGAAGCCCTCATGTGATTGGTCAGATGTCAAAATAAACGCAGACAATTGAATCTGTGAGGGCGTACTGTATTCAGCATATAAATCCATCACTGTTCAAACCCTGTCACCACCGCGAGGGTCCTATGGGGCATGATCAATAATCCTCCATGTCAGATCTTCAAATCTATGAGCCAGCGTCAAACAATGCTCCACCACTGGAGCAGATCGAATTTGAGATCGTATACGAGAAGCATGTTCTCTGAATCTCATCTTCATTGTGTGAATGGTGCGGCCAATGTATATTAAATTGCATGGGCATCATTATAAATATACCACAAATTCAGATGTACATGTGGTTTGCCAACAAAACTTATACTATCGTCCTGTATTTGGATCTTCCCAGGAATCACCGGATAAGGTTGTAATGCAAAATTGACATTGTCCGCACGCTACGTACCCTGGATTATCCTCCGGAATGATCAATAGGTAATGCAGATTTTACCAACATATCACGCAAATTAGATCCTCTAGAATATGCAATAGTAAAGGGTTTAGCAAAACATAAATGAAGGCTCAGAATCGGTCAATGTTTCTTCAACAAATGACCAATCTTAGAGGAATTTTGCATGAATGGTAAAACTCCCAGTTTCATGTCCGGCTCGCCTTGAGGGTCCGAAGGAGTTTGTACAGACAAAAGCCATTCCCGATGAACATGACATGCTCGTTTATACGTTCTGTCAATAATTCTGTTAGGATATCCTCTGGTTTGTAACAGAGAACGTAAATTGGCAGCACAAGCGTGAAATTCTTCAGTGGTGGAACAAAGCCGCCGTAATTGCAAAAATTGGCTGAAAGGAAGACCCCAACGAAGGGATGCCGGGTGGTGACTGTGATAATGAAGGAGGCTATTTCTTTGGACAGGTTTTCTAAAAAGTGTCGTCAATAAACTATTGGAGCTTTTATAACGAGTGATATCCAAAAAATCAGTAATATGATAATGTATGTGTGCCGTAAATTGTATATTAGATTTTATGGTGTTTAACCATGATAAAAATACTGCAAGTCATCAAAAGATGATGTCCACAAAAAGAAAATGTGATCCAAGAATCGACGCCAAAAACATAGATGTCCAAATGCCACTGATGGATAAATAAAACACTCTTCCATATCAGCCATGTATAATGTAGCAATAGAGGAGGCTACAGTGGCCCCCATTGCTATACCAAAGGTCTGTAAAAAATAACTTCCATCAAAGAGAAAGTAATTATTCTTGAAGACCAATCTGATCAAGTCCAACAAAAAGGACTTAGGAATCCATGATGGTGCAAACCGGAAACATGAATCAAGCAATGCATAGCCTCCTCTTGATTGATGTTAGTGTATAAGTCACTAACCATACCGTATCCATCGGCCGATGTAATTCATTCAACTGGCTCAAAAAATGCATAGAATCTCTGATAAACAATTTCATTAATGCAACCTCTTTTTTCAGAAAAATGTCTCAAAATTGCGACAAGGGTTCAAGTACAGAACGCCTGCATGAAAACGATAGGTCTACCCGGTGGGTCCATAACTGATTTATGAATCTTTGGTACTGTGTACAACGTGAGTATTTTGGGATGGGAAACACGTAAAGTTTTTTCTTTAGAAGTGATCACCCCACTTGGTGGGCATCCGTCACTATTATTTTTTATTTGATTCTGTAAAGAAAAAGTAGGATCTTCCAACAATTTTTTATAATAGCAAGTGTCCTGAAGTTGTGTGCATATACCTCTATAATAATCGTCCATTGATTGAAGTACCACTGCACCACCCTTGTCAGCGCCCCTAATAACTGTATGATCATTGTTTTAAATTCTGTCAGAACCAGCTCCTGAATGTGGAGATGATCGGATCAACAGGGCCAAGGGGTATCCAATTTGATGGTGCATGGATCACAGAATTGTCAGAGGGAACAAGTTTATCAGCAAAAAAAACTTTGACCTGTAATTTCCGAAAAAATCTTTGCAAAAAAACATGCTTCTTAAAAGAATCGTATCTGACTGTGGGGACAAAAGACAATCCCAAATTAAGTACTTGTTCCTGATAAGAAGTGAGCTCCTGTCCAGTTAAATTGACAACTACTGTTTCTGTTTGCGTTGTCTGGTGTTTGGGGGGGTCTCCCCAATGTTCATCCAGATGTGGTTGACGCAAACGTGAAGGTCTGAACTGAAAATCCCGATTACCCCTTTCAGAAAAATCATGTCCTCTGCGACATCCACCCCTGTCATGGAACCCATCACTATCATCCATGTCCTTCGAAGAAAGGTCAAAAGAAACATGTTTAGAAGATTCATCGTTCTTCTCATACATCCATCGATACAGCACAGGTATATCATAGTCAGTCTTGTCCCTATTGATTTTTTTTTTAATTTAAAGCTCCAGAGATGATCAAAGAAGCCTCCTAAATGTTTTTTCATATCATCAATCTTGGATTTAAACACATCAGCCTCCATGGAAGATTGCAGTTTGACCTTCATATCTTCTATCTGCCCAAAACATCATCATCTGTGATTGTCCTCTTAATTATTAAAGCAATAAGATCAAAACTACATTTATTAAGTATGCCATTCCACTTTGAAATAAAAATAGAATTAGTCAAGAACATCTTAGGAGCCCGTGGCCTCTAGGGATAATACGAGATTTTAAATATTGAGTCATGGATGCCCATGCAATTGTGCTGTAATAACTCGTTTTTGAAGAGCTTTTAGTTCAAGAATGGAAGGTTTGTGAGCGTCCAAGCCACCCACTTCATTATCCACTAAGGCTGAGTGCTGTCTGAGTTTCAGTTGTTCTTCAGAAAATGCAAATTTGTGTGCAGCCATCATATATACAAAAGAAATAAATATAGTCCAAGAAAAAACAAGCCCATCAATCAATATAACCAATATCCAAAAAGTCACCTGCAGAATGCCCAAAATCTATTACTTTTTGTCAGACACATCAACAGGAGAAGAGACATAGCTCACTCTCAAATGTTGATAACGTCCATATTGATCAATATATGGCTCTAAAAATGAGTCACACTTCTCTTATAAATCTTTCTGCTTTGGCAAGAAGTGGTCATTTGCAAAGGAAGAACACCCCCGATTGCAACATGTACGTTTCGAGTCCACTCACAACTCTGCTTCAGGCACTATTGGAAAGTGCAAAGGTTTCCTCCATTAGCCAACACAACCCCAGAAAACACGGTGAAGTGTAGCACAGCTACGGGAGTGAAGAGAAACGCTTCTGTGACTGTACTGCAGGGAGGCAGCCTCAGATGCCCTTAAAGCTTGGGCACACTGAGCCTGCTTACTGGTGCTGGTACTTGGCGGAATTCTGCATAGCAAGTGCAGGATTCTATGCAGGTAGGGCATTCTGTGCAAATTCTCCACTGCGCAGAATTCCCTCAGGAGTAGTATTACTTTGATATTGAATTATTGAGTACTTATTGTGTACTGAAATTGAAACATTCCATTATACTCTCCGGCAGTCAGTGTTAATGGGTTCTATCTACTGGGAAGTGCAATAGAACAGCAGCCACCAAACTAAGATACAAAACCCCTCTGCTGGCCACAGTTCTGCAATATTTTGTTGGTTTCAAGAAATAAATGACCAAAAGCAGTGCATCTCCAGCGATGTTTTTTTCTGTGGAAATGATACATTTAGTCGTATAGACAAAAAAGAAAAATGGTGTCTCACCAGTAGCAAAGGTGGAATAAGCACAATTTCCAGGAACAAGTAGGAATTGCAGTCTTCACATATGGGTGAATGTCACCGACGGAGCCAGCACAGGAACGCTCCCTAGCCTCCAACAGCAAAGCCTTTGGGAGCACTCCACTGCACTTGCATGCCTGCCTTCCCAACTCCTTTCCTCAGTTTTTCATTTTCCGTGGAGCCAGCAGGACATACAATCCTGTCATTGCTGAAAAATCTTTTTCTGGAACATTGTGCTTCTGCTTTCTCATCGCTGCCAATTTTGTCGATTCCAACACCGGCCCTGAAAATTCATTTTTATTTTTATTATTTTTCTCTAGTTTTTTACATGGGTTTCACAGCTAAACTAGGCCTCCATAGCCTTCTCTTCAGCCTTGAAGACAAGTATTGAAGGCATGGAAAAGCCAACTAGTGGCTTCAAAAAATATACCAAGTGTGCTGGTACCATATTAGTCACTGATAAACATGATGGTGTCTCAAATGTTTGGGCCCTGATCATCGACCCAAATGTTAAAAATTGCAAGAGGACCTTGAAAAATTGGAAGACTGGACATCCAAATGGCAGATGAAATTTAATGTGGACAAGTGCAAAGTTATGCACCTAGGAAAGAGCAACCCCCAAACTATGCTTACACAATGCAAGATACCACCTTAGAAATCACCACCCAGGAAAAGGATTTAGGCGTCATCGTGGATAATACTTTGAAACCTTCCACCCAATGTGCAGCGGCACCAAGAAAGCAAATAGAATGCTAGGAATCGTAAGGAAAAGAATGGAGAATAAAGCAAAGGATATTATAATGCCTTTGTATTATTCCATGGTGAGACTGCACCTTGACTACTGTGTGCAGTTGTGGTCGTCCTATCTTAAAAAGTATATAGCTGAATTAGGAAAGATACAAAGAAGAGTAACAAAAATGGTAAAGGGAATGGAAGGATACCCCTATGAGGAGAGGCTTAAAAGGTTGGGGCTCTTCAACTTTTAAAAGACAGCTGAGTGGGCATATGATAGAGGTCTATAAATTAATGAATGGAGTATAACGAATAAATGTAGATCGATTGTTTATGCCATCAAAAAGTAGAGACTAGAGGACACCCAATAAAGCTACAATGCAACCCATTTAAGACTAATAAGAGAAAATATATTTTTTACTTGACGCGTAATCAAACTCTGAAATTCGTCACCGGAGGATGTAGTAAAAGCTGTTAGTGTAGTTTGGTTTAAAAAAGGCTTGGACAAGTTCCTACAGGAAAGGTCCCTAAACCATTATTAAAGAAGACATGGGAAATCCACTGCTTGCCCCGAGACAAGCATTTTAGAACCTGTGTGCCTCCTTGGGAACCTGCCAGGCACTTGTGGCCTGGATTGGCCACGGTTGGAAACAGGATACTGAGCTTGATGGACCTTGGTCTGACCCAGTAAGTCATTTTTTATGTCCTTATGTCCTTTGTGGCAGCAAAAGACAGAGAGGCCTAAAGAACTCAGCCAACAAGTATGGATTGTTGTTCTCCTCGGAAACTGTTTCAGTAGCTTTCACTTCGAGTGCATCGACTTTCTTACATGGGTTTCAGGTTTCTTCAAAGTCCAAACATAAAAGTAAGTCAGTCTCTGGCCACTCCCAGGTCATCGGCATTGGCATCGAAGACCAAAACCAGAGAGAAGTCCCAGCATAAGCATCATGACTCCCCCAGGGGTGCTTGTGATGTAGACCGGCCAGCTAAACTGTCTTGGCGGGATGATCTGTCCTCCAAACCACAGGAGGAGCTTTGGGATGCTCCCGAGGAGTCAACCTCCAAAGAGCTACTAGTTCCATGTTCTATGAAGATGGCTCAAAGCCCCGTAGGTGACTCCACCTAGACATCGGCCATCTCTCTGGACCAGTGCATGCTGGCTCAAGAGAAATTTAGCCGCACTTCTGGCAACCTCTGTACCGATAACATCGAGAGCTCCAGGAGTACAGGCATCCGCACAGAGCATACAGTCAGCTATATCGGCCCTGATGCCGGCCTTTGAACCGATATCATTGTGACCCCCGAGGCCAATACCTGAATTGGAACCAACCCCCGGTACCCAACAGTCTCAAACTGCCATGGCCAGGGCTTACAGAAACTACCCTCAGTATTAGGCCTTCTCAGCAGGGTCAGCAGGACAAAGGGCATGACCCTCGTAAGCTGAAAGTTCCTAAAACTAAGGCAACGGCTCTGGCACAGTCTGATGGGCATTTTTGACTTCTTGAGCATAGCCTCTCCACCCCCAGCAGGCCCACCTCAGCAGCCCACAGGGGGACGTCTGATTCTGTTTGCCCACTGGTGACCAACCATCACCACTGACATCTGGGCACTCCAGGTGGTCGGGGAAGACTACCTCCTCCACTTGGAGCAGACTCCCCCTCTGTTTTTCCTGGGAGAGCCCACCAGGATTCCCCTCCACCAGACCTTGCTACAGCAGGAACGCGCAGGCTTTCTCAAGGACTTGGTGGTGGAACCGGTGCCCCACATCTCAGGGGCAAAGGGTTCTACTCCTGGTACGTACGTATACCCAAAGGGACCTGAACAGGTTCCTGGTGAGGGAGAAGTTCAAGATGCTCTCCCTTGGAACACTGCTGCCATACCTCCAGCAGGGAGATTGGATATGCTCCTTGGACCTAAAGAATGCATACACACACATTCTCATCCATCCCAGCCACAGGCAGTGTATCAGATTCATGGGGGGGGGGGAGTGGCCACTATCAATACAGGGTCCTACCCTTTGTCCTGGTCTCTGCCCCAAGGGTCTTCACAAAGTGCCTAGCAGTGGTCTCAGCCCACCTCTGCCTCCAAGGGACCTTCGTCTTTCCCTATCTGGATGACTGGCTCATTAGAGGAAGCTCTGCCACTGAGGTTCAGCAGGCCCATGGCCTGCACCATCTGCATCCTACAGCATCTAGGGTTTGTCATAAACCACCACAAGTCCCACCTCCTTTTGATACGATGTCTGGAGTTCATAAGAGCCCAGCTGGACACTCTTCAGGTCAGAACATTCCTACAGGGCCAACCTCCTCAGGTCACTGGCCGCAGACCTACAACACAGATACACCATGTCTGCTCGCCTTCTGCTACGTTTGCTGGGCCGCATGGCATCCATGGTCCATGTCACCCCAGATGCTTGCCTCCACATGAAGGTGGCACATTGGTGCCTCCATGCCCAGTGGACCCTGGCCACCGGACTGCTGTGGGACAGAGTGATGGTGACCCACCAACTTGCAGACTACCTCAGCTGGTGGCATGTTCCACAGCACCTCCAGGCTGGAATGCCCTTCCAGACCCCTGATCCCCAGAGGGTCCTCACTACGGATGCCTCCCTGCTGGGTTGGGGTGCTCATTACGAGGATCTCTGCACCCAGGGCAGCTGGTCGCAGTCAGAGATCCAACTGCAGATCAACCTGCTGGAGCTTCGGAACATATTCCTGCCTCTCAGAGCCTTCTGTCACCACCTGCCGCACCTGTCAGTGCTGGTCCAAACAGACAATCAGGTGATGATGTTCTACATAAACAAGCAGGTGAGTACAGGGTCCTGTGCCCTCTGCCATGAGGCTGTGGCTCTCTGCTCCTTTGCGCTCCTCAATGGGATACTCCTGCGGGCAGTGTCTGCCAGGTGAGCTCAACACCCTAGCAGACAAGCTGAGCAGGGGCCTCCAGCCGCACGAGTGGTGGCTGGACCACAGGGGAGTCCCACTGATGGACCTCTTCGCGAGTCTGTCAACACCCAGCTGCCCCGCTTCTGCTTCTACCAAACACACCCCTCTCGGGTAGCAGCGGATGCGTTCCTCATCCTGTCAACGGAGGGCCGCCTCTATGCCTTTCCGCCCACACCACAGATTGACAAGACCCTTTTCAAGGCTCAACACGATGAGGCTTCGCTAATACTGGTTGCCCCTTGGTTGCCCAGGCAACCGTCATACCTGCTGATCCTCCGGTTGTCCTTAGCGCCCCCTGACAAGTGTCCCGGGGTTGCTGTCGCAGGAGGAGGGCTCCCTCCTACACCCCAACCTGGGGTCCGTGTCGATAATGGCATGGCTGCTTAAAGGGTAGCCTTGGCCCCATTCAACCTCTCAGGGGAGGTAGAGGAGGTGGTCTTGGTCTTCCACAAGGTCTCTGAGGCGAGCCTACATCTTCAAATAGCGCAGTTAACCCATTCTCGTGCACTATGCAGCTTGTACTGCAGTATTTGCACCACCTGTCACAGGCAGGACTGAAGTCCAACTCGGTCAGGGTGCACCTGAGTGCTTTAGCGGTGCACCACCACCACCACCTTATCGAGGGCAAGCCCCTCTATGTCCAACCCCTTTTGACCCACTTCTTGTGGGGCCTCTTGCTATCTAAACCCCACCATCCGCCCTCCACCGGCAGAATGGGACCTCAATGTGGTGTTATCCAAACTCACCTGGCCGCCATTCGAGCCACTGGCTACCTACCATCTGTGTTTATCTCTCATGGAAGGTAGTGGCGCTCACGTCCGCTTACAGGGTAGGAGGACTTCAGGCGTTAGTGACGGATCAACCATACACAAGTCTCTATAAGAGCAGGGTGATGCTCCGCACGCATCCCAAGTTTCTTCTTAAAGTGGTGTCCCCTTTCCACCTCAGTCAGGAGGTGGTTCTCCCCACCTTCTTTCCGTGGCCTCGCGCCAGCTGGGCGGAGACCATACTGCATACTTTGGACTGTAAGAAGGCCCTGTCCGTCTATCTTCAACGTACCCAGGGCCCCACCGCAAAGCCTCTCAGCTTTTTGTCTCCTATGACCCTAGTCGGCTGGGGGAGACGGTGACCAAGCAAATTCTGTCCACTTAGGTGGCGGACTGCATTGCCTTTGCCTGTGAACAGGCTGGGCTCTTGTTGGAGCACCGGGTCATGGCGCACAGGGTCAGGGCCATGGTGGTGTCAGTGGCAAACCTGTGTACTGTCCCTCTGTCGAACATCTGCCGGACCGCTACCTGGTCTTCAGTCCACACTTTTGCAGCTCATTAATGCCTGGAGAGAGAGTCCCGAGGGGACAGCACCTTTGACCAGGCTATACTCCGTCATATCTTCAGGGTTGTAGGCAACTCCTACCCGCCAACTCTTCTGTGTTCAGGCTACCAGAGTGCAGGTTCTCTCTGGACACTTAGGTCTCTTGGGCATCTTTCTTTAAGACTCAATTGCTGCTGTTCACAGCTCACCTCTGGCATTTCTACAGGTTTCAGTAGCCCGTAGCTATGGAGTCCCATATGTGAGGGCTGGCTTCCTGCTTGTTCATGGAAAAAGCGTAGTTACTCACCTGTAACAGGTGTTCTCTGGGGACAGCATGAATCGGTCCTCACAACCCTCCCACCACCTCCCTGTGGAGTTGCTTCTTATCTGTTCTTTTTGCCGTCTTTAGCTATGTCATTTGACTGAGGCAAGATGGCATCCTTGGGCGGGAAGGGAACCACTCAAGCGTGGTGCATCTCCCAAAGGCTTTCTTGAAAGCTGGGGAGAAGCTTCCGCACAAGGCTCCATTGGCGTTGACGTCACCCATATGTGAGGACTGATTCCTGTTGTCCCCGGAGAACATCTGTTACAGGTGAGTAACTACGCTTTACTGATTCATCCATCGCACAGACAATATCTGTGCTTCATGTTGCAAGGAAACCATTATTAATACCGGGTTCTCCGCTTTGGTTTAGCCTCTCCTCCAAGGGTCTTCACCAAATGCATGGCAGTAGTCTCTGCCTACCTACATACATTGTGGATATTCGTCTTCCCTTACTTAGACGACTGGCTGATCAGGGGAGACTCCCCTCAAGGTAAGACTCTCTCCCTTCATCGTACCATCACAGTGCTTCAACACCTGGGATTTGCCATAAACTTTCCAAAGTCTCACCTCACTCCAACCCGACGACCGGAGCTCATCGGAGCGCTCAAGAGGCCTGAGATTTCCTCCCACAGGATCAAGCTGGTAAGAAGGATACAAGAGCAAAGCCGAGTATTAGCTTGAGAGATGCTACAGCTATTAGGACACATGGCCTTCACTGTCCATGTCGTCCCCTATGCACGATTACACATGCGAGAAGTGCAGTGAACTCTGTCCTCTCCATGGATACAAGCAAAGGGGTGTCTCGGAGACCAGAACTGCATCACCCTCAACTGATCAAGTCCCTTCAGTGGTGGTGGTCCGCACAAAACCTTTTTTTCTGCTCACCTTTTCAGATGCCTCCACATCGATGCACCCTGACAACGGATGCTTCCAAGCTGGGTTGGGGGGGCGCAGCTGAATGACCTGACCACACAGGGCCGTGGGCACAAGAATCTGCCCTGCAGATCAACCTGCTAGTACTATGAACACTGACAAATGCTCTTAGGGTTTTTCAACCCCAACTTTTGGGGCAACCTGTTCGTCAGGACTGACAACAAAGTTGCCATGTTCTACATGAACAAACGGGGGAACGGAGTCTCATCCCCTCTGTGAAGAAGCGATTTGCCTATGGTCCTTTGCCATTTCAAACTGCATTCACCTCAAAGCGGTGTACCTTCCGGGCGAACTCAGTGTCCTTGCGGACATGCTAAGCCATATCCTTCGTCCACATGAATGCACCTTGCATCGGGAGATGGCTGCTCAAATCTTCCAGACACGGAGAACCCCACTCATAAATCTGTTCTCTAGAGGCTAGAGTAGCAGACTTGGAAGACATAAGAAAGACAGAGCGGTACATAGACGAGACCTACAGGGATATAGCCCTGAAGTCCCACCTCCAGTCTGGCAGCATCCCTGTTGCTATGGAGGTCACGTGACAGGAGAGCATCACCCTGGTGTGGCAGGAAGTGATCCTGTAACTAGGGACCTGTCCTCCAGGTGATGTAAAACCCTCTCGCACCGAGGACGTTTCTCCAGGGCCATGTGCCCATGAGGGAAGGGTTAGGACAGCCGTTATAGTTGGTGATTCGATCATTAGGCATGTAGATAGCTGGGTGGCTAGTGGATGTGAGGATCGCCTGGTAACATGCCTGCCTGATGCGAAAGTAGCGGACCTCACGCACCACCTAGATAAGGTCTTAGATAGTGCTGGGGAGGAGTCTGCTGTCTTGGTACATGTCGATACCAATGACACAGAAAAATGTGGTAGGGAGGTTCTGGAGGCTAAAATTAGGCTTTTAGGTAGGAAGTTGAAATCCAGAAATTCCAGGGTAGCATTCTTCGAAATGCTTCCCGTTCCACGAGAGGGACCCAAAAGGCAGGCAGAGCTCCGGAGTCTCAATGCGTGGATGAGACAATGGTGCAGAGATGAGGGTTTTGGATTTGTTAGGAACTGGGGAACATTCTGTGGAAAGGAGGAGCTCTTCCGAAGGGATGGGCTTCACCTTAACTGGGATGGAACCAGGCTGCTGGCATTAACCTTTAAAAAGGAGATAGAGCAGCTTTTAAACTAGATAATAGGGGAAAGCCGACAGTCGCCCAAGAGCGGATGGTTCGGAAGAATGTATCCTTGAAGGATACTACCAAAAGCAGAGAGGTTCCAAAAAAGAGTAAAGTAGCCCATATGCCCTTGAGTATGGAGTAGACAGAGCTTAAAGATCCCAAATTACCCATGCCTACCAATAGCCAAATTAATATGAATAAAATACAATCTCTAAAATGCTTGTATGCAAATGCTTGAAGTCTAAAATTAAGTTGGGAGAGTTGGAATATATAGCACTAAATGAGAGGCTAGATATTATTGGAATATCAGAGACATGGTGGAAGGAGGACAACCAGTGGGACACTGTGATACCTGGGTACAAACTATATAGTAATGATAGAGCTGATCAAATTGATGGAGGGGTTGCGCTCTATGTTAGAGAGGGCATTGAGTCAGAAAGGATTAAAGATTTGCAGGAAACCAAATTTGCTGTAAAATCTCTATGGATTGAAATTCCATGTAAAAAAGGGAAGGCGATGGCAGTGGGGGTGTACTATCCACCACCTGGCCAGAATGAACAAATGGATGATGAAATGCTCAAAGAAATCAAGGAAGCTAACAAAAGTTACAGTGCAGTAATAATAATGGGTGATTTCAATTACCCCGGTATCGACTGGGTCAGTGTCATGGCAGGACATTCTAGGGAGATAAAGTTCCTAGATGAAATAAATGACTGCTTCTTGGAGCAGCTGGTTCATGAACCGACCAGAGGGGAAGCCTTATTAGACCTAGTCCTTAGTGGAACACCAGATCTAGTGCAAGAGATAAGGGTGTTGGGGCCATTTGGCAATAGTGATCATAGCATGATCGCGTTTGATTTAATTAGTGGAGGAGGGATAGTAAGGAAATCCACAGTACTACCTTTTAACTTTCGAAAGGGAGACTATGATAAAATGAGGAAAATAGTTAAGAAAAAACTAAAAGGAGCAGTTGCAAAGGTTAAAGACTTACATCAAGCTTGGGTGTTGAAAACTACTATCTTGGAAGCCCAGACTAGCTGTAAGAAAAGTGGAAGGACGTCCAAAAAACTGTCAACATGGTTTAAGATGAGGTCAGAGAGGCGGCTGTTGCCAAAAAAGCATCTTTCAGGAAATGGAAAAAAGAGCCAAACGACGAAACCTGGAAACAGCACAAGCACTGGCAAGTCAAATGCAAGGCATTGATAAGGCAGGCAAAGGGAGAATTTGAGAAGAAGCTTGCTGCAGAAGCAAAAACGTGAAATAAAGACTTTTTAAAGTACATTCATAGCAAAAAACCTGTGAGAGAGCCAGTTGGTCCATTAGATGATAGAGGGGTTAAAGGGGCACTAAGAGGCGACAAGGCGATAGCGGATCGACTGAATGAATTCTTTGCTTTGGTCTTTACTGAGGAAGATGTAGGGATGACTGAAGTGGTATTTAAAGGTGCGGAAGAATTGAAGGAAATATCGATACATCGGGAAGATGTATTACAACTATTAGATAAACTGAAGAGTAACAAATCACCTCGGCCGAATGGTATACATCCAAGGGTGTTGAAAGAACTGAAATATGAGATTGCAGACCTGCTATTAGTAATCTGTGAACTTTCATTAAAATCATCTGTAATACCTGAAGATTGGAGGATCATCAATGTAACGCCAATTTTTAAAAAGGGTTCCAGGGGTAATCCGGGAAACTACAGACCGGTGAGTCTGTCGTCAGTACTGGGGAAAAATGGTAGAAACCATTATAAAGAACAAAATTGCTCAGCATGTATATAGTCATGGCCTAATGGGAGACAGCCAACATGGCTTTAGACAAGGAAGATCTTGTATTACTAATCTGTTATGTTTTTTTGAAGGTGTGAATAAACAGGTGGACAAAGGTGAGTCGGTTGATATAGTGTTTCTGGACTTTCAGAAAGCCTTTGACAAGGTCCCTCATCAGAGACTTCTGGCAAAACTAAAGAGTCATGGGAAAGGAGGCAGTGTACTATTGTGGATCAGGAACTGGTTAAAAGATAGAAAGCAGAGGGTTGGGCTAAATGGCCAATTTTCCCAATGGAGAAAGGTGAGTAGTGGTGTACCCCAGGGATCTGTGCTCGGTGCGCTGCTTTTTGACATATTCATAAATGACTTGGAAAAGGGAATAACGAGTGAGGTTATCAAATTTGCAGATGACACAAAACTATTTAAAGTTGTTAAAACCCAAGAGGATTGTTGAAAATTGCAAGAGGATCTTGATAAATTGGAAGACTGGGCATCAAAATGGCAGATGAAATTTAATGTGGACAAGTGCAAAGTTATACACCTAGGGAAGAACAACCCAAACTATGGTTACATGATGCAAAGTTCCACGTTAGGAACCACCACCCAGGAAAAAGATTTTAGGCGTCATTGTGGATAACGTGTTAAAACCCCTCAGCCAAGAGAGCAAATAGAATGCTAGGTATCATAAGGAAAGGAATGGAAAATAAAACAAAAGATATTATAATGCATCTATATCGTTCCATGGTGAGACCGCACTTTGAATATTGTGTGCAATTCTGGTCACCGTATCTTAAAAAAGATATAGCATTATTAGAAAAGGTTCAGAGAAGAGCCACCAAAAGGGGATGGAAGGATACTCCTATGAAGAAAGCCTATAAAGGTTAGGGCTCTTTAATCTGGAAACGAGACGGCTGAGGGGAGATATGGTAGAAGTCTATAAATTAATGAACGGAGTGGAATGGGTAAACGTCGATCGATTGTTTACGTTATCAGAATATAGAAAGACTAGGGGACATGCATTGAAGCTACAGGGTTAAACTATTTAAGACTAATAAAAGTAAACATTTTTTCACGCAACGTGTAATCAAACTCTGGAATTTGTTACCGGAGGATGTAGTAAAGGCTGTTAGTGTAGCTGGGTTTAAAAAAGGTTTGGACAAGTTCCTGGAGAAAAGGTCCATAAACCATTATTAAGAAGCGACCCAGTATATCAGTGCTTGACCCAGTACAAGCATTCTGGAGCCTGTGTCTTTTGGGTTAAATACTAGGTACGTATGACCTAGATTGGCCACTGTTGGAAACAGGATACTGGGCTTGATGGACCTTGGTCTGACCCAGTATGGCATATCTTATGTTCTTATTTTGCCACTCTGCAGAATACATGACTTCCATGCTTCTGCTCCAGGGTTCCATCACTGCACAGACAGGCCCCAGACGCCTTCCTTCTCCACTGAGGCCTGGGACTGCTTTACACATTCCCTCTCATCAATACCCAAGATGCTGTTTAAACTACAGGCCGACAGGCTTCCACGATTCTCATAGACTCCCTCTGGCCTCATCACTGTGGTTTCCTCTGCTTCTTAGCAGTGCACAGACTTAACCTCTCAGCCTGTGATGTGCACCTGACCACCTCTCTCAGGACCGCGTGATCTTCCTCCATCCCAGTCTGCACTCACTACGCCTGACGGCATGGCTGCTGAAAGGCTAGTACTCACTCACCTTAACCTACCACAGCTGGTCAAGGATGTTGTCCTAGATCTCATAAGGATTCCACCAGATGATCTTATGCCTTCAAATGGCATAGGTTTGCCCTCTGATGCTCCCCAAAAGACACTGACCCTTTTTCTTGCCCGGTGGAGTCACTTCTACAATATCACCTCCACTTATCCTTGACAGGTCTTAAAACTAACTCAGTGTGAGTTCACCTTAGTGCTATTGCAGCCTTTCACAGACCAGTGAATTGACAGCCTATCTCCTCACACCCTTAGTAACATGCTTCATGCAGGTTTCCTGCTGTCCAAACCGCCCATTAAACCATCTCCGGTGGCCTGGGATCTGAATGTGGTTCTTGCACAACTCCTAAAGCCGTCTTTCAAACCTTTAGCTACCACTTCACTGAAGTTTCTATCTTGGAAGGTCATTTTCCTTGTTGCCCTCACTTCAACTCGCCATATCAGAGAGCTGCAAGCTCTAGTGGCAGATCACCCCTATATTTTGTTCTACCATGACAAGGTGGTTTTCTGTACTCATCCACACTTTGTCCCAAGGGTGGTTTCCTTTTTTCCATCTAAACCAGTCGATAATCCTGATTTTCTTCCCTAGACCACATGCGTCTTGGGCTGAAGCAGCACTACACACCTTAGACTGCAAGCGAGCACTGACTTACTACTTGGATAGAACTAAGGATCATAGATGATCCTCTGTTATTCATCTACTTTGATCGTAGTCACCTAGGTCTACTGGTGACAAAACATTCTCTATCCACATGGATAGCAGATTACATTTCTTTCGCTTATGCACAGGCAGGACGCTCTTTGGAGAGTCATGCCACTTCTCACGATGTGCGGGCTATGGCAACCCTCTGTAGCCAATCTCGGTTTTATATCTATTGAGGAGATCTGTCGGGCAGCTACCTTGTCCTCCATTCATACCTTTGCTGCACACTACTGCTGGACAGAGATTTCCATCATAGTAACATAGTAAATGACGGCAGATAAAGACTAGCATGGTCCATCCAGTCTGCCCAGCAATACGGCAAGAGTAGGTGCACCTGATGCTCTGTGCAGGTCACCCCTCCCCATGCCTTTGTTTAGGGGTGGATCCACCACTCCGTGTAGGACACCCCTATTTGTTGAGAAGTTAGATGGTTCAGTTTATTTTGTTTTTATCCTGTTGCTGTAAAGGGATCCTCTGTGCTTGTCCCATGCTATTTTGAATTCCGTCACCGTGTATGCCCCCACCACTTCCATCGGGAGAGCATTCCAAGCACCCCACCACCCTTTCAGTGAAAAAATATTTCCTGACTTTGCCTTTCAATTTTCCACCTTGCAGCTTCATGTTATGCCCTCTAGTTTTGCAGCTTCCCCGTCTTTGGAAGAGGTTTGTTTGTTCATCGTTCCTCTTTAAGTATTTAAAGGTCTGAATATTATCTCCCCTATCCCTCCTCTCCTCCAAAGTGTACATATTTAGGTCTTCAAGTCTCTTCTCATAAGGTTTCTTACGCAGGCTCCAAATCATTTTGGTCGCCTTCCTCTGAATACTTTCCAGTCTTTTACATCTTTTGCAAGATATGGTCTCCAAAACTGAACACAGTATTCCAGGTGAGGCATCACCAGCGACCTGTACAGTGACATAAGTACCTCTTCCTTTCTGCTGGTAATCCCTCTTTGTTTGCAGCCCAACATCCTCCTGGCTTTTGCCACCGCCTTGTTGCACTGTTTTGCCACCTTGAGATCATCAGAGATAATCACACCAAGGTCTTTTTCCTGAACCATGCACACCAACCTCTTGCCCCCTATCGTGTACATTTCCCTTGGATTTCTGCTACCTAAGTGCATGACACTGCACTTTTTCGCATTAAATCATAATTGCCAAGCATTAGACCATTCTTCCAGCTTTTGTAGATCTTTCCTCATGTTATCCACTCCCTCGGGGGAGTCCACTCTGTTACAAATTTTTGTGTCATCTGCAAAAAGACAGACTTTTCCATTCAGTCCTTCAGCAATATCACTCACAAATACATTGAACAGTGCCGGGCCCAGGACTGAACCCTAGGGCACCCCGCTAATCACCTTCCCCTCATCCGAGTGAGCTCCATGTACCATCACCCTCTGTCGTCTGCCAGTCAACCAATTTCTAATCCAGTTTGCTATCTTGGTACCCATCCCCAAGCTACTGAGTTTATTGACAAGCCTTCTATGAGGAACAGTTTCAGGAGCACCTCCATTACTTTTTCCGCCACCGAGGTAAGGCTCACGGGCCTGTAGTTTGACACTTCTTCCCTGTCACCACTTTTGTGTAGAGGTACGACATCAGCCATTTTCCAGTCCTGAGGAACCTCTCCTGTTTCCAAGGATCTGTTGAATACATCCTTTAAATGGCTCTGATTGAACTTCTCTGAGCTCTTTCAGTATTCTGGGATGTATCCCATCCGTCCCATCATCAGGACGCTGTCTTTGGCCAAGCTGTATGTCAGCACCTATTTGGGACTTAAACTCAACTCCTACCCTCTGTACCAGACTTCTACAAGATGCCGGACTAATAATGGGGGGGGTACTGCCTCCTGGAAATAGAGTCCAATGGCCCACAACTCTTCCAGACTCTTCAGCTATACATTTTTTGCCTCAGGGATTGCACTACTCTTCTCCCCCCCCCCCCCCTACTAGCCTGATACCTGGGAGCTAGTGAGTCCCATATGTGAAGACTGCATTTCTGCTTGTTCCTGGAGATAGCGTAGTTACTCACCTGTAACAGGTGATCTCCAGGAACAAGAGTCAGTCTTCACAACCCACCCTCCTCCCCTAGGAGTTGTAGGGTTCTTTTATTTTACTCTTCCTCTCAGCTACAAATTGAACTGAGGAGGGGGAGTTGGGAAGGCAGGCACGCAGGTGCAGTGGAATGCTCCCAAAAGCTTTCCTATTGGACGCTGGGGAGCATTCCTGCATGGGCTCCGTCGGTGACATGCACTCATATGTGAAGACTGATTCCTGCTATTCCCAGAGATCACTTGTTACAGGTGAATTAACTATGCTGTAGCACCAGCTCCCTTGAAGCAAATAGACCAGCTCTAGTTTCTACAGAGTGAACTACGAGATACTATCTTAGATTGCATGATACCCAGCCATAGCTACATACTATAAGAACATAAGAGATGCTATACTGGGTCTGACCAAGAAGGGTCCATAAAGCCCAGTATCGTGTTTCCAACAGTGGCCAATCCAGGTCATAAGTACCTGTCTGTTTCCCAAAAAGATACGCAGATTCCATACTGCTTATCAGAGGGGTAAGCAGTACCATTCTTGCAAGCATAGGCAAAAAGCCTGTTCTAAAACCATATTTATAGTCAAGGGTTTGAGAGTGTAGTGATCTAGTTTTTTTCTATAAATCGGGGAAGGAAGGTGATGGAAATGTGAGGTAGAAGGTGATGGAAATGTGAGGTAGGAATGTGGATTATAATATGTATGTGATGGTGGTGGTAGCGAATTTCTGTGCCTCCTTTGATTGGAATCGTTCCTATGTTTGGAAGGGGAGGAGGAAATAAGATAAAATGTTAGCTTATGCATGGAAGGAAACTGGGTGTGTGCTGATATTGTGTTTTTCTTCAGTAAAGAGATTTGAACATAAAACTATCTACGGGTATCTGTGCTACAGCCATACTGCGATATGTTGGGAACACATACTGAGAGGGGCATAAGCTGCCACTTGATGAGTATCCTCTTGTATTTGGGGAGAATGGATTGCACTTTTGCTGGCTCAGAATGGCTGGATAGATCCTATCAGTCTCCTTAATTTATATAAAAGAAAGCAGATGAGGCAAGGGAGATGCACATGAGTAATGCACTGAAGTCTTTATTCTGTGGATTGAAGCATGTAAAGTTCTAGGGATTTAAGACAGCAGCAGCTGAACCCTTTTCAAAGGGATGGTCTTTAGCATGTGAATCCCTCCCACAGTACCCATAATGCTAAGGTTAATCTGATGATGCAGGAAAAAATGAGCCCACTGTGCAAGAGAAACGGAAACAGGTTGCAAACATCTGAGATTAGTTTCTTCTGCTTATTACACAAAAGGAAACTTATGGACTAAAAACATGCTTGCGCATATTCTTACCCTAGAAGCAGGTGGCAGGAGAAATACTAGGACCTTGAAGGCCCTTATGCAACTGCAAAAAAAAAACCAGTTGACTTAATTCTGTTCCAGACAGGGCTCCCTCTTTTTTTTCTTTTTTAATTATAGAAAGTTCCTAATGGAACAGCTGGACAAGTGCCTCAAAAGAAATGTGTTTCCAGTGGATACTCTGTGAATTCTGAGGCTCTAAATGCTGAGTCATTCTAGTCTTCATATTTTTCTTAGGAGTCTTGGCTCAAAAACAGAATGCCAGCAAGCTTGTTAACTTATTTCCTGGCATTCCTAATGTGTTTCCTCATTACAAAAGTATCACGGACTTCAGTGTGTAAGTGAAGAGCTATAATCACATATCATATTGGCTCCTTTGTTAGGTAAGGAGCTCAAAAGATTGACGTTTTGAAGTACAGTAGAATAGAAATAGTCTTACCATTAATTTCTTTCTGTTAATTCATTTATAGTATTATTATCTCACCCCTCTTTTATCTGTAAGATCCTAATTTTTAGTGCAAAAAATAAAATTTATTGTAACGCCCCCCCCCCCTTCAGTAATGGCTAGTTCTAGTAGAACTCATTATATGGGTCTTTTCTATTTGTTTCTTTTGTTTTGGCATTGCTAGACAATTGCTTACTTTTTGTAGTCTAAGGATTTTGTAGCAATTCCAAAAACTAAGATAACACAAATAGAAAAGACCCACATACTGAGTTCTACCAGCACTATCAAGCCTTTCAGTGCTTCAATTGGTCTAGTACACTCCCCAAGAAGCAACGCTCATCAGTCCTGTCTCTGTTAAGAGTTAATAGAAAGGAAATAGAAGGTAAGAAAACTATTGCTTTGGATCATCATTGCATTAAAAAAAAATCAGGAAATAGACACAGACTATAGTATACTATGTGCATAATGCAGATTTTTTTTTTTTCCTAGGTACCAGACTACTACAGAATAATTAAGCAGCCCATGGACTTGTCAGTTATTAAAAGGAAGCTGCAGTTAACCTGTCCACCTCATTATACCAAACCAGATGATTTTGTGGCTGACATCAGACTCATCTTCAAAAATTGTGCTGAATTTAATGAGGTAAGCAGGAAAATAGCTCACCAGGTATTTGCTTTGGGGAAAACACTGAGATCGCAGAAAGTAAGAAGCAGTATTCCTGCCAGTCATAATAGGTAATATATTTGGTAGATCCATCCTCCTTATTCTACTCCACTGTGACAGGCAGACATTCCTTACATGGAGCAAGAGAGACAGACGACATATTCTACAAATGTATTCAACATAATTGGCACCCTTGCAGTTCAACCCCTTAATATCCAATATCTCATTAAAAAAAAAAGTGGCCAGCGAAATGGCTTCGGACTATATATGCACACACATTTGACACACACACACACAAATCAAATAAAACAAGACCAATTAGAAAAGGAAATAGTAGGAAATATTTATTTGAATGTCTTTTTTTATACCACCTAATAAATAAATCAAAGCGGTTTACAAAGAACTAAATCATGTTACATACACATAAGTAAACATAATATAACATTGGTAATACAAATAAATAAATAAGTAACAACTACAAAGTTAGAACAAAAGTGATATGATGTAGGTTGTGAATTAAGAATAGCAGTCAATCAACATAGGATCGGTAGTATATTGGTGTAAGATGGTTTTAGACTGGAGATGTAACAGTTAAAGTAACGGAACTATAAATGATTCAGACTAGTGAAGTAATACATTAATGTAACGACTAGAAATGACTCAGGATATCAGGCTATTGTTGGAAGGAAACTGATGATGAATGTAGAGAATTTTCAGTTGTTGAGTGTTAACAATTGTTATAGGATAATCCCAATTTTGGGATGTGATGATGGTCGAATGTTTGTGGTTTATGTTGGGTCAGTATTCTGGGAGGGTAGCTGAGTTCCGAAATATTCTATAAATAAGTGAGTCTTAAGCTGTTTTCAAAAGTTTGAGGTCAGGTGCATTTCTTAGTGTGTCTGAGAGGAAGTTCCAGGTAATTGGGACATAGAATGTGAATGCTCTGCTGCTTTGTAGATTGTTTGTTTTTCTGAATTCGTGGGTATATCTAAGATATTTTGTGCACATCCTTTCCTTTTACCTATTTGGTATTCTGTGAATTAGGGACTTTAGACATGATGGGGATGAATTATATAGTGTTTTATAGGTAATCATTAGGGTTTTGACTTTAATTCTGCTTGCTATGGAAAGCCAGTAGTATAAAAAATGGGACATTGCCAGGACATGATTATTCTACAAAAACTTGGTCGCGTTATCAAGCAGCTACTACTGAAAAATTGAAAAAATTATCTGCTTGAATGTTTACCTTATGAAACTAGTAGGACATAATGTTGTTGTGTGTACCAAGGTCTCAGTTTAAACTGTCGCAGCTTATATATCAAAGGGGCACTGTGTACCTTCTTTAAATCATGCTGCTGTTCACATCAACGACCTTTTTAGTATGTACACTCTGACCATTATTATCCGTTCCTTGATTATTTTTCAATACTGTTTACATTAAACTCCTTTTCAAAACTTGTGTCAAGTGATTTTCCCAAAACGTTTTCCAAATAAAACTTTTTTCCAAATTAGTTTTCTCAAAATTATTTCCAGTGATCAAGAGTTACATTCACTGGGCTTCAACTTTTCATTCAAAACTTTTTCCTAGTGATCAAAAACTAAATTCACTGTGCTTCAACTTCAAAAACATATCCATCTGCAAACGTGCTTATTCAAATTTCTCTACTGTTTGCATAAGAACTTTTTCACATTGTTTAAGCAAAAAACATTATTATTGCAACGTATAAGAGAAAACGTTTTTTGTTGGTACTTAGCTTCAGATGTTATCTGAAGCTAAGTACCAACAAAAAACTTTTTCTCGTATACGTTGCAGTAATAAAACATCTGAAGCTAAGTACCAACAAAAAACTTTTTCTCTTATACGTTGCAGTAATAATGTTTTTGCTTAAACAATGTGAAAAAGTTCTTATGCAAACAGTAGAGAAATTTGAATAAGCACGTTTGCAGATGGATATGTTTTGAAGTTGAAGCACAGTGAATTTAGTTTTTTGATCACTAGGAAAAAGTTTTGAATGAAAGTTGAAGCCCAGTGAATTTAACTCTTGATCACTGGAAATAATTTTGAGAAAAATAATTTGGAAAAAAGTTTTATTTGGAAAACGTTTGGGGAAAATCACTTGACACAAGTTTTGAAAAGGAGTTTATGTAAACAGTATTGAAAAATAATCAAGGAACGGATAATAATGGTCAGAGTGTACATACTAAAAAGGTCGTTGATGTGAACAGCAGCATGATTTAAAGAAGGTACACAGTGCCCCTTTGATATATAAGCTGCGACAGTTTAAACTGAGACCTTGGTACACAACAACATTATGTCCTACTAGTTTCATAAGGTAAAACATTCAAGCAGATAATTTTTTCAATTTTTCAGGACATGATTATTGACAACCTTATAAACTATTCAAAACAAATCAATTTGAACAGAACTACATTCCCATTGCAGTAAAATTAGATGCATCTGTGATCAATTGTCAGTACTCACATGGCTTGAATCAACCAATGAGTGATGGCTCTGTTTAACATGGCCACATTCACTCCCTATTCCATTTTCACAAGGGTGAAGACAAGAGAGCTTCCCGAGACTGTCATTATCACCAAACATCAAACATCAAACTTCAAAGGAGTACAAGGCCATTTTCCAAGACATTGGGTTTCCTGTTTTTACAGTTCGCAATGTTAGGAAGTTTTCTGTGCTCATGGTACTTCAAGAACCTCCCAGGATATGATGGGAAGAGGAAAACTAATCTAAGACGTTTTCGAAAGTTAGTGCAAAACTGTGGGAAAAAATCACATACAACATCCAAAGACGTCTTAAGGCTGACCTGAAGCAATCTGGAGTGGTCGTTTTCAACCTTCACCATGCGCTAAGCAAAGGAGGACTTCATGGGCGAAGGAGGGACCCCACTGCTCAGATATAAAAAGGCACGCCTGATCTTTGCCTAAACCCACCTTGAGAAACCACAGTGCTTCTGGGAAAATGTTTTGCAGACAGATGAAACCAAACTTCAGCTCTTTGGCAGTGCAGACCAGCGATACATTTACAAGTGAAGTAATTAAGTTAAATATGGTGACCATTCCATAATACTGTGGGGCTGTTTTGCTGCCTAAGGAACTGGATGCCTGAATGTATTAAAGGAATCATGAAGTCAGAGGCCTACCACGGTATTTTGGAGTGAAATGCGCTACCTAGTGTCAGAAAGCTAGGTCTGGGTCGAAGCTCATGGGTCCTCCAACAGGATAATGACCCAAAACATGCATCCAAAAGTACAAAAGAATGGTTAAAAAGGAACAAATGGAATGTTTTAAACTGGCCAGCAATGAGTCCTTATCTCAAGCCAATCAAGAACCTTTGAAAAGAACTGAATCTGTCATTGGTAAAAGGAATCCTGGAAACATTCATGAGCTAGAACAAATGGTAGCTGAAGATTGGGAGAAACTACCAGCAGACATGTATGAAGCTTAGATGGCTACAAGAAACGATTGCAGACTCTCATCACTGCCAAGGGTTGTGCAGCAAATATTAGTGAAGGATGCCATTAATCCTGACCAGGTCATATTTTGTGTTTTCTCAGATATTACGTCTGTTGCATATACATCTTTTTTTGTTGTTGTACACCTTTGAACATACTATAAAATATTATGATGACATATAGGTGGAATATTTCCAATTATTTCTTAAGATATTGTACACAAAATAGCGATAAATGCATGGGTGCCAATTATGACCACAACGTACTTGAGACTGCCAGTACAGTAAAGTGCAGGGAAATTATAAAATTTTGTTTTGCTGGGGCATGTGAGCTATCTGGTATTTTTCCTGTCTAACTTGGCTGATATAACAAATGTTCTTGGCCAGAGGCCACAGACAACACTGTCCGCCAGAACCCAGTGCGCAGCCAGCTTGATCTTCCACAATTAGTGTAGCTGTGGTGGTGGCCTGAGGTGATCTAGCCCTAGTGGGCCCAAGAAAAAGTTGGATGAGATAGGAATGGAAGCCCAGCTTTCTTGAATGGTAATATAAAGTGTTGCCTCTGCTGTCTGGGCTACCATGAACAAAATTTTTACAGAAGTTTCTTAATACATTAGTCCTCGCCAAAAAGCTAACACAACAGTATCAAAACATTTAGCAATAACAAAAAGGTTGAAAATCCTTGTGGTTTTGTAGGAAGAAAGGAATTTCCTCACAGCCTCTTGTCATGCCGGGATCCACACTACACAATAAAAACGTGTGGGAATGCAAATGAAAAGGGACAACTACCAAATTTTATTAATTAATATCACTCCAGGCCAATGGCCCAAACACAGGCCGTAGTTTCGGAAAAGCCTTTTTTCAGGTGAGCGGTGTAGGCTAAAAGGATGAAGTATAATACACATAAACAATAAAATAATACAGATAAAATCTATTATTATATACAGAAATGGACATTAAGGACAAACATATTAAAAAGCATAAGATAATTCCAAAAATTGAAAAATGAATGCCAAATTCAAATTATAAATTGCATTTACGGGCTAAAAAAAGGGGAGGAGACTATAAAAAACTTACACATAAAAATAGATAACATTTAAACCAATCATGTCAAAACATACAAACATGAACAATAAAAATAGTAAAAAAAATACTCTTTAGAACATTCTATTTTAGAACATTCTATTTTATTGTTCCTTTTGTATGTTTTGAATGATTGGTTTAAAATGTTATCTATTTTTATGTGGAAAGTTTTTTTATAGCTCCTCCCCTTTTTTTGTTAGCCGTATATGGCAATTTATAATTTTAATTTGGTATTCATGTTAATTTTTAATGTCATCTATGCTTTTAATATGTTTGTCCTTAATGTCCATTTCTGTTATAGATAAATTCCGAGGTGTTATCTTTATTATTTTTATGGTTTATGTGTATTATACTTCCATCCTTTTAGCCTACACGCCCCTGAAGAAGGCTTTTCCGACGAACACGGCCACCAGTCAGAGAGCTTGTTAGTTTTAATTTAATAGTCTCTCAGGGTCCTAGCGTATCAGCAAAGTTACTTTTAGTTTTAAATTTAAAACACAGAAAGAGAGCTTTCTGGTTAAATTTAGAACCCAGCAGAGAGCTTGTAGTTTAAATTTTCCTAATATGTTAAGAGCCTAGCAGCAGCCAAAAAAGAGCTATAATTTAAATCAAATAAGAATTACTGCTTACCTCAGCAGCATCAGGACAGGGTACTGTCGTAGCAGCCCCATCTTTTAATAAGTGGTATTTCCCTCCCTCCCTCCCTCCCCACACTCCCCCCACCCCTGGGATAATCGTAGCTTTATAGTACTGGGGGGGGGTGGGGGGGCACATCTTAAAAGACAGGATGTGCTCTCCAGGGTGAAGCTCGTTACCCAAATCAGCCATACACTAAGGACCTGAGATTAACCCTAAGCTTCAGGTGAAACAAGGGGTATATTAAAACGTATTAGGTACAGTTTTATTGGGTTATGAAATATCCATATAAACAAATCCTTAGTATTTAGTAAAGAACTTCAAGATCTAACCAACAAATTTTAAAAACGAAGATGCCGGGACAGCAGGCCTTCAAGCAGCGATGATGGGGGCTTTTCCAGTCTTTTGCATTTGAGTGTTAACATGTATGATTTTCTCCCAGTTGGTGAGAGGTCTTACGTTTGCACTACGGTGCCCATGAGCTCTTGGCTCTCCTGGAACGAGTCCGTTCTCTAGAGAAGCTAGAGAAGCAGACTTTGAAAACATAAGAAAGACAAAGAGGTACAGAGGATACCTACAGGGATATATTCCTGAAGTCCCCACCTCCAATCTGGCATCATCCCTGTTGCCATGGAGGCAGAGGTAACGTGACCAGGAGAGCATCACACCCTGGTTTGGCATGAAAGTGATCCTGTACACTAGGAACCTGTCCTCCAGGTGATGTAAAACCCTCTCGTCAACCGTGAGGACGTTTCTCCAGTGCCATGTGGCCTGCCCTGAGGGAAGGGTTTAGGACAAAACGCCGTTAATCCTTGGGGATTCGACTCAGTTAGGCTTGTAAGATAGTTTGGGTGGCTGGTGGAGACGTGAGGATCGCCTGGTAACATGCCTGCCTTGTGCGAAGGTAGCAGACCTCACGCGCCACCTAGATAAGGTCTTAGGATAGTGCTGTGTGTGAGGATCCTGGCTGGTCTTGGTACATGTCAGTACCAATGACAATAGAAAAATGTGGTATGGAGTTTCTGGAGGCTTAAATTATTTTCGGCTTTTAGGTAGGAAGTTGAAATCCGCAGAACTTCCAGGGTTACTACCATTTTCTTCTCCTCTCCAAAATGCATCCCTTCCCACGTGCGGAAGTACCCCAAAAGGCATGCATGAGCCTCCAGTAGTCCCTCAATGCGT